>CAMRHE010000393.1:600000-1015000 GCA_947044405.1 Leptodactylus fallax
GGAAGATAAATTCTGAGTTTGGGACCCCTGGGACACCTTCTGGATCACACATGACATAGTACATTCTCTTGGACCACCCCCATGCCATGTTTAGTGCCCTGTTTGTAAGCGATTTAGGGCATTGTGCCCACTTTGGGCGTCCAATCTACCAATCTTGCTAACTTCTATCATGAGATGTTACTGTATTGCTTCATTTGCTCTTATGATTTTGTGTCCCTTTTTAAAATTTTTGTAACCCCCTTATTTTCTGTAACAAAAATTCTTAGAAAATATGTTTAAGTTAAAAACATTGTTCAAACAATAGCTCATTTTCCCTTGAGTGTTACAGTATGGATTCTACATTGTAGCAGCTTGTGGCTCCATGCCACACTGTTTTCTCCAACTAGAAATTTTGTCAGTCATATGTCAATGTAAATATATGTAATATCACTTTTCACCTTTTCACAATGGATACTAGTGATATGTCACTAGGATATCAATGTCAGAATGGTGCACAGAAAGGGACTCAATCCGTACTACATTAACAAATAATTCTGGTACTCATGTAATTCAAAGGGGAATTCACTCCTAGGTTTATTGGCAATCTAAAGGAATGTCATTGTAACATTTCGGTCTACACGATCAGACATCGGATTGCTTGGTGGACTTGCAGAGAGAAATAAGAGTTCAAGGGACCAGGAGTAGGGCAGCAAAAGCATGCATCCTATCACAGCTTTTGCTGTCCTACTAGATAGATAGATTGATAGATAGATAATGTACAGGTGTATCTCAATAAATTAGAATATCTTTGAAACATTTATTTCTTTCAGTAATTAAATTTTTTTTTTCAGTAATTAAATTAAAAAAGTGACCTCCTATATTTTCTAGATTCTTTACACACAGAGTGTTCTATTTCAAGTGTTTTATTTCTGTAAATGTTGATTATGGATTACAGGTAATGAAAACCCAAATCTAAGAAAATTAGAATATTGTAAAAAAGTTCAGTATTGTAAATTCAGTGTGTCACCTGCCAAGGTTTCCTAAGCCTTTAAATGGTCCCGCAGTCTGGTTCAGTAGGACACACAATCATGGAAGACGCTGATTATGAATTGTATTACTGAATTACTGAAATGAATGAACGTTTCAAAGATATTCTAATTTATTGAGATGCACCTGTATATAGAAAGAATCATAGCCCCAGTTATGGTTCACAATAGCATTAGAGTTTATGTTCTACGGGCCAACTTGGTTACCTGAAAAACGGAAACCCTATTTGCTTAAAAAGCGGATTCCTGCGGAAACACTCGGACCCCATAGACTACAATGGGGTCCTCCGGGTTTCCGCCGATTTAATACTGAAATCAGCAGGACTTTTCTCTGTGCCTATTTGTAAGGGTCTTGCCAACCGTAGCAATACCCTGACACTACTGCAGCGGTCTGGGAGGAAGGACAGACAAGTGAGCCCTAATCTCACCCCAGCCACTGTCCCTTCCTATTGCCTCAGTTACCCTAAACGGTAAAAGGACAACCAGAAGACAAGCCCTATAATGGGTAAGTGACACAGAGAACAGGACAAGACAAAAACAACACAGAAGCAGAGTGAGCAAACCAAGGGGTCGATAACAAACGAGCAATGCAGCACAAAATCACAATCCAAGAGAATAGTCAAAAGGCAAGCCAATGGTCAGAGAAACAGGTAACAAAGTAGCAAGGGATATAATAAAGATAGCAGGCAAAGACAGTGCAATAACCGGCAACTTGCTGAGAAAGTGACATCCTGTATAAAGAAAGTCTGGGCCAGCCCCAGACCTGATAGGTACACAGGCTATCAATCACACAGGCCAGGAAGAGATTAACTCTATGCAGTCCAGAGAGAAATGCTCAGAACACGGGTGTGGCCGGAAATCCATTACATTGACTAGGACCATGTTCAGACTGAGCAACAAGAAACCTACGCAAGGAATCAAACTGAACACGCCTCCTTCGCCACAGCATGCGAGCGGAGGGTGGCGCAGAGACCCGAACAGGCAGAGACGTTACACTATTTCAAGCGGAATAGGCGAACGCTAATAGGAACGAACCCTTAGTTAAACATTTATCCAAACTTTTCATTTTTTGTTATTGCCACCATTATTTTTATATAATAAATGTCCAAAAATTTATAGATTCTTTTTTAATTGAAAAAGTTTTTTTGTTTTAAGTATATGCTGCCCTTTTGATCTGTACAGCCTGTTTTGCTATGCCAACTTGTTACCCATTGACTACCAGTGCATTATAAATATATTTTGCATCGTGTTTAGCTTTTTTGTATTTTTCTTCCTCTATATTTGAGTACATTAACTGCACAGTTTCCACAAATACAACAAATAAGCACAATCATATCATTTATTCCTATCAAAGATGTCAAAGAGCCATGCATTGATTGAAAGTTGACTCGTGGTGCCCCAAGCAATCTTTAAATAATACACATATACAATGCAATCTCCATTATGGTATTGAATTCACACAGACACTATAAATTGGCCCAAAAATAACCAAACATCCAGAAAGCAAAATCTATTCCACAATGTCAATGTGTAATTTCAAACTCTGACCTGCAAGTTCATCGAGATTATTACCTTCACAGTTCCATGTGGCTTCTGTCATTTATCCACAAAAACATAGTTCACCGAAAACATATTGAACTCCATCCATTCTCAGTGACTGCCTTTCAAAGCGTATTTTATTTCTGCTGTAAAGAGGGAGCAAGAGGACATGAACTGGAAGCAGGTAATACATTTCCAAAGACACATCTAACACAATTGGGACTCTTTACAGTCAATGACACTTAGACTAGAATTGATTTTAAATCTATAGATTTTTTTATACCATAGAAAATTTTATATAAAAAAATGTAAAAATATGAAGAAGGCAAGGTCGAAGTAATGTGATAGTAGACCACAGATAGTCATGGTATCTGGTATCAGTGCCAATGCAGAATGCTACGATTGCCTCTCTCCCCACTTATCCTCTTTTCCACACCCTTGCTGTACACTGTGCCGAACAAATCACCTTATTAATCATGGATTACAAATATTGTCAAAGAAGGTGGCAAATGACTGTGAAATTTTTCTTCCTGATACCAAGGTGCCAAGCCCTGAGGCTGAGCCGGTGTCTGTAGATATCTGGGATTTCTAGGGTGTGGGTGGTTCCTTTAAGGAACATTTTAATTTAAAAAATAAATACAAAAATAATCTCCAGTAAATACAGCTCCTTGAGCCGTTCCCATCTGTCAACCAGCTCCCCCACACTTTTAGTCATAGATAGGCAGCGGTCAATCACACTCTTCTTTGTTGCTATAAAGCTAGAGAGGTTTGCCATTCTGGAGTCTAGGAAGGCTGAAGCCCGAATGCAAAAAAGTAGCATCTTTCCCATTGCGGAAATGCTGCGGGAAAAAACGTAGTGTTTTACAGTACCAGCAAAGTGAATGAGATTCTGGCTAATCCCATCCACACATTGCAAAAAAAAAAAAAAAACGCAAAATGTGAATTATACCTGCAGAAACACTCATATTGTCCATATAGGTTTAATAAGGGAAAAAAATCCGCAGAAAAACACATAGAAAAAACGCAATGATAAACGCTGCGGAAAAAAAAATGCATGTTTTTTAGCTGCATTCCGTAACGTGGGGCCTTAGCCTAAACAAGAAAATGGTAAGACTGGTTTCACCCAAGCCTTTTTATTTTTTATTTTGCAATTTAATGGTGTTTCTATAAAAATTATGAATAACCTTACTTATATGGCATTTTGTTATTTTGACTTTTTTTTTTTAATTTCATGGCGATTTTTTGCCTCTTTGGCATTTTTTTTCAAAATGCAACCTGCTCTGGGTATATTTATATTCAGGTGTTTTCTTATTGAGTTCATTATAGAAAAAAAAAACCGCCAAGGCAAAAAAAAAAAAAAAAACGTTTGATTGAAAAAAACTGTGTGAATTAAAAATGCAAAGGGCAAAAAAACCAAAAAAAAAAAACATAAAAACACAAAGCTATAGTGTTTATATGGCTTTTTTTTCCCAAAAAAAAAAAATGCCATAGCAAACTGTGTGAAGGTAGCCTAAATTGAATTTTTGACAATTTGACATAATAGGAATATTCAGAGGCTTGTATTCTCAGGAGATTCTTGGTTTTGTGTATTTGGTTGTTTCCATGTCTCGTATTCACTTTAATAGAGCTTGACTGTGTATACTTGGCCATACGAACAGAGCATTGGCACCTCCATTCTCTGTTGCAGTGGTTGGACCTCCACCATTTACATTTTTATGATAGATTTAGTAGCAATTTAGGAAAACTCATATAACCACCCTCCTCTCTGAGCCATAAATGTACAGGCCTGGGAGCTGGTTCAAAATATTACTGTGTCCAGAACACATCCTATTCTGCTCCATATTCTGAAGTGACCCTGTTGGTTCAGGTTTCACTATGTCCTGTTCTGGCTGCACAGTGGTGTAAGTGTACAAAGGCACATGACGCCTGAGCATGATACTGAGTTGCCTACTCAAAGTGAAATCGTCCTGTCATGCCTTGTCTGCTGATTGAGATTGACCTTGTCCTTATTCTGACATTGTCCTTATTCCTAGGTATTCCTATCCTCTGCCTAGCCTTTGGGATTGTTTTCCTGGTCCCTGTTGTTCTACTCATGGTTCTGATCCTTGGCGCAGTTGCTGACTACTCTCCTGTCTCATCCTCTGGCTTGTCATATCCTAATCTGTCTCCTGGTGATGACCCTTGGTCCTGTTCCTGGTGGTGACCATATAACAGAAGGGTTATACATCTGGGATTGGAGTCTTCTCCATTTCTGGCCATTATTGTATGCTGCATTTCATTCTGTATTATTCATGTTTCAATGAAGTTCATGCCATTTTTATAGGGTGAAAAAAATGCAAGAATACAGTATTCAGAATGTCGTCTACTTCCCGACAGAAAACATCTGCCTACCAATGCTTGCCAACCTATCCATATCCGACCAAATCAGAATCTGGTTGGTACCATATAGATATAAATATATCTGGCATTCATGTATCAATATGTTTAAAATAGTATCGCCTGTAAGTATAGTATGCATTATTATTGTACTAGACTATTCTAGAAACCAGTTTATGGAATGATATTTTGCACTTCTTATGATATTTTGTGTCAGTATTTGTAGGCACAGCTGCAGGACAGCATTCTAGTCGTCTTTGGAAGACCTTCTAGATCAAGTGCAAGTCTCCTTGTAGGTTTCACATTTCCTCACTTGACCTATTCCTCTCATTATGGGTGGAATGTAGTCATAATCTTTTGGCATCTGAGAGGGAACATGTGTCCAACTTTTTGTTGTATTTGGGTAGATGCAGCCTAATAATATTACACTAACTATGTAAAGTGCTACATTAAAGAACGCAAACAATATACAGTATAGTAACACAACTGCTTGGCATTTTATATCTAAAGTGTTTCATTGTTATACAATATGTTCATATAGGTAAAAAAATATTTTCATTATGAGCCGATCAACATGTGCTTCAGCGTAATATATCACCTGCTAGAGATATAATATATATGAGCTAAAAAAAATCAGAGAGATAATGTAACGTCCTTGCCTGTCCGGGCTTTGGCGCCGTCCTCCGGGCGCACGCTGCGGCGCAGGAGGCGTGCCCGGTTGTAATTCTTTCCTTTGGGTTTTGCTTGTATTGTCTGAACACTGTCCTACTCCCTCACCTCCTTAATTGATTTTCCACCACGCCCTTATCCTTCACCTTGCTTTCCCCCTGCTCCACTAAGAGTTAACTTTAGACCTGCCTTTGTGATTGACAGCCTGTCCTCCTATCAAGTCTGGGGCGGGTTCTTTCTCCCTATTTATTGTTTGCTCACTTTCCAATTGGCGCCTGCTATTGCATTTCGCTTACTGGCTATACTCCTTGTTCCTTGTTACCTGCTCTTCTGAATTCCTGACCACTGGCTTTCCTTTGACTATTCTCTTGGATTTTGATTCTGTACTGCATTGCTCGATTGTTACCGACCCCTTGGCTAGCTGACCTCCCTTTGTTGTTTGTGCGTCCTGTCTGCGTTCTGTGTTGTCACTTATTCAGAGTAGGGACCGGCTCCAAGTTGTTCCTGTCATTAGGACAGTGAGAAAAGTAGGTAGGGACAGGGTCTGGGTCAACTTTAGGGCTCACTGTCTCTTTATTCCCTTCCTCTCAGGTTTTTGCAGCAGCACTGGAGAATTGCTCAACTGGCAATTCCCTTACAGAATAGCAGGCCATAAAAAAAACAAAAAAAACAAAACAAAACAAAACAAAAAAAACTTTAACCCTTCTACTCATTACTGGCATGGCTTCTATTCAGGACCTTGTGACTCGAAAGGAGGGCTTGGCAGGTTTGGTGTCTGAGCTGGCCAATCAGGGACACACTCTCACGCAGAATCAAGCTGAGGCCGCTGCTACACCACCTGCTGTCATTTCCCTTCCCAGGGTTAAAATGTTACTCCCGGATAGGTTTTCAGGGGACCGAGGTAAATTTGAGACATTCAGGGAATCATGTCTGTTGTATTTTCGCATCAACCCTCATGTGTTGCAGTCTCAGATGGTGGGGGTGGTCATTTCCCTCTTACAGGGGGATCCACAGACTTGGGCCCTTAAACTCCCCCCTGAGGCAGAGGAGTGGACAGATCTGGAAAAAATTTTTAAGTCTTTGGAGGCCATTTATGCTGAGCCTGATCAAATTGGACTTGCCGAGTCCCAACTTCTTACCCTCCGGCAAGGTAAACTATCCGCTGAAATTTATTGCTCTGAGTTTCGGAAGTTGAGTATAACAGCAGGTTGGTGTGACTCCGCTTTGAAAGCTCTTTTTAAACAGGGCCTGAATGATTCAGTGAAGGATGTCTGGGTAGGTCACCCTGATCCCCCTACCTTAGAAAAGGCCATGACCTTAGCCGTCCGCATTGACAGGAGACTCCAGAACAGACGTAAAGAGAGGGTGGGTATTGGTCCCATTAAGTCTTCTGTCTATCCCTCTCTTTCTGTTAAAAAATCTGTTTCTCCTTCTATCACCCCTGGAGATGAGCCTATGCAGTTGGGAGCACTGGATATCAAGGCTAGACGAGAATATCATCTCCGGAATCATCTCTGCCTGTATTGCGGCAAACCGGGTCACTTCATCCGAGACTGTTCCATCAAACCACGTACACCAGCGGAAAACTTCAGGGCCTGAGTGGTATTCAGAAGAACCATTCAGTCAGTCAGGTATCTTCTGAAAAATCTCACAAATTGATGTTACCTGTGTCTCTGTCCTTTGGGGGCAGATCTGTTTCTGGGCAGGCCCTAGTAGATTCTGGGGCTGCCACTAATTTTGTTAAATTTTCATTTGTTTCTGCTTTACGTATTGAACTTGTATCATTAGATACTCCTCTGTTGGTTACTGGGGCGGATTTTACTCCACTGGCCAGGGGTAAAATCCGTTTTAAAACCCCCTTACTCTCTTTGCAAGTGGGCTCAATACATACGGAGCTCCTGAGTTTTTTTGTTATGGAGGATCTCTCGTCTGATATCATTTTAGGGCTTCCCTGGCTAGACCTCCATAACCCTACCTTTGATTGGCCCAAAAAAGAGTTAGTGAAATGGGGGAATCAGTGCTCCTCCCATTGTATTGCTTTACATGCCTCCGATTGTCTCAGTGAGGAGACGCTTCTTCCTGAATTTCTGTCTGATTTTCATGATGTTTTTGATCCTACAGTAAAGCTGCTGAAGTTTTACCGCCGCATAGACCTTACGATTGTGCGATTGAACTCCTTCCCGACTCCAAATACCCTAAGGGAAGGATCTTCAATCTTTCTGCTCCAGAACGTGAGGCTATGCGGGATTATACTCAGGATAGTCTTCTTAAAGGTCACATCCGTCCGTCTCAGTCTCCCATGGGAGCTGGGTTCTTTTTTGTTAAAAGGAAAGATGGCGGACTGCGACCATGCATTGACTACCGAGAATTAAATAAAATTACGGTTAAAAATCAGTACCCTCTTCCCCTGATCCTTGATCTTTTCAATCAGATTGTGGGTGCCCGCTGGTTTTCTAAAATTGATCTCCGTGGGGCATACAATCTGATCCGGATTAGAGAAGGAGATGAATGGAAAACTGCGTTCAACACCCCGGAAGGTCACTTTGAATATTTGGTAGTACCTTTCGGGTTATGTAATGCACCCGCAGTATTTCAACACTTTGTTAACGATATCTTTAGAGACTTGCTCGGTCGTTATGTGATTGTCTACCTGGATGATATTCTAATGTTCTCTCCTGATTGGGCCACACATATGGAGCATGTTAGGAGTGTTTTGCTACTGTTGCGTCAAAACTCTCTCTTTGCCAAACTGTCCAAATGCCTGTTCGGAGTCCAAAGGGTCACCTTCCTCGGTTACGTTATTACTCCCGATTCTTTTTGTATGGATCCACTAAAAGTCAAGGCTATTAAAAACTGGGAACGCCCCTCCAACCTTAAAGCCCTGCAACGTTTCTTGGGGTTCTCCAACTATTATCGAAAATTTATTAAGAATTTCTCTTCTATAGTGAAGCCATTGACGGATCTCACAAAGAAAGGTGCCGATGTGACCAAATGGACTCCGGAAGCAGAAGAGGCTTTTGTACATCTCAAGAAATGTTTTGTTGAGGCTCCTGTATTAGTACCACCAGACTATGATCGCCCATTTATTATTGAGGTTGATGCCTCTGAAGTGGGGGTTGGTGCCGTGTTGTCTCAGGGCTCTGAAAATTTTACGTGTTTGCAACCTGTAGCCTTCTTCTCGAGGAAATTCTCTCCTACGCAGCGCAACTATAACGTTGGTAATCGAGAACTCCTAGCCATTAAATGGGCATTCGAGGAGTGGAGACATTTCCTCAAGGGGGCCAAACACCAGATCACAGTATTCACCGATCATAAGAACCTACTATATCTGGATAACGCTAAGCAACTGTCTCCTAGGCAGGCCCGCTGGGCGCTATTCTTCACACATTTTAATTTTGTGGTGACTTATCGTCCAGGCTCTAAAAATGTACGGGCTGATGCCCTATCTCGCAGTTTTGGTCCCAGCAGTGCCCCTAAGGATGTCCCAGATAAAATCTTGTCTCCCGGAGTGGTTCTCGCCATTATTACTCCTGATCTTGCTACTTTAGTGGTTAATTCACAAGATCTTGCTCCCAGTAATACTCCCACTGGGAAACTATTTGTACCTCCAAATCTTCGTCTTCGTGTTTTGGAGGAAATTCATTGTTCTACCTTAACGGGACATCCCGGCTTCGCTGGGACTAAATACTTTCTCTCCCGCTCTTACTGGTGGCCGTCCTGGTCTCGAGACGTATGTGAATTTGTTGCTGCCTGTGAGACATGTGCTAAGATGAAGACTCCTAGGAGATTACCCGAGGGCCTTCTTCATCCCCTTCCTATACCTAAGAGACCATGGTCCCATTTGTCAATGGACTTCATTACTGATTTGCCTTGTTCCCAAGGGAAGACTGTGATTTGGGTTGTTGTGGATAGATTCTCCAAAATGTGTCATTTTGTACCCCTAAAGAAAATTCCTAGTGCTCCACGTCTAGCCTCATTCTTTATTAATCACATACTCCGCTTGCATGGTGTACCAGAAAATATAGTATCTGATCGGGGTGTACAATTTGTCTCTAGATTCTGGAAGGAATTTTGTGGTCGTCTGGGGGTCTCTCTGTCTTTCTCTTCCGCGTTCCACCCTGAGACCAATGGCCAGACAGAGAGATTCAACCAAACTTTGGAACAGTACTTAAGGTGTTTTGTGTCTGATGCTCAAGAAAAATGGAGAACCTTTCTTCCTCTAGCAGAGTTTGCAATAAACAACAGGGTTAACGTCACCACTAAAATGTCTCCGTTTTATTGCAACTATGGTTTTAACCCCAGGTACTCCTCTCTCCGTAGCACCGAGTCTGTTAATCCCACCGCCGAACATACTTATCAGCGACTATGCACAGTCTGGGCCCAGGCTTGTCTGAGCCTGGTTAAAGCCCAAGAATATCAAAAACGGCAGGCAAATAAAAGACGCTTACCTGGCCCTGAATACAGAGTGGGAGATCGAGTCTGGCTGTCCACTAGGAATCTGCGTCTTAGAGTTCCTTCGGGGAAATTTGCACCACGTTACATTGGGCCCTATGTCATTTCTGAACTCATAAACCCAGTATCTTTTAAATTACAACTTCCAAGTTCTTTTCGTATCCACAATGTCTTCCACAAGTCGCTTTTGAAGAAGTATATCTCCCCTGTCCTTACTTCTTCCAGTCCACCTGCGCCGGTGGTGGTCCAAGGGGAACTAGAATATGAAGTAGAAAAATTCTGGATTCCCATCGGGTGCAGAATGCTGTTCAGTACCTCGTGCACTGGAACGGTTATGGCCCGGAAGAGCGAACGTGGGTTTCTGGTAGGGACCTACATGCGCCACGTTTAATTAATCTCTTTCATTGCCAGAACCCTTCGAAACCTGGTCCATCTGGCGAGGGTCCAGAGGCCCCTTGTAAAAGGGGGGGTACTGTAACGTCCTTGCCTGTCCGGGCTTTGGCGCCGTCCTCAGGGCGCACGCTGTGGCGCAGGAGGTGTGCCCAGTTGTAATTCTTTCCTTTGGGTTTTGCTTGTATTGTCTGAACACTGTCCTATTCCCTCACCTCCTTAATTGATTTTCCACCACGCCCTTCTCCTTCACCTTGCTTTCCCCCTGCTCCACTAAGAGTTAACTTTAGTCCTGCCTTTGTGATTGACAGCCTGTCCTCCTGTAAGAGACAGCCAATGTTGTCTTAAGCTTCATTTGTCTGTATAAACTGTTAATGTTGAATGTCTTTCTGTGATTCTGTTCCTTTAAGACAGCAGCCATTGTAATTGTGACATGATGCTGGAGTGAGACCCCCCCCCCTTTTATGTCAGCCTGCCTGTTCTGCAGACAGAGTGTGAGCAGAGAAGCAGGAAGTGACGAGACAGAGAGCAGCAGCCATCTTGGCAAGTGTTGTATTGAACTGGTGTGGAGATTTTTCTGTACAGCTAAGCTGTATCTTGGTCCAGAGACAAACAGAGTGTAAAGAGACAACAGGACTAGTGAGTCCACGTGAAAGGAACTGTGCTCAGTGGCTGATCAGTGAGACTGACATTGTGTCTGTGTATATGGATACCACAGATAGAGACTCGCAGTGCTGTTGATGTACTGGACGGCACCTGCTAAATCCCGGCTTACATCCCAGCTCAGTGTATGGATTCGGCAGGACTGTCAGTGTGCTGAGTGGAATCTGCTGTTGGATTACATTGCATTCAGTTGGTTTCCCTGTCTGTTAAAGAGGACTTCATTTCTCCCAAGATCCTGATAACCGTGAGGAGAGGACGCTTCACTATAAAAGAAAGGACCGACTTTGGGCCCCACCGCGCGCTTCTACGGACTGTAAGCGGTCCACCTGGACCACTGGGGAAAAGGGGGTGCACCCAAATGTGAAGTCAGGGTCAGTTAGGGATAGTTTTGAGTATATTGTTCATTCAGTGTCCATACTGCAGAAGTGGACAGAGTAAAAGTAGAAACCATTGCAGAATTTGCCTTGAAATTGTTCATGCTATATTGTATATTTTGCTTGTCTTTAGCCCTGTCATTTTACCTTTAACTAGCCTTTATTAACTTATAGTAAATATATATTTTTTTTCTTGAACTACCGCGTGTGCGTTCATTTCTGGTTGCGGAGTCCAAACCACCTGCCTTGCTCTCGGTTCACACTCCTATCAAGTCTGGGGCGGGTTCTTTCTCCCTATTTATTGTTTGCTCACTTTCCCATTGGCGCCTGCTATTGTATTTCGCTTACTGGCTATACTCCTTGTTCCTTGTTACCTGCTCTTCTGATTTTCTGACCACTGGCTTTCCTTTGACTATTCTCTTGGATTTTGATTCTGTACTGCATTGCTCGATTGTTACCGACCCCTTGGCTAGCTGACCTCCCTTTGTTGTTTGTTCGTCTTGTCTGCATTCTGTGTTGTCACTTATTCAGAGTAGGGACCGGCTCCAAGTTGTTCCTGTCATTAGGACAGTGAGACAAGTAGGTAGGGACAGGGTCTGGGTCAACTTTAGGGCTCACTGTCTCTGTATTCCCTTCCTCTCAGGTTTTTGCAGCAGCATTGGAGAATTGCTCAACTTCCCTTACAGATAAGTTATATTTCCTGGTACCCAGTGGGTGGATTGACCATAGATACATTTTCTAGTCCTTCTCCCAACTTGGGCACCAGGGCAAGTAATATACATTTACATTCCCTGGTGCCAAGATGGGGTCTTGTATGATACATTTCATGTCTCCTAAAGGTTTGGCTAATAACCGTTCTAGTTACTTCACATAATGCCCACCAAGAAGTCACCTGCTTAAAGCTTAGGCTATACGGTGACTTCTGAATGACATAAGGTAGCAATGTCATACTACTATATCATACCTAATGATAGTGGATGAAGTCCCATTGTGAAAGTCGGCAGAATCTAAATCAGCAATGCACATTTGTGATATCAATGTCACACAGTCACAGGCAACTTCTATTGATTGAAATGGGACCTGATCTGCAGTAATCACCACCTGCCACTATGCAGTGGATGGCGCCGTCTGCTTACAACTCTGTGCAATGTGTTTTAACATCAGCTGATCGGTAGGGCTGCTGGGCGTCAGACTACCACCAATCTGTTATTGATGACGTATCCTAAGGATAGGTCATCCCAAAAAAAAACCTTTAATATAGATACCCAGGCACATAAATAAATTTCCATCCTGATGCAGCCCCAAATACAGTGCCTTGCGAAAGTATTTGGCCCCCTTGAACTTTTCAACCTTTTGACACATTTCAGGCTTCAAACATAAGGATATAAAATTTTAATTTTTTGGTGAAGAATCAACAACAAGTGGGACATAATTGTGAAGTGGAACAAAATTTATTGGTTATTTTAAACTTTTGTAAAAAATAAAAAACTGAAAAGTGGGGCGTGCAATATTATTCGGCCCCTTTACTTTCAGTGCAGCAAACTCACTCCAGAAGTTCAGTGAGGATCTCTGAATGATCCAATGTTGTCCTAAATGACTGATGATGATAAATATAATCCACCTGTGTGTAATCAAGTCTCCGTATAAATGCACCTGCTCTGTGATCGTCTCAGGGTTCTGTTTAAAGCGCAGAGAGCATCATGAAGACCAAGGAACACACCAGGCAGGTCCGTGATACTGTTGTGGAGAAGTTTAAAGCCGGATTTGGATACAAAAAGATTTTCCAAACTTTAAACATCCCAAGGAGCACTGTGTAAGCGATCATATTGAAATGGAAGGAGTATCAGACCACTGAAAATCTACCAAGACCCGGCCGTCCCTCTAAACTTTCATCTCAAACAAGGAGAAGACTGATCAGAGATGCAGCCAAGAGGCCAATGATCACTCTGGATGAACTGCAGAGACCTACAAATGAGGTGGGAGAGTCTGTCCATAGGACAACAATCAGTCGTACACTGCACAACTCTGGCCTTTATGGAAGAGTGGCAAGAAGAAAGCCATTTCTCAAAGATAGCCATAAAAAGTTTCGTTTAAAGTTTGCCACAAGCCACCTGGGAGACACAGCAAACGTGGAATAAGGTGCTCTGGTCAGATGAAACCAAAATCGAACTTTTTGGCCACAATGCAAAACGATATGTTTGGCGTGAAAGCAACACAGCTCATCACCCTGAACACACCATCCACACTGTCAAACATGGTGGCGGCAGCATCATGGTTTGGGCTTGCTTTTCTTCAGCAGGGACAGGGAAGATGGTTTAAATTGATGGGAAGATGGATGGAGCCAAATACAGGACCATTCTGGAAGAAAACCTGTTGGAGTCTGCAAAAGACCTGAGACTGGGACGGAGATTTATCTTCCAACAAGACAATGATCCCAAACATAAAGCAAAATCTACACTGGAATGGTTCACAAATAAACGTATCCAGGTGTTAGAATGGCCAAGTCAAAGTCCAGACCTGAATACAATCGAGAATCTGTGGAAAGAGCTGAAAACTGCTGTTCACAAACGCTCTCCATCCAACCTCACTGAGCTCGAGCTGTTTTCCAAGGAAGAATGGACAAGAATTTCAGTCTCTCGATGTGCAAAACTGGTAGAGACATACCCCAAGCGACTTGCAGCTGTAATCGCAGCAAAAGGTGGCGCTGCAAAGTATTAACTTAAGGAGGCCGAATAATTTGGCACGCCCCACTTTTCAGTTTTTTATTTTTTAAAAAAGTTTAAAATATCCAATAAATTTCATTCCACTTCATGATTGTGTCCCACTTATTGTTGATTCTTCACCAAAAAATTAAAATTTTATATCCTTATGTTTGAAGCCTGAAATGTGGCAAAAGGTTGAAAAGTTCAAGGGGGCCGAATACTTTCGCAAGGCACTGTATGTATGTATGTGTGTGTATATAAATTTATACACACACACACACACACACAGTATACAGTATATATAGACCCACTAAATGATTATAGACCCTAGACTAGATCCTGCAGGCACTGACCTCTTCTCCTCCCTACCGCATGCAGTGCCCATTACTCCCAGATGATGCCGCAGACATTATCCTTATGTCAACCCTGGCATTGGGACATTGTGTGTAGCAGTGCCTGGGATTGAAGAGTACAGCAAAAACAAGGAGGGGTACGTATCTTCAGAGTGCAGGATCTGGAAGTCATGCTTCCAATTTTGGAAGTCTGGAAAGTTTCCCCTTTTTTGGGAGTCTCTAACTTTCTTTTGGCAATCCCATAGCGAAGAACATACAGTAGCTGCAGCTGCATGACAGATTAGTGATACGTTTGGCAATTGGCAACCACTCAGAAAATCACCAAGCCATATAGATGTCCCCAACAGGTGAAGGTGACTGCACCACTGATATACAATAACCCTAGCAGATGATAGAGAAATATGTAATGATATTCTGGCGCACAAAGGGTGTCACTATCTTCATCCTGGCTGAACATCTCTCCTGAGACTTTTACATAGACCTATTAATTACTGTACAAAACATGATAAAACTGGATTTGTCGTGAGCGTCGCCATCTGTTCATTTTGATACCATCTATTAACGATCCTCATTAAAAGAGGTTTTTTTAACCTTTGTTCGAGTGATCAAACATAAAAAGATGATAAGTGCATCGGCAAAAATATTTCAGCAAATGTGCGCGGCAATTTATTGAATTGTTTGAGTAAACAAACAACATATAATTACATCAATTATCACTTCACTATTCAGAATTAACCCAGGGAACAATACGAGGTATCAGATCCCCTGGCATACTTTAAGCTACATGTTCTCTTTAATTGTTATTATAATGGAGACAATCACACAACGTGACAGTGAGGAGGGGAGATCCACTCTATTGTAGTCTCTCAAACAATGATAATTTTATCCCCATTCTAATTTCAATGACACCTCGGAAGGGTCGGTAGTCTGGGTTGTGAATATTCTGTGAAAATTTGGACCATTGGGAGTAGACTATGTGCTTTTCTGAAGTTTTGCCACTGAACTCTATGGCAAGTCTATGAGCATTTGAATAAGGTAAAAGAAAATGCTCATCTGCCCGTTGCGTTTTCTATATAGGGTTTTATATCGAAAAAAAATGGATACATGGAAAAGTTTGTAATCATTTTATGGTCTGCTATAATGAAAGAAAAAAATGTTTCAATAATGGATCCTCTATTTTTGCCGTACATGCCATGTATATTGAATGGCCACTTTATTTGAGACACCCTTTTAGTAACGCATTGGACCTCTTACCTACACAAGTATCATCCACAGGTATCCGAGGACCCAGGGCATGTCAAGAAAATGTTCCACTAAACACCATTTCTCCAACTCCACCAACCTGTTGACACCAGACAGGAAGGATTCACCAATTCCTTGTGTTAGATAGTACAGTTGTCAGAGTGAATAGTTAGATTTTGTAAAATATTACATTACAGGAGAAAATGGGTGTCAAGAAGACCATAAAAAGGACCTGCTTCCTGTTCATGTCGCCTAGATCAGCATATGGCTTCTATGTAAAGGAGAACTTATACTTTAAAGAAGACCTTTCACCACCTACAACAAGTCCAACTTTTTACATTGTTTAATAGATGCTGCTCCACTGGTTCCAGCACAGTTGGAAATTTTTCTCTAGCCCCCACCATCCATGAACAATTACTGCTGTTACTTTTGTTGCCAGGTATGCTAGTTAGACTCTGTACTGTCAGGTGGGCGGTGTCAGGCAGGTGCAGACAAGGGAGTGATTCTGAACTCTGACACTGACTGCCTCTGATTTGAGTTCTGAATTACACCCCCTGCCTGACACCGCCCTTCTGACATTACAGAGCTCATATAACATATCAGGCACCAAAATTAACTGTGCTTGTTACTCTGGAATGGCGGAGACTAGAGAGAAAATACCAACTGTGCTGGAATCAGTGGAACAGCATCTATTAATATATGCTAAGAACTAGAATTTGTGAAGGTGGTGAAAGGTCCTCTTTAACTTTGTTTGGACCTCCTTCCACTGCCACAAGTTGCTATGTAGCCCTAGCTTCAAACTAAGGGATGGAAACAGATGTTAAACTAAATTGGGATCTTTGCTGCTTGCGCTATAGTGACATTGTCAGATGGAAGGGTTCAGAGGAGGATCTCAGGAATCATTCTGAAGAACAGGCAGTGCACAGTCAAGCAAGTTACAGCTAAATAAAATTCTTGTACTCCAGGTATGTATCCAAAAACAATTCAAAGTTCCTTAGCACAGATGGGCTATAACAGCAGACAACCAGTTGAGTGCCATTGCTGTCGAAAGGAAATAGGATGACAAGACTCCAGTGGGAAATAGAGCACAAAAACAGGATCAATAAGAAAAACATGATAAGATGAATCCAGATTTCTGTTGTAACATGTTAATGGGAGGGTTCAGAATTTGGTGCAAGCTGCATGAACAGATGAATCCTTCTTGCCAATTTTCAACAGTTCAGTTTGGTTGAGATGGACTAATGGTGTTTGGTGAAATGTTTTCATGGGACACCCTGATATATCCTGTGTATGCCTCCACAGATTGCTGCATTTCTGAAGGCCAAAGGAGGTCCCGTGCACACAGGGGAATCTGGGCTGGAAAACTCAGTTCATACAGCTGCTGGATATCCCGGTCCAAACCCTTTTCGTGGCTCTACTGTTTGTACTATGTACAGTACGGCACAGTGAAGCCACATTCAGGATGGGACTCCAAGCACCATAGATCACCAAGTCTTCTGGTTGGGTTTGGGCTGGGAAATCCAGCCGATGCGCAGATTTTCAAATCGTTGCGAAAGGGTTAAAATATACATATATTGAGCTGTTTATACATACACAGCTTTCTTCTACTAAGGGCCTCGTCTTGTCTTCCACAGCGATCTTAATGATATATTTCAGTGATATCACTGACAAGTGGTGCGGTCATTATTACAGAGCGAGGAGTTTTGGTTAAACAGATCACGCTGCGTTCTTTGGATGCTACATTTTGCTTACTACATTATCTTTATGATTAGTGGAGAAGTAAAGAGCTGTTGTTTTATATTAGTGGTGACATGCATTCTCACCGCTTTGTTCAATGTTCCCTCTCTCTGTACACTCATTAAAAAATACAATTATAGCCGACTCACTTATGCATTTGCAGGAATTTGTGACAAAAATGATAATGCAGTGGTCTCATTAAATACTCTGTCAGAAGCCTGAGAGTTAGCCATTAGGGGCTACCTTATCTCCATGGCAAAAGATAAAATCTAATAATTTAAGAAAAATAACTGATGCAGCAAATTGGCATATTATAAGCATGGAATAAAATGACTTGCTCAGGAAAGATTAAGGGAAAACTTTCTGATCTCCTGGGCATCTCATGAACAAGAGAAGACTTTGAAGAGAAGAGAGAAATTAGCTTTTTTTTCTTTTAAATTCAATGAAAGTAGAATATTCAGCACTCGGATAGTACACGCTGCCAAAATGAGATGGGAAAAGAAAAGAATAACCTTGTCTTTTCCTCTGGAGTTACTTCATTTTCTTGCTTAGTTTTATGCTGGGGCATTATTGAGATAGTATATTAGGCTATAGTTATAGGTTGCTTCAGGGGTGTAAATATTGGGCTCCATACTAAAAATTGAAGGGGTCCCTCTCTATAGTGACCACCTTCAGCATTGAGTGTGAAATAGAAAGAATACAATGGTCGTGGCCCTGGATATTGGCTGTTTCTACTTTCATTTTGGACCGTTAGTGCTCTATAGTCTATTCATAATGTATTGTGTTCTGATAAGTGTCTGATCGGCAGCGAGCCGAGCAGGGAATGCCATGGTCCCTAGAGGTGGTCGAGCATGAGTGGTTCTGCTCCATTTGAACTCTATGAGACTGCTTGAGATAGCCAAGTGCTATAGTCAGCTATGTAACTGTTGCTCCATTCAAATGAGGGACACGGGACAGTTGTTCTCATGATCGGTTGGGGTCCCAGCGGCGATCAACCATTAATCACCTAGCCTTATGAGAAATGATAAGCTGTGACTCTTAGATAACCTATTTAACTCTATTGTGGGCCCAGGGCATGATTACCATAATAGCTCCTACAGGGGTTGTCACTTTTTGCACTTGTGAACATTATCGAACATGAACTCCTCAGACCCACCAGAGAAAATAATTCTGAAGGCCAATCAGTGGGGCTACGATACTTTGTCTCCTTGTCTGCTTATAAAAATGTAATCCCAGACAGACTGGATGATGTTGTGATCAGCGCTCTGTGGGGGACGTATCATCAACTCTTGGACTCCTCCTCCAAAAGGCAAAGGTCGCACCAAATATTGATACAATTTATATTTGTCTTTTCTTCATTCACTTTGCATTTTGTTAACTGACAAAAATAATCTATTAACACTTTTATTTTCGAAAGAATTCTTACTTTGTAGCATTTTTGCACAGAACGTATAATGTGCCCCCAACTGCATAAGGGCCACCTCCAGTGGCGTAACATTTGAGGTCGCAGGGAGTGTGACCACGACTGGGCCCGGAGGGGTATGGGGCCCACGGCCAACTAGAAATGGCCGGGGCCCCGGACCACCATGATAGTGGTCGGCAAACCAGGCTTTCCCCGACCACTATACATATTGTTAATGGAAAGGGGCCCAGCCCAAGGGAGGTGACTAAAAATAAAAAAATTACTTATACTCACCTGTCCTGGGCTCAGCATCCACTCCAGGGTTCTTCCAATCGGTAACTGAGGACACGCATAATGACGTCATTGCGCCCCACGTGACTGCTGAGGCCCAATCACAGGCCCCAGCAGTGACGTCTGGAGCAGGAGACCTCAGTCACCAGACAGAAGAGGATGCTGGAAGATGCAGCAGACAGCCAGATGGAGGGGGGATCCCCAGGAGTGATGAGGGAAGGTGAGTATAAGTGTTTGTTATTTTTAATCACTTTTCCTGGGCCTCTACTTATTATACTCTGGGGTATAATAAAAGTATAATAATAGCACTGGCTCTAGGAGGAAGGTGGGCTCTTAGGAGCTCATAATACTGTGTGTGGGCCACTGCAGGCATATAATACTGTGTGGGGGCCACTCTGGAGCACATAATACTGTCTCAGTATTGTTTGCATGCTGAGCGCTGCTCACTTACTGTATTTTTGATAACTGCAGTTGTGGGTACTAAAGCTATATCCCTTTCAAATATCTGAGATATCGCTGCAGCACCCGTAACCGCCACTATCAAGAAAGTCGCTCTAGGGAGGGGGTAACTAACAAGACTTTAGTTATGCCACTGGCCCCTTCATTTCGTAGTCCTAGATTTGATATGTGAAATTCCTTGAAAACTCACAATGTTTGAGCACAGTAAGTAGGGAACACTAGTAGTGTTAAAATAATGGTCCATATTTACTAATAAAAATAATAAAAGTTAGGCCATCTGAGAATTCCCCAGATTTATCACTGTGGCTCTGATTGTACAACAAATAGAACACATAGTTCACCTGGCCAAAAGGTTACACTACTTATTGGGTACACTAGCTAGTGCCAAAATTTTTGCCCAAAATGTCACATTTAAATATCACTCCTTTCAGTTAAGCTACACACCCTTTTGTCTAGGTCATGTCTCCTTGTTGATCTAATAAAAACAAAAAAGGCCTAAAACTTTGTGTGAGTATGTGAGCCCAGGGCCGGGCCTGAAAAGGCCCTCAGCCACACCTTTGGGTGGGGGGGGCGTAACTCCAAAGGGAGTGGACACAGCGGCAGAGCTGCTGTGGAGAGAACTGCAGGTAGCAGGCGGACATTGGACCAGGTTGGAGACGGACAAAGCGGTCTGTCCCAGGAGTGCTGGGGTCCGAAAGAGGACTTTTGGCTCAAGTGGAGCATAAGTCAGGCTGCTCGTTGCCCCAGAGGCTAGATAGGGGTCAAGAAGTCAGTTAGTGCCCTATCTGTGGCCCAGGCTGTTTTTTGTTTTGTTATGTTGCACCTAAGCTGAATAAAGCCATTTTACTTTACACTTGGACTGTCTGAACGCTGTCTCTCCGGCGCCCAGTACCACTACCACTACCACTGCTGTCGGGACCAGGAGTCTGCCGCCATTGAGACTAATCCCCCCCAAATTGTCACACTTTGGTACATTTAATAAATCTGCCCCAATGTCTCCTGGATTGTGTGTAGTATTTTTCCACTAATAACATCAGTTTCCTATCCACAGTAGTGGTAGTGTGCATGCATGACCACCACCATTCACTCCTAAGGGACTGACAGAGATAGAGACATCCTAGGAACTTACTGTACCTCCAGATTTTATACAGAAATACACCAAATTTTCTTACTTCTAAATTAAATAAGGTAAAGAAATTCTTCTAGCTGAGAATATGGTGTCTCATGATGGCACATAGAGTATCTATGGGTACATAATTTGGACCTGTGAGGATCATACAGGGACCATTTATATGGCATTGCTGTGTGACTAGACCTAGTGTGGCTTTCTTATCCTGATCATGTGTACTGGAATCATGTGTTACTGGCAATCCACTTGTCTTCTGTTTTTGGTACTGACGTTACCTCTCGGAACTGACCTTTGGCTTGCTGCTGGAAATCCTCTTGTCTCCTGATTTCGCCTCTGGCATTGCCTCTCGGACTGACTTTTTGGCTTGAACGTTCACTCTCCTGATTTATCCTTCTGGCTCTCAAGTGCCGTGCAAGGTATTGTGGGTTCTGGTTTGATTTCAGGTAGTGAGACATTTATTTCTTTTACCAGTTTCTGTGGTGATAACTTTGACCTCAATTTCATCTGGCTTCGTGGCTGGCCGTGGTGAAGGTGTTTGGGTGTCTGTGATCTATATCTCAGTGCTGTATAGGATGTAAACAGCTAGTTCTACTGCTTTCTGTTGTCAGCCAGTTCCTGCAATTTCTGATATTTGCTCCAGAGACAATATCATAACAGAGACATACTGTACCCAGTGACTGATGTTAGGTGGAGGGCTGAGTAAGGCTAGATTCACACAACTGAGTTTTATCTGTGCGGCCGTGCTGGGTCACATATTCCTATCATCATAGATAAGTATAATGCTAAGAGTCCATGTTTCGGCATACTGTTCAGGCCGGTAAATTCAGCTCACACGCAGAACGAGTTTCACGGATGGAACTTGGTTGCGTGACTCTAGCCTAAGGTGGGGGATAGGTGAATTGTGCTTTATACTTTATATCTATACATCAGAATGCTGACATTCAAGCCAAAACAGCTCTGGAGCTCACATTGCTGGTAAACTTCTTGCTTTGATTGGCAGCTCCTGTTTTCTGATTTTCCGCTGATTTCATGCCATTACTAGAATAAATGCCAATTAAGCTCTCGCTAATTAGCTCAGAGCTAAGCCAATTGCAGAAAGTGATGAAATGACAGCTAGCCATTGCAATGTGGAATGACAAGAGCAGATTTAGTCCAAACATTCTGAATGCATTTTTTATGAGTATCCCAACAGTGTTGGGTAGTTACAGAACTATCGAAACTATAATGCTGAGTGAGAAGTAGCGCGGCTTTATTATATCGCGGGCTTCAAATAAATTAAAAAGTCCAACACATTAAAAATGTAAAAACCAATAAAGCTGCTGAGCTGGAGTCTAACTAACAAATTGCTAAGTGATAGAAAATCTAATAACCGTTTCATGAAGTCAGATATTCAGGGGGTTATGTGCTTTATTCAAGAATTTGTATAATACATAACATAGTGCTTTATGGTGCATAGCCTAGTAGTGGGCAAAAGAAACTAACCTTAAAGGGGTATTCCTAACTCAGCTATTCATGGCATATCAATAGGATATCCACTGTGAGATAAATGTGGGTCCCATCTTTAGAATATGCACATCCACTTTTGTGTGGGATTAACAGAAACGGCTATTTCCCTAATTCCCAACAGGAAAGCATTTTAGTAGGTCAGAGAACTATTATCCTAAACACAAGTGTTGGTCCAGAGGGTTGGGCTCACATCTCTCAGACACTTATAATCAGGTCCTGGCATTAAGGTAACCTGTGCATAGGTACATGGTGAAATTCTTTTGCATAATCTAGGTGGCACTGTGTTCACATAATCTGCTTACCACCTACTTCATTTTCTCCTCCATTCTTCTACTTCTTCTATTAAGTGAGTCCTCATCATGGACATATGGGCTGTTGTAATAGCTGGCTCCCTAGTTCTGCAGCTGCACGAGCTTATATCTGCAAGGATGTACAGGTACATCTTTGCAGAGATAGATGCCAACTGCCAGGACATCATATAGTCATGATATAGTCATTCAACATGGAGCCACATTCATTTAGAAATGCATGGCTTTCTACAACATAGAAGGGAGTGCTCTGCACTTCGCTCTCTCCTCTAGTCCTCTGTCCCTTTTCATTGTGATGAATATGGGGTGACCTGGCTCTAAATCCCCTTTTCCGGGCTCTAACTCGGTTCTTGTATTCAGCCATTTTTAGGGAAATGCGGGGTTCATTCAAGCCATGGATGCCAGCTTCCTCACTAAATAGCAGTGGAGAACTTCTATACAGCATCAGAGGTTACTTTCTGCAAGCATCTGGGGCCCAATGATGTGGGTCAACCGACCACTAAAACTAAGGCCCCTTGCACACGACTATGGGGCAGCATGGCTTGAAGGAGTTCTAAGAGGTGCTCAGCACTTGTTGGCTGCTCTTCCTTCACTCTGCGGTACAACACACCCCAAACCACCTCAATTGGGTTTAAATCGGGTGATTGTGGAGGCCACAACATCTGACGCAGCACTCAGTCACTCTCCTTCTTTGTCAAATAGCCCTTACATTGTCTGGATGTGTGTAAATTTCATATACAGATGTAGCACTGCTTAACTTGACTTTGAGCAGCGTGATGAATTTCTTTGTTGTGATATCCCATCTCAGAAGACGGCAAAAGCCATTGAAAACCTATTAAAAGAGTTAACATTGTTGTTAACACATTGTTATTTTATGTTAACCTTTGCTACATCTGTATGTCCCTTTATAGTTTGGTGAGCATATACCATGATTTCTAAAAGACTGCTTGTTTTACAAATTCCTAAAAGCTATTGCAGATTGACCAAGAAGGAGTGCGATGGCATGCTGCATCAGAGGACATGGCCTCCACATTCACCCCACCTAAACCCAATTGAGATGGTTTGGGATGAGTTGGATCACAGAGTGAAGGAAAAGTAGCCGACAAGTGCTCAGCACCTCTGGGAACTCCTTCAAGGCTGTTGGTAAATCATTCTAGGTGACTACCCCATGAAGTAGAAAGAATGCCAAGAGGGTGTGAAGTTATCATCAAAGCAAAAGGGGACTACGTTGAAGAATTTAAAATGTAATTTAAAATGTATAAGACATTCCGGTTTGTTTAACACTTGTTTGTTTACTACTTAAAAGGGGTGTTCCAAGACTTATTATTTAAAACTGCTGCTAGTGGGCCAATAAACATAACAAACAGTAGCCACATCTGCCCGAAACCTCCATTTCCAGCAGCAGACGCTCCTTTCTTCTCCAGGACCACTGGATGACATCACCAGTGACATCCCATTTATGCAAGTGGACAGCTGCAGCCAATCACAAGCCTCAGCACTGACCTCTTCACAAACAGCATGTGACTGCTACAATGTGCCGTTTGAGAAGAGGTGACTGCTGAGATCTGTGATTGGCTGCTACAGTTACCAGGCACAAACAGCCGGGGACCTGTATACAAATGAACAGCCCTGCTGCCGCTGAAGACCCAAGCCCTGGGAGAGGCGAGTACCTCTGCCAGCATAAGATTTCTTAAACGCTTTTTGTTCTTATTTTGTTTGTGTTCATTTCTATGTTACGATGCATTACAGTAAGATAATGATATGACAGAGTACCTATCCAGAAAGGTCATTTTTACATATATAAAATATACAGTGCAATGCTTTTGAAAATTTACCTTTATCTCCATATTACAATACAGCGACCTATGGAATAACCTTAAAGGTAAATGTACAAAATGAGTGAACCTATAAATCATGGCGCTGGAACATCTCGGACTGCAGACTAAGATAAGCTTGATCATTTGCCAAGATGTATAGACCTAGGGAACATGTGACAGTGAAAGGGCAATGGCTTTTAATTACAGTGGACTGCTATTAATGTAGCTGTCTCCCATGGGGCAAGATGTTCATTTTTTTTTCTTTATTTTGTGAATCTATCCCCTCTTATCCCCATGGCTTTGACCCAGGCTGCATTGGAACTTAGAAAGCCATCTGCTTCCTCTAGAACAGCAGCCCTGCTTCATAAATGGTATGTCTTGTACAGTTCAGACATTTCTGTCTCTGGGACAAGAACATGGTTATTTGTGCAGAGTCAGAGGTGACGGGGCCCAAAAGCCCCTCTGCTATGGCGGAGTTATAAGTAGGACATGAGGGCCCATTAAAGATTTTGCACTGTGGTTCAGTAGCTGCAAGTTACTCATGTACTGTGATAGGGCTTCTATATGATCTCATTACTGTACCTACACATGTGGACAAAATTGTTGGTACCCCTCGTTTAATGAAAGAAAAACCCACAATGGTCACAGAAATAACTTAAATCTAACAAAAGTAATAATATATAAAAATCCTATGAAAATGAACAAATGAAAGTCAGACATTGCTTTTCAACCATGCTTCAACAGAATTTTTTAAAAAAGAAAACTCATGAAACAGGCCTGGACAGAAATGATGGTTCCCTTAACTTAATATTTTGATGCACAACCTTTTGAGGCAATCACTGCAATCAAACGATTCCTGTAACTGTCAATGAGACTTCTGCACCTCTCAACAGGTATTTTGGCCACTCCTCATGAGCAAACTACTCCAGTTGTCTCGGGTTTGAAGGGTGCCTTTTCCAGACGGCATGTTTCAGCTCCTTCCAAAGATGCTCAATAGGATTTAGGTCAGGGCTCATAGAAGGCCACTTCAGAATAGTCCAATGTTTTCCTCTTAGCCATTCTTGGGTGTTTTTAGCTGTGTGTTTTGGGTCATTATCCTGTTGCAAGACCCATGACCTGCGACTGAGACCAAACTTTCTGACACTGGGCAGCACATTTCTCTCTAGAATCCCTTGATAATCTTGAGATTTCATTGTACCCTGCACAGATTCAAGACACCCTGTGCCCGATGCAGCAAAGCAGCCCCAGAACAGAACAGAGCCTCCTCCATGTTTCACAGTAGGGACAGTGTTCTTTTCAAGATATGCTTCATTTTCCCATCTGTGAACATAAAGCTGATGTGACTTGCCAAAAATTTCGATTTTTGTCTCATCTGTCCATAGGACATTCTCCCAGAAGCTTTGTGGCTTGTCAACATGTAGTTTGGCAAATTACTTTTGTCAGATTCAAGTTATTTCTATGACCATTGTGGGTTTTTCTTTCATGAAACAAGGGGTACCAACAATTTTGTCCACGTGTGTATGTATCCTCTCGATTCCATACCTTAATCACTCAGTCTATAGAAGCAATGCTATGAGAAAATAGATATGTACAAAGAATCTGACAAAGTCTGCATGCCGGTGCACAGAGCCCTAATGGTTCTGTTCTATATAGGCTCCGCACACAGCTCTATAGACCCCATGCACAGGGTTTTGCTGTGTACATAAGTCTCTCGTCTATGACTCCATTGTACATTTTACAGCTTTATTGCTTTATTTTAGAGATTAGATTATAGTATTTACAATTGACCGCAGTCCGGGTTAACTAGCTCATGATGTTAAAACTACCATGTCTTGTCCCAGTAGGGTTGTAACTACAACTGTAGGGTTCCATAGGGCCTATACAAAGTTTTCTATGGGGCCTTAAAAGATATTGTAAAATTACTTATAAGACCTAAAACCAATAACTTTTTCTTTCAATAATGTATTTCATAGATTCCTAAGATACATGTGTGAGCGGAGATATCCATAGCATATGGCTTCAGAGGATGCTACAATAGACAGAAAATCTAACTAGCTTTTACAGTTCATTATATGCCAGTTCTATATGATTTAGGCTCTGTTCACACTTCTTTATTGCCTTCCTTTGGAAATATACAAGACAGATTTCTCAACAGGTACATTCCCACATCTGCCACTGGGTAGGCGTGGAGTGGAATACATCACCCATAGGAATCCATATTAAAAATATACAGGCAGAATATTTATTTTTATATTATGTGCCTTTGCATGTAAATGCACCTGCACTCTGTAGAGGGCGCTAATACATATGCAGACATTAAGTAAATGAAGTCTAATCTGAATTAATTCTATAGTCACTATCTCTCTCTCTCTCTTATTGGGGTATTTTTTGATCAACAAGGCAACCTTATTTAGAAAGGAACCTACATGTAATTGCACAGTCTATTATACTATACTATCCTCCCCCCAAAGAATGGTAAGCTAAGACATAAGCTAAAGTTGTTTTTATCATATAAAAACAGGCATTAATGTAATGCCTCTCACCTTGGAACATTCCTGTACATGTTGTATTTGTATTTGTATAATAATAATAATAATAATAATAATAATAATAATAGTCCTTTAATAGTCCCACAATGGGGAAATTCAGTGTGTTACAGCAGCAAAGATAAGCAGATACAAATACAAATACAACATGTACAGGAATGTCCCAAGGTGAGAGGCATTACATTGATAGCAGACAGACAGATAGGGCATAGCAGAGGGGGGGGGGGGGATATAACAGGCAGAGAGATATTTCAGTTCTCTGTGTGTAATGATCTCCGCTTAGGTCGGTGTTGGTTGTACAGCCTAACCGCGGTGGGGAGGAAAGACTTCCGATAGCGCTCCTTCTCACACCTAGGGTGGAGCAGTCGGTCACTGACAGTACTGCTCAGCGCGATCACAGTCTCATGCATGGGATGGAACTTCTTCTTCTGCATGGAGCTCACCACGGACAGTATCCTTCTGTCACCCACCACCTGCACTGGGTCCAGTGGGTTCCCCAGGACAGAGCTGGCCCTTCTAATCAGCTTGTCGAGTCTATTCCTATCCCTGGTTGATATACTGCTCCCCCAGCAGGCCACTCCAAAGAAGATGGCTGATGCCACTACCGAGTTGAAGAAAGTTCTAAGAAGTGCCCCCCGGATTCCAAAGGCTCTCAGCCTCCTAAGCAGGTAGAGCCTGCTGTGGCCCTTCCTGTACAGGGCCTCCATATGATCTGCCCAGTCCAGCTTATTATTAAGGAGCAAACCCAGGTACTTATAGGTGTTCACAATCTCGATGCCCGTCCCCAGGATGTCCACTGGATTTGGAGGGCATCTGCTTATCTTATCTTATCTTTGCTGCTGTAACACACTGAATTTCCCCATTGTGGGACTATTAAAGGACTATTATTATTATTATTATTATTATATACAGGTTAATGAGATATTTGATTTCTAGAATAGATGCCTATAGGTGGCACTAGAGAGTTAAGAAAAGATCTGTTTTGCATACTTTTTCCAAGGTGGAAGTATTGCTTTAGACCACGTGCACATGAGGCACAAGCGGATGCAACAGTCCATTTTTAAAGGGGTTGTTCTGTTATAAACAATTAGCCCCTCTCCTTGCCAGGTCACCAAGTGATCAAGAGGATGGGAGACTGAAAGTTCCCTAAGGTCTCCTTGTGAATGACCAGCGCTCCATTCACATCCATGGGGCTGCAAGCACTGCCGAAGATTCCACCGATCGAAACCCCAGCGATCAAACACTTAACCTATCCACAGGACAAGGGATATAAGTGTCCATAACAGGACAACCCCTTTAATGTCCATCAGTGACTTATTTTTCATCAATATTCTGGCCATATGTCCAATTTTAAGGTCTGTTTGTCATCTACACTTTTTACCCAAGTCACTGAAACAGATACAGTAAATGAAAATTGGATGTCAAAAAACTGACCCGCATTGGGCCTGTCAGACTGGAAAATGGACAAATATAGGACATGTCCTATTTTTAACTGAAGTTATTCACGATCAGTTAAAAAAAAAACAAAAAACAGATGTGTGTATGCACCCATCCGTTTTTCATTGATGTGTGCTTGAGGCCTTACAGCAGGGGTCAGCAACCTTCGGCACTCCAGCTGCTGTGACACTACAACTCCCAACATGCTCCATTCACTTCCATGGGAGTTCCAAGAACAGCAGAGCAAGTATGCATGCTGGGAGTTGTTGTTTTACAACAGCTGGAGTGCCAAAGTTTGCCTACCCCTGTCTTATGCAGTCTCCCTAGCTTGCTGTATCTCCATCAGGACACCAGTCAGCTTCCATTTCGGACTACGGCTTGCTAGACACACATGGGCTTGCTTGGTAATGCAGGATGTCAGTAAAGCAGATGAATGACTGTGCATTGCTCATGTGACTGCTGTCTGTACAACAAAAGCTGTGTGTGCGTAACTGTAAGAGAATAGGGTGAGAACAGGTGCCAGGGCACAGATGCTGAATGGAAACTGGCATGCACAGCTGTAAGTGGGTACTTGTAATAACAGAATGCGTGCAGAATTTATCAACCAGTTTACACCTAATAAAAATACTCGCTCTGCTATGTAGCTGCTGTTAGATAAAAAATAGCCAGACTAGTCCGTATGTTTAGCGGCACTCCCTCAGCTTCTAATTGTCCGAGAGATTCCGGGGATAGTGATGATAACTGGGCCTTATGCAAACATTGGGGACATTGTATTAAAAGAGTAGCTTTGCTCTCTATATTCTAATGTAACCCCCATCATATCAGTGCCCACAAAATCTAATCTAAACTACTTATCTGTGTGTTATCATGTCCCATGTTAAAGAGGAAACACTCCTTTCACAAAGGAAATTGTTATGCACAGTTATCAATTTATTCATACAATTTCAGGAGGAATAACTGAGGTATGTAGCATTAAAATCATGTGGACTGCGAACAAGCCAAGAAATACTAATGTGATTATGATGGAATGAGCATAAACAATGGATCTTCCATAAACTATATCAATAAAAGAGACTTTTGTTTCTTCACTTCACTTTCCAAGAAATAGAATAAAAATGCTCGGGAAGTCCTATATGCCCAAAAAGGGTACAGATGAAAGATACAAGTTGTCCTGCAGAAAAAAGATAATTGGGCACAAGGATAAGAGTCTGATAGGTATATTTCTGAGTCCAGTATCTGGTGTCCAGTGGGTTCTCACCTCTTTAGGTTCCAGGGCAGTCTGAGCCTCAGTCAATGGTTCACAAGTAGCTGGAAGGAGCTGAATGCCAAGGAGACCCACAGATTACCCTAACCACACTAAGGTTGATTAAACTCCTTATCACCCGTAACCATCACTAACAAGAATTCGCTGTAGGGATGAGGTAGTGGGCCCCGGACAAAAGCACCGTTGGCCATTGCACCAGGGCCCACAAGACTTTAGTTACGCCACTGGAGATGAGTGCAGGGATCCTCTACATAGATGGAAGGAGATGAGTGCAGAGATCCTATATATGCATGGAAGGAACTGGGCGCAGGGATCCTCTACATGGATAGAAGAAGTTAAAGGGAATCTGGCAGGGTGATTTGGGGCAATAAACCACCCACAGGTCTTTATGGATCGGGGGTTTAGTTTCGCGAATCGCCCTGTTGTAAAGCCATCCGTGTTTTAAATAAAAAAACCTTTATCCTCACCCTGCTGCTGTACTCTTGGATTTACAGATGTACGGATGGATTTAAAAGAGGGCGATTTGGGACAATAAACCCCAGGTCAATAAGGTTCCTGTGGGTGGTTTAGTGTCTTAAATCGATCTGACAGGTTCCCTTTAAGTGCAGGGATCCTCTAAATGGACGGCAATAGTTGAGTGCAGAGATCTTTCAGAAGGCCCTATTTACATAAATGGAACAGTTGCAAAGACCTCTGCACTAAATCTGCCATGTGTGAATATACCCTACTATTACTCTTTTTTGTGGGCTCATTGGGTCTTTTATCTAGGTTCTAGGTTCTTTTTTCTGTATCTAGACTTTGTGTTTTAATGTTTATTTTCATCAATTTTCCATCTCATCTCTTTGTAGACTGCATTCATTATTAGAAGGTATTCAGCTCCCTGCAGTGTTGCGGCGGTGCGGAGTAATAATGCTGAGGTGTCTACCATCTGTCCTGTGCTAAACAAGAAGAGGCATATTTCCAGCACCCAAAACTGAACTACAGCCATATTAATGAGCTGGACTAGAGGGAGCTATTGTAAGAGGCTCCCATTACGATGCTTGTATTACCTGCTTGCTTGAGCGTTTTCTAATCGTATGTATAATGTATGACAATAGTAAGCCATAATTTATCAGTCAGCCTCAGGTTTTATCATTTGTCTCTTCTCCATGGGTTTTGGAGACTGAAATGGAACTGGAGACACCAATGAAAAAGCAGGTCCCTGGACCTGGAAAAAATATCATCCACCCAAAATATAATTATTACTAGTATTATGCTTGTTATTTATTAATACTATTATGGTAGGAGATGATACATCTGAACAGAACACAGTTAAAAGGGTTTTTCAGCACTCCCATATTGATGATCTATGCGAAGATTTGGTCCTCAATGATCAGCTGTTTGAAAAGTCCGCAGCATTCGATGTGTGCTGCAGCCTCTTCACTGCATACCAAGTACAATGCCTTACACTGTGTAATAGCTGAGCTTGGTATTGTAGTTCAGTCCGATTCATGTGAAAGCAGCAAACAGGACATGTGACTCATGAACATCATGACGTCATAGGTTTGTGATGCAGAGGGTGCAACCACTTCAGACAGCTGTTCTGTGCAGGAGGCGAGCCTCATAAATCAGACTTTCCTTACCTATCTTAGGCTGAAGCCCCACGTTGAGGAAAAGCAGCTTTTTTTGTTGCAGATTTTGCTGCGTTTTTTTAGCCAAAGCCAAGAACGGGTACAAAAGGAATAGGAAATATATAGGAAGTTCTTATACTTCTGTTCAATCTACTCCTGGCTTTGGCTAAAAAAAAACACAGCAAAATCTGCAACAAAAAAAGCTGCGTTTCCACAATGTGGGGCTTCAGCCTTAAGGATAAGTCAACAATAACCTAGCCCTGAAAATCACCTATAAAATATCCTAGCCCTCTGCACCTTTTGTTGGTTTCTATTGCTTTTTGTTTTTGTTTTTTTTCTCCCTCTTATATTGTATTTGAAAATTCTTTAATAAACATTGATTAAACAAAATATCCTTTTTACCCCATCTTGGGGACTCCCAGGCTTCCTCCGGGAATCTCTGACAGGGTATTCCACAACTGGCGCAACTGGTGACTCCAGTTGGTGGGCGACGCCGGCTACCCCAGCCTCGACTGACTTACCCCCTCTTGAGTACCTGCCGTGATATGCAGCTTCGTCACTTTATGAACTCACTCCTGGCCCCGACTGAATTTAGGTCAGAACCTACATTTTTGGAGCGCATCTACATGGGTGAGTGTACTGCGCCATTCCCTCTCATTCATTTACAAGCTTCTGATTGATCCTCCTCATGGGTCTGTTCCCCCCTTTATGTTGAAATGGGAAGCGGATCTGTCTCTCAAGAACAAAGAGAGCTCCCGCTACCAAGAGGCCAGTTTTAAGATCTTGTCCCGATGGTATAGGGTCCCCGCAAGGTTACATACGCTTTTCCCGCAGGTCTCCCCGATGTGCTGGAGGTGTGGGCAGGAGGAGGGCAACATACTTCATGTCTTCTGGTCCTGTTCAGCTCTTTCCTCGTTTTGGGATGGTGTTAAACGGATCATTTTGCAAATTACTGAGATGTCTCATCAGTAGGGTCATGCTTTGTTTCTACTTCACCACTGCGAGTCTCCAGTGCGTGTATACAGGCGCTCACTACTCCGTTTTTTGGTCCTCGCGGCCCAAGCTTGCATTCTGCAATTCTGGAAGCGAGTGGAACCTCCTCCTCTCTCCCTCTGGATTCTGAAGGTCAATGGGATTATGCCCATGGAAGACATCACTTCCTTCCTGCATGACACAGGTGAAGACTTTAACAAAACTTGGTTTTACTGGTTGGAATTCCAACGTACTGCAGAGTATCAGACGTTTCTGGGCTCTGGGCCCCCCTCCCGGGCTTGAACGCTGGTCTCTGAGCATAGTCTCCCACCGTTAGCATTTGTCCTACCATTGTATTTGTTTCTATACCTGACCTTACATAGTGAACTTCAGGTCCGTCTACTGTGGCCCTGACACGTGTTGTCATCCAGGCCTCCCTCAAGGCCCACACATGGTATGTTACTCTGTTCACTCCCCCGTTACCCTCTCTGACCAATACCACCTCCACTTTTTTTTTTTTCCCTCCTCTTCCTCTTTCTGTTCCCCTTCCCTCCCCTCTCCACTCTTTTTTCATCTTCTTCTAATTAATGTTTATGTTGCCTTGCTGACTGTGGATGTCTTGGGGTCCCCTTTGGTGGCTCCGGTCCGCATTGTTTGTATTTCTGGTCTGTTGTTTTATGTTGTTTATTCGTAAAAATTCAATAAAATATTTGAATTGAAAAAAAAAAAAACAGAAAATATCCTAGCCTTGTCTCCTGCAAAGGAGATGTGCCTAACTGCTCCATTCACATAGGGGGCATTGTCGTGATCACTGGTGTCCTATCAGTGAGACACTTTTTTTTATATCCACTGGTGTTAATAACATAAGGGTCTTTGAGAAAGTTCTATTTGCATTATACACATGGAAACTCTCATGTATGCTCAATTATTGGCACCAAACATGTCCAGCAGGGTCAGGCCTACATGTCCAGCAGGGGCAAGTCTAAATGTCCAGTAGAGGCAGGCCTACATGTCCAGCAGAGGCAAGCCTAAATGTCCAGCAGGGACAGGCCTACATGTCCAGCACGGACAAGCCTACATGTCTAGCGGAGGACAGGCCTACATGTATAGCGGAGGACAGGCCTACATGTCTAGCGGAAGACAGGCCTACATGTCCAGCAGTGGCAGGCCTACATTCAGCCAGTGGCTGCAGTCAGACTGAATTTACATCAGTCTGCTCTGCTTCACCTTTCTCTTTAACATGCTGCCTACAAATAGGACTACAGTTATAGTGTCCCAGTAGGACTCTACTGAAAGGGTTATTTAGTGTGTATTCAAAGTGTTTCTGTCAAGTTTGTGCCTTAAACCAACATTCTACTGATGGTCACTTATTCATGGTTATATGACTTTAATTATAAGACAGTAGCATTGTGGCTGGAGCAGGACAGAGTGAACTTCTCCTCAGCTTTGGAATATTCCATTTTTATGGGTTTTCCTCACCCCTTGCTCCATGTCGGGTGGGTAGTTAGAGTTTGAGAGACAAGAGATGAGCTCATTGCTCATTTTGATGTGTGTGAGTTTAGTCTTTGAGGAGCATTTTCACAGGGCCTCATAGCTACGTGTCACTGGACTTCTGGCCAGGCTTAGCACTCTGATATCCTTTATTGTAGGTATTTTTTGAACACTTTAGGCAAAGTAGAAGAGACACTAAAAAGAAAGGATCCTTAGGTAGACCATCTTTGGTGGCAGTCATGCATCCCACATGACGGACAGCGCCATCCCGGACAGCGAGCTTCAGTAACACCACTCTTTTTTGTGTCGTGACTGGCTCATACCATGCCCACATCGCATAAAGAATAACACAGAGTCTCCCAGTCCCAGAAGATTTGCCGGCTCTTCCAGGATTCCAAGTGGTCTCTTATTTTGGGAACCTCTCAGGCATTCCAGAACTATCCATTCAGTGATGACAATGGCAGGTCTACGATAAAGTAATACTCCCAGGGACAGTTTGGATCAAGTGAAGAGATTACTTGTAGGTCTTCACTATTGTACTGTCCATCCTTGTTTTGCAATAAATAATGGTTACGGATGACAATGGAGGGTGAGGGTGGGCTGATTTATGTCGGCTCTTCATTATGGAGCTGTACCGCAGCTGGCTGTCTTATGATAATGAATAAAAAGCCGCTGTCTCTTTTTCTTATCCACCCTGCTGTCGTCCATACTCATATTGTTATAAACCATAGACTGATGACAATGGAGGGGGATAAGCAGTCATGTGTATGGAGCCTTCCCTTCTTCATAGACCCCGTAATTCGAGAGATGTAAATTCTTGTTTTCCAGTCATGGCTAGATATAAGAAATACGCCATATATACTTTTACTTCATTATACAAACTGCTCAAGGTCATTGCCCCTGTAAGCAGATTGTGCCTGATTTACAAAACCTTAATCTATTAAGTGGAATAGGCTCCATGTAATCAGTCTCGGCTGTACGGAGTCTATCCCCGGTGAGATATGTATACTAATGAGGTATTTATCAGTGTCAGACAGAGATATCTGCAAGTCTTTGCCATCTGAACCTGCAGTTTGATTAAACAATTATAAGGGCTATATCTGGAAGCAAAGTAATACGCTGCATTGTTACTGTTGCCTCCATTCTACCCTGCACAACCACGTACTGCTATTTTTGTATGACCTCCGGCTTTCTATATTATGTCATTATTCACTCTTTATTATAACAGATAGGATCAAAGCTTGCTAAATCACCAGATTTTCAGAATTACTGGACCTAAATGAAATTGTGTACATATTTTTAAGGGAGCTAGGCTGGGTTTCAGGGTTGGACATATAGCCTACACAGGGACCCAAATAGTTCAGAAAGTCCACTTTGGCCCCAGGTGGTTTTAAAACAAATATGTTGGTTTTCTCTCATCCCCTCCCCTCACAATGTCCCCAGGTATCACAGATACAATTTTATTATCAACCACTTCTCTGCCCTTGACCACCAGGGATGTTACCATTAACCCCTTTACTACTCTAGACAACCAGGCAGTGGCGTAAGTATCGCCGTAGCAGCTGCCACGGGGCCCACAACCTTAAGGGGCTTGGTGGGCCCCTGCTTCTTTTTTTTTTTTTTTTTTTTTTATAGGCCCTATTTGCTTACCAATCCCCAGTCCTGCTTATGGCCACTTCCCCTTCTGCCCTCCAGGTGACCCCGTGCATTTCATATCACATCGATGGGGGCCCCAGGAGTGAAATAGGGGAAGCAGTGACAGCCGTGACCAGGAGCGGGGATGGGTAAGTAAGGCCTCGGGCCTGCTGCAATAGTATTTGTTGAGCGAAATCCAACAAATACTGCTATTATTATACTCTGGGGTCTCTTCAGACCACAGAGTATAATGATTGGAGGCCCAGGAGAAGTGAGCGAACATAAAAACCAGTGTTACTCACCTCTTCAATATGACTCCATGCTGTCTTTGGCCCCTGTAGTGACGCCACAGACGTCACAGGGGTTAGGCCGGCATTGCGACGCATAATACTGGCGTAATCCACATCTGTGACGTCATTTAAGAGGATGTATGTCACCTACCCTGGGCCTCTGATCATTATACTCTGGTGTCTGAAAAGACCCTGGAGTATAATAATAGTTTGTGGGTGGTGTACCCCAAAATTTTTGCAGTATTTGCAGCGAACACCGTTGGGGTCACTATGGGACATAATACTGTGTGGAGGGGCCACTGTGGGACATTATTCTGTATGGAGGCTGCTATGGAACATTATACTGTGTGCAGGGACCACTATGGAACATTATACTGTGTGGAGGGGCCAATATGCGACATTATACTGTGTGGAGGCCACTTTGGGACATTATACTGTGTGGAGGCCACTTTGGGACATTGTAGTTTATGTAAATGGTACGTTAAACTGGGCCAAGAAAGAGGGCGCTATGCCGTGGGGGGCCCCCCCAAGTCAAAAGTTTGCTAGGGGGCCCTGCCACCAGGGTTATAACTATAAACTCCTTCACTACTGTACATCACAAGGAATGTTACAATTAATCCCTTTATTACACTAGACTGCCAGAAATATGATGACTATCCATATCTTTTGCGGAAACAGAGGAAAAGTACAGTGCATTGAAGGTGAAAGAGGTTCCAGCAAATCCTATTTAACAAACAGAAACCTTCAACCATCATTTGTGAATTTTACCACTGGTGTTTTCTACTTTGGAAGTCCCTCCTGAGTATCCAGAATTCCCAATGATAGGACCTTTAACATTCATTTGTAATCTGTGCAAGGGGCCAACAATCTCTAGTCTGGTACTTGTCAGAAATCTGACCATGATTTCCTTATTGTGGACAGGTTATCAGGCAGGGAAACTACGTGTATAAGAAGATAACCCAATCACAATAAGGAAATCATGGCTGGCCTTCTGACCAGTCCCAGACCACAGAAAGATCCTGCATTCATGGTCGTATCCATTGGTAACCAATCAAGATAAAAAAATAAAAAATGTCACCAAGATGGTTAGAGAAAGTCTGTAAAATTCAGCTAAATTTTTAAATATATCCATTTGCAAAAATATTAAAATTTTCATTCTCTACACTTTTAATAGCCTTTATAAAGGCTATTCATCCCCTACCTTTACTTTGCTGGTCCTTGCCACCATTTTCAAATTATTATTCTTTTTCTCTTTATGCAAATTATGCTCAGAGAGCACAGGGGGCGACAGAGCCGACTGCACATGCGCAGGATTTCAATTCCCAAAGTTTCGCCCATCAGCTACTGACGCAGTGAAGAGGCGGAGAAATCCAATGGAGGTGTCAAGATGAAGAGACAGAGGCGGTGCTGCGATGGATGACGACGCTGTGCTCGGAGCACAGGGGGAACGCCCTCTGTGCTCTTGGAGCATAATTTGCATAAAGAGAAAGAGAATTTGAAAACAGCGGCGAGGACAGCAAAGTAAAGGTAGGAGATGAATAGCCTTTATAAAAGCTATTCCTACGTGCTTTCAGTTTAAAAACAATTTTTTCAATGATAGAATCCCTTTAACTATTAGACCTCCTGCACACAACCATCTCTTCTCACTTCCTCTATTCCTGCAAGCTAGGGGGAGGCAGCTTTAATTATTTGATGAACAGGACACTATGAAGGATTATTTATTATGATTACTCTAAATCATAATAAATATAGATGCAGATCAAATAGTATGCACAGAAAATGTATATTACATTACACAGGTTTGTATAGAACACTTACCATGCTTCTGGAGAATGGACTCAGTGTTATCTTTGGGTTTACATTAAGAGATAACAGACCCAGATCCCTAAAACTTTATCAGCAAATTGCAAATAGCTGACTTGATTGTCCTGCTGGCAGTGCTGTAGATAACAGTAAGAGCAGTCAGCCCCCCCCCCCCAGAGAGCAGTGACTGACGTCATTTGTCCTGTCTTATCAGACAGTCCATACCCCATGGAAACTATGTGTAAACAATGGGGGGGGATTATTTCACATAGCAGGAAAACAAAGCTGCATTGCTAAAGCAATATATTTAGGAAAAATCTTGAATTTACATAAGATGGCAGTATAGATAGGATCCTTGAGATGGGAATACCCCTTTAATGATCTAGAAGATGCGATAAAATGGGTTTTCCGATAAACATAACCATACTTAAATTTGTAGGCCATGAAAGGTTAAACATTTTTGCAACTATAAATAATTAAAAAATTTTGTTTTAAGTGTTTTAAAGATTTTCTTTAATCATCTTAGTGGTGACAGTCTGTCCTTGATAGGTTGGCAATGGATTAATGCAGGAACTTTCTATGGCACTTATCAAGATCCCAGCCATGACTTCCATATCGTGGCCGGGTTATCTTCTCATACATGTACTGTCCCTGCCTGATAACCTGTCCACAATAAGGACATCATGGCTGGGTTTCTGACAAGTTCCAGACCATAGAGAGTTCCTACATTCATGATCATGTCCATTAGCTACTGATTGAGACAAAAGAAGTCACCACTAAGATGGTTAGAGAAAATGTTCAAGACTATGTAAAATTATATATTTACAAAAAATCTTTAACTTTTAATTGTCTACAAATTAAAATCTGGTTATGTTCATGGGAAAATGCCTTTAAGTAGGTCTCATTTTGTCATGCCTGATATACCAAGATATACAGGCAACTTAAAGATAACAGAGAACCCACAGATGCCTAAAATCAAATAAACTGCCTATTATATCATGCCTAGAGTTAAGAGATTTGTCTGTCTTGTGCCCATGTCTTACGGCAGGGGTAGGCAACCTTCGGCACTCCAGCTGTTGTAAAACTACAACTCCCAGCATGCATAATCTCTCTGCTGTTCTTGGAACTCCCATGGAAGTGAATGGAGCATGTTGGGAGTTGCAGTTTCACAGCAGCTGGAGTGCCGAAGGTTGCTGACCCGTCTTAGAGTCACTAGTGACCTTGGACCCCAGTACAACTCGGTAACAAAATCTTCTACAAAACTAAAACAAAGCTAGAATTGATGTGGAAGAAGCATCAAGATTAACCCTTTCCAATACAAATAATCATATCAGAAAACATAATATTGGTAGGTGCCTGTGTGCTGGGATCCAACCTATTGCTTAGTGGTTCTGAAGCATGTAGAGTAAATGTCAAAGTTGGCAGTGGCGGTAAAAATTGGAGATGTTATTTTTAAAATAATTGAATTCCTGCAGTGTGCCTGTCCCTTTTAGGGGAGGGTCCGGGGGTAGATAATGGGGGGCATGTAGGCGGGCTCACCTTCTACTGTTACTGGTGAGAAGAACCAAATCAAAGGTCAACGTGAGAAAAGGTCAGATCAATGAGATACTGAAAATTCCTAAATATGCTGAAGGAACCCATAAAGAAATCAGTGACTGCCTATACCCCTCATCCTGACTTTTCTGCATATAGTCTTCAGCTGGAAGACATTGACATCAGTCGTCATGCTCGGCAGCTGACAGAAAACAAATGAGATGATATACAAGAAAGAAAATCCCTCCAGTGAAATCACTGAATGAAAATGAGATTCTCAGTCCCATCAGCTGTATGAGAACCACATCCGATTCCCATTGTCTGACACAGCATGGAGCCCACCATAAGCAGTGAGTCGTGGCCGCTCTGTACTATGGCGAGGCCATCCACAGATCCGGTTTTCCCTCCGCAGATAGCCATTTGTTGTGTTTACCGAGTAAATGACAGAAATGAAGATGCAGTAATGATATGTTCACATTCCCTGCAGCTGTTTTGCCAATAGATCTGGTCCAGTACCAGGCTGATAAATACATCATTGCTTTATACAGAAGGGGAATGTACAAAAACAAGGCGAGAGGTAATGGAGGTTCTGTAAAATTGCTGGTGACATGCAATAAATGATATGCTATTAATGGCATTCAGAAAAGACGAGGAGGAGGAAGAAGAAGAATTGTTCTAGGTATAAAAAAAGATGATATTCTGTGGTGCTATGCTATGATAGATTATTAGTTTAAGAAATTGTAAGAATGACAAAAATAGCCAAGAAAATTCTACGTAACCAGCAATTACCTCTTTATGGATAGTGCTAGTTAAATAATGAGAGGAAATGCATGGCTGCTCTTATTATTCGGGATACACAGTATACAAATCCTGATGTGCAAATATCTTGTAGGAATTTTTAAATAAAATCCAGATACCATTTTACATAAAGGAACAAGAAGCTTTACCGTATATGCACCACACCATCCACATAGATTTCAGTGTTAAGTTTCTCAATGCACTGATGTACAATATTGTGCAAAAGTTTTAGGCAAGTGTAAGAATGCTTTCAAAAATAGAAGTGTTCATAGTTTATTTTTGTGAATTAACAAAATGCAAAGTTGAAAATGTAAATCCCATCAATGGTTAGTGTGCTCTTTGCCCTTTGCCTTCTATCAGTTATTTTAGAAACACTTGCAGACAGTTTTGAAAGGATCTCGGCAGGGAGGTTGTTCCCGCCATCTTAGAGAACTAAGCACAGATCTTCTGTGGATGTAGGCTTGCTCCAATCCTTCTGTCTCTTCATGTAATCCCAGACAGACTGGATGATGTTGAGATCAGGGCTCTGTGGGGGCCATATCATCACTTCCAGGACTCCTCCTCCAAAGGGCAAAGGTCACACCAAATATGGATGGGATTTAGATTTCTCTTTTCTTTGTTCATTTAATTTTGTTATTTGACAGAAATAAACTATTAACACAATCCCTTTAAATGGAGTCTATCATTGAAAAAATCACTTCTTAAGTAAGCCTATGTTCAAATAGCTTTTATAAAGACCATTCCAGGCATACCTTTATTTTCTTTTTCTTCCCAGCATTTTTATCAAAAATCCAGTTTTTCTCCATTTGCAAATGATGTTCACGGAGCCACGTCGTTATCCCTGTGCTCCAAGCACAGCCACACCATCAGAATTTGAACACCTCCGCCTGGAAAAATCCTTCTTTTCTTAGCACCTACTTCTGGTGTGTGCACGAAATCCACTGGGAGGAAAAATGCGGCTATTTGAACATATGCTTACTTAAAAAGTGATTTTCTCAATGATAGACTCAATTTAAAGGGATTCTCCCGGATAAACTTTTATATATTAGGCAGGGGAATGTGAAAAAACAAAACAAAAAAAAAAATTCTCCTGTCCACAGTGTTTCCCAGCGCAGTCATGTGCAGCTACTCCTGCATTTTCTTCTGGTGGAAGTCCCCACTGCACATGACCACTGAGGCCAATCAGCGACCTAAGGAAAGGGACACGGGACATCACAGTGCAGCAAGGACTTCCTCCGCAAGAAAACACCGGAGCAGCAGAACCAGACCATGCTTTGTTTTATTCTTTTCAGTTTAAGGTTTTACATCTTTCCCTGTTTTATGTACAGGGAGTTCTCATTTGAATGTATGCAATATTTCCTTACGTCCCACAGCAGCACAATATGGGGTATTCATGCCCCTGTGTGCTGGTAGGACAGGTGGAACTTTTAATTAGCATAAATTATGCATGACTACATTACTCTATAAGAGGGCAAAGAGACCTCCCCCCTTGTGTATTTTTCTGTCCTGTGTGGTGGGACAGGTGGAGGGAGGTCTTTTTTTCCTCCCATGTTTTGTTTTTCCCCTAAAGTTTATTGACTTCCTTTGGGGAGTCATCTTTACACCTCTCTTCTCTTTTTTCTTCCACTGGACGCTTCTGTGGAAAAGAAGGGGGTTTTATTTAGGCAGGTTTTTTGTGTCTAGCCAAGCTTTCAACCTTCGCTCTGAAAAGGTTGATGTCAGTAGTTTATGAAGCTGCAGTTGCATGCTGCATGTTCTAAGACCTGTAGTGCAGGCCACTTGTGCAGCCTTGAGGTGGAGCATTGCCGTTTCACTTACCTTTTTTTGTGCCTAGCCAAGCTTGCAACCTTTGCTCTGAAAAGGTTGATTTCAGTAGTACATGCAGCTGTAGTTGCATGCTGCATGTTTAAAGTCCTGTAGTGCAGACCACTTGTGCGACCTTGATGTGGGGCATTACCGTTTTACTGACCTTACAAGCTCCGCGGCCGCCAAAAGTGACATCGGTCACTTTGTTCCTACGGAACCTTTGTTTGTATTTCGGTTTTCCGGGGACTGGATTCTCGGTCGGACTTTTTGCGGCTTGGTTTTCCTCCTTTTGCAAGTTTATATTTTTCTGGCATTGGTCTGTATATTTTTAGCTTAATTCTCTGTACAAGGAATTAAGCTTTGCAAAATTTGCGGGGGGGGGGGAGGGTTTTTTGTGTGCACTACTTGCTCATTCCTCCTCCCCTCCTATACAAGCCTTCATCTCAGTGCAGGAGATGGCTTGTCTCTTAGTGTGGAAGGCCTCAGTACTCCACTTGGGTTACTGTTTGTGCTGCTGCCACTCTGGGCAGCAAAGTGGCTTAGTGGTTAGCACTGCAGCCTTGCAGTACTAGAGTCCTGGGTTCAAATCCTGCCAGGAGTTTGGGAGAAAAAAAAAAAAAAAAAAAAAAAAAGAGGATCTAGTTTGTATGCAGTGTGACACACTGTGAAGCTATTGAAGATTTCCAGGTGATTGATTGAAACACTTTCATCTGATGGTACCTTGGAAAATTCCAGCAGACCTCTCTTTCATCCTGACAAGATAAATAGGCTGCTGAAGTCCATCCAGTCTAGGGACTGCAATGTTGACAGGGAAGCCCCCTGTTCCTCCTCTAGGGGGCCTAGGGTCTTCCAAGTGGACAAGTCACTGGAAAGACTCATGCTTGCGGAATGGAATTATCCAGAAAGAGCTCCCATATATTCCAGAAGATTTAGAACCTTGCTCTCAGCAAGGTTACCAGCAGTGCCCAAGTTGTCCCATCCTACAGTGGTCCCAGTGGATTATGGTTCTAACCTCCAGAACCCCATGGATAAACACATAGAGAGTTCCTTTAGGAAGGTTTATTCTCTGGCCTCCGGTCAGACTTCCATGGCTATTGCCTCTAATGAAGTCTCAAGCAAATTACGTGCTGACATCGACTCTCCAGAGACAAACTCCTAGCTTTTTTTTTTTAGTTCGGTTTCCTTGTCGACAGATTATTTAGCCGAAGCCTCCCAACATCATTTAAGGCTGGTGGCCAAATCTTTGGCCCTTTCTACGGCAGCTAGAAGGCCCTATGGTTAAAACCCTGGAGAGCGGATAATGCCTCCAAATTCAACCTTTGTTCTCTACCCTTTGAGCCGGGTAAGCTTTGGCAGAAGCCTGGATGAGATTATGGAAGACCTTAAAAGGGTAAGACTCTGCCTCAGGCCTTTAGAGGCATTTCAAGACCTTCTGGCCAGGGTAGAGGTTAGCAGCCTCAACCCAGACCTCAGTTCCAGAGAAGTCCTAGAGATCAGCCTATGGGTTCTGGACGAAGGGTCCCCAAGGATGAGGACAAAAAGAAGCCTAGCTTGACACAGCTGCCTTCTTCCTGTGGCCGAGACTCCTGTCGGAGGTCGGTTTTTTCACTTTTACACTGTCTGGCAGGAAAAAAAATTCAGGACCCTTGGGTCTTGCAGATTGTTCAGCAAGGTTGCGATCGAGTTTCTTCAGCCGCCTCAGGATCGATTCGTCATAACCCGCTCCCTTCCTGCGGCTCAGTAGGATATATTGGAATGCTCCATTCACGATTACATCCACAAGGGGGTTTTGGAAGAGTTCCCCCCTTGGAAGAAGGATTTGGTGTCTCCCCAGTTTTCTGGTGCCAGAACCATCAGGCAGCTGGAGAATGATTATAGACTTAAGATATCTGAATCGCTTCATAAAGAAAAAAAAAAATAAAATTTCGTATGGAGACCGTAAAATTCGTCACCTTAGATCTAAAAGGATGCCTATCTGCATGTCCCAATATATCCTCCACACAGGAAGCATCTTCAGATTGCAGCCCTGCCCTTGGCATCACTTCAGCTCCTCATACCTTCACCAAAGTTGTGGTTCCTATAGCCGCCTCTTTCGGGCTTCAGGGCCTTTTTGTAGTGCCATACCTGGACAACTGGCTAATAAAAGCCCAGTCAGAATCTGTTTTGCTCCAGCAGTTACTGATAGCCATTCCCTTCTCCAGAGTTTGGGTTGGCTAATAAATTGGGAGAAGTCAGATGTAGTTCCCTCTACCCGCAGGAAGTTCCTGGGGTATCTGTTGGAAAGATTGATCAAAGCGGTCTGGTTTCTCTTCAGGACACGCCTGGTATCCATCAGAACATCCATGAGAGGCCTAGGCCTGATGTCATCCTCAGCCATTGCAGTCTCTTGGGCTTTATGGCATTTGCGTCCTCTCCAGATGGATGTACTAAAAGCCTGGAACCGTACTCCTCTCGGTCTCGACAAGAGGATCAAGCTATCTCCCAGTACCCGTCTTTCCCTCAAATGGTGGATACACCTGAAAGATGGAATGTCCACGGTCCAACGTCGTTGGACCCTGTTGACTACCGTTGCATCCCTCTCGGGATGGGGAACCCACCTGTACGAGAAGACCGTACAGGGAGTTTGGAGCTGTCTAGAAGAAAAAATATCTTCGAATTGGAAGGAGCTCAGAGCCGTGTACCTGGCACTACTTCATTTTTCTCCTCTCCTTGAAGGGAGACCTCAAGGTTCGGTCAGACAGCATGATGACTGTAATGTACCTGAACAGACAGGGAGGTACAAGGTCATTGTCTCTCCTCAGAGAGAACGATCTGATTTTTACCTGGGCAGAGAAAAAAAAAAAATCTGACCCACTTATCCGCAGTTCACATCAAAGGTACATAGTAGTGGATCAGTTGAGTTGGGGTCTTGTCGTATCAGGAGAATGGTCTCTCAATCCATATGTATTCCATCAGATTACCCTGAAGTGGGGTCTCCCAGTAGACCTCATGACGACCAGTCTCAACGCCAAGGTAGAGACGTTCTGCTCACTGTATCAGGAGGACTATCCCTTTTTCAGTGGATGCCCTACCCATCCCTTGGAGGTCCAGGCTGGCATACATTTTCCCTCCAATTTCCATGAAACTTAAAGTATTGATGAAAGTCAGACAGGACCAAGTCTCTGTGATAGCCATCATACCATTCTGGCTAAAAAGGACTTGGTTTGCTCAGCTCATGTTCATGAGTCGAGGGACATATTGTAGGCTTCCCCCCACCCAGAACCTGGTTTCCCAAGGAACTCAGAAGCACCAGGATCTGAGGAGATTCAACCTGACAGCCTGGAGGTTGACCAGTCCCTAGGGAGATTTAGTGGACTGTCAGAAGCCGTCTTGAAGATCCTTTCCAGTGCCAGAGCAGAGTCTACCAAGAAAAGCTACCATAGGATAGGTAACATCTTCAAGCAGTGGTGCTCCAGAAGAGATGCTGATAGTTCAAACCCTACTACGGCAGAAATTCTGGATTTTCTTCAAAGTGGCTTGGATACAGGCCTTTCTCCTGCTACTCTGAGGGTACAGGTTTCAGCCCTATCCGCCTGTTTAGGCAGACGTTTGTCCCAAGATTCCACTATTGTTGGGTTCCTTAAGGGTGCTACCAGACTTAAACCGGTGGTCTCAGCTCCGGTTCCCCAGTGGGATCTCTCGACTGTTCTTTTAGGTCTTTGTGGTCCTCCTTTTGAACCTTTGAAGTATGTAGATCTTAAATTTCTTGCCTTTAAAACCACCTTTTCTATTAGGCATCACTTCAGCCAAAAGGGTGAGTATGCTCCAGGCTTTCTCTTCCAAGGAACCTTATACAGTGCCTTGCGAAAGTATTCGGCCCCCTTGAACTTTTCAACCTTTTGCCACATTTCAGGCTTCAAACATAAGGATATAACATTTTTATTTTTTTGGTGAAGAATCAACAACAAGTGGGACACAATTGTGAAATGGAACGAAATTTATTGGTTATTTTAAACTTTTGTAAAAAATAAAAAACTGAAAAGTGGGGGCATGCAATATTATTCGGCCCCTTTACTTTCAGTGCAGCAAACTCACTCCAGAAGTTCAGTGAGGATCTCTGAATGATCCAATGTTGTCCTAAATGACTGATGATGATAAATATAATCCACCTGTGTGTAATCAAGTCTCCGTATAAATGCACCTGCTCTGTGATAGTCTCAGGGTTCTGTTTAAAGCGCAGAGAGCATCATGAAGACCAAGGAACACACCAGGCAGGTCCGTGATACTGTTGTGGAGAAGTTTAAAGCCGGGTTTGGATAGAAAAAGATTTCCCAAACTTTAAACATCCCAAGGAGCACTGTGCAAGCGATCATATTGAAATGGAAGCAGTATCAGACCACTGCAAATCTACCAAGACCCGGCCGTCCCTCTAAACTTTCATCTCAAACAAGGAGAAGACTGATCAGAGATGCAGCCAAGAGGCCCATGATCACTCTGGATGAACTGCAGAGACCTACAGCTGAAGTGGGAGAGTCTGTCCATAGGACAACAATCAGTCGTACACTGCACAAATCTGGCCTTTACGGAAGAGTGGCAAGAAGAAAGCCATTTCTCAAAGATATCCATAAAAAGTCTCGTTTAAAGTTTGCCACAAGCCACCTGGCAGACACACCAAACATGTGAAAGAAGGTGCTCTGGTGAGATGAAACCAAAATTGAACTTTTTGGCCACAATGCAAAACGATATGTTTGGTGTAAAAGCAACACAGCTCATCACCCTGAACACATCATCCCCACTGTCAAACATGGTGGTGGCAGCATCATGGTTTGGGCCTGCTTTTCTTCAGCAGGGACAGGGAAGATGGTTAAAATTGATGGGAAGATGGATAGAGCCAAATACAGGACCATTCTGGAAGAAAACCTGTTGGAGTCTGCAAAAGACCTGAGACTGGGACGGAGATTTATCTTCCAACAAGACAATGATCCCAAACATAAAGCAAAATCTACAATGGAATGGTTCACAAATAAACGTATCCAGGTGTTAGAATGGCCAAGTCAAAGTCCAGACCTGAATCCAATCGAGAATCTGTGGAAAGAGCTGAAAACTGCTGTTCACAAACGCTCTCCATCCAACCTCACTGAGCTCCAGCTGTTTTCCAAGGAAGAATGGGCAAGAATTTCAGTCTCTCAATGTGCAAAACTGATAGAGACATACCCCAAGCGACTTGCAGCTGTAATCGCAGCAAAAGGTGGCGCTACAAAATATTAATTTAAGGGGGCAGAATAATTTGGCACACCCCACTTTTCAGTTTTTTATTTTTTACAAAAGCTTAAAATATCCAATAAATTTCGTTTCACTTCACAATTGTGTCCCACCTGTTGTTGATTCTTCACCAAAAAATTAAAATTTTATATCCTTATGTTTGAAGCCTGAAATGTGGCAAAAGGTTGAAAAGTTCAAGGGGGCCGAATACTTTCGCAAGGCACTGTATATCCTTTTTTTGCGGATAGGGTCCAACTTAGGTTTCTTCCTGGGTTTAACCCTAAGGTGCCTTCCTGCACCAATATTAATCAATTAATTTCTTTACCTGTGTTTTTTACTTCCCCTTCCTCTGAAGAGGAGAAAAAACTGCACACACTAGACACACACGGTCCTTTAGGAGAGCGAGAATCTCCTTGTCAACATGTATGGTAGAGACAAAGGTCTCAAGGCTTCCAAGCTTACCTTGTCTAGGTGGATCAAGGAGGCAGTCAAAGTTTCTTTTTTTGCTCAGGGGTTAGCTCCACCTGAATTTTGTACAGCCCATTCAACCAGGGCTGTATCAACCTCTTGGGCTGAGAACTGGGCCTTACCTTTGGATCGGATCTGTGCGGCTGCTTCTTGGTCATCTCACCTAACCTTTATAAAACATTATCATCTAGATGTTCTGAGTTCTGTGGCGACTGCCTTTGGTCAGTCAGTCCAAAGTATTGTACAGCAGGGAAACCGTCCCTAAGGGAATTACTTGCTATATCCCCATATTGTGCTGCTGTGGGACGTAAGGGAATCGTTGATTATAATGTTAATCTGTTTTCCCTTAGTCCCAACAGCAGCACAAGCTTCCCTCCCTAAATTTGGAAATTTTTTACTTTATAACTTACACAAGGGGGGGGGGGGGTCTCTTTGCCCTCTTATAGGGTAACGTAGTCATGCATAATTTATGCTAATTAAAAGTTCCGCCTGTCCTACCAGCACACAGGGGCAGGAATACCCCATATTGTGCTGCTGTTGGGACTAAGGGAAAACAGATTAACAATATAATCGAGTCTGAAGCACCAGGAACAGATGAGTATGGCTTTTTTTTTTTTCACTTTCCCTAGGCTAATATAAAAAAAAGTTTATCCTGGACAACCCCTTTAAGTTTTTTCCAGTACTATACATAGAAAACAAATGACCCTTCAGTAAAAATAAAAATGAATCCTCTATCAGGAATTGCTTGACACCATTTCACTTCTAACCTCCCCGGGTGGGGAGTCCTATTGTCCCCACCATATTTTAGGACTTGAGTATGAAGGAGCTATTCAAATGAGGATAACACTGAGCTGATGCTGTAGAATTATTAAGAGGCTGAGACCTGTTAAAAGGAGTCTGTCAGCATAACTCAGCATATCAACCCAGTGTCGCAGATAGATAGGTTAGAGTCACCGTAATCAAATAGTAAATTCTAATAATAGTAATAATAAATTCAGGTGTATCTTGCTGGGGAATTGCTTAAGACTGGCATAGGAAACACCTTAATAATAATTACATAATAATATTTATATTTTATATAATATTTATATGTAGAGATAGGTGAACCACTTGGGCACAAGCCGAGTTCGACCCCAATACCCAAATTGTTTGGTTGTTAATGTTATGATGTTATGCCGTCCAGTGTGCCCATATCACTGCTGAGGCCTAATCACAGGCCTCAGCGGTGATCCTAGGAGCATGTCGTCAACAAGGCGACCAAGAGAGAGCACCGGTTGCTGCGGGTGGGGAGAGAAGGTAAGTATAAACATTTTTTTATTTTTTACACCTCCCCTGGGCTTCCACTGGGTCTGAAGAGACCACAGAGTATAATAATTTCCCTTCCAGTTCGTACCACACTTGTTGAACCTGAAACGATCCACCTGGAACCTAAACACATCTATTTATATGTAACATTCCCCCTAGTACTATTTTTCTGTATAGTTCCATTTCAAAGCAGTATAGTAAATAACTGTCATACTTGATCTATATACCCTAAGAATGTTTTTTGCACCCGTCACAGCTCCAGGAAACATTCTTCATACATGACCCCCACTGAGGTCCTCATCAGTAATTTAGGGTATATTCACCTATGAGAATGCCTGTGAATACCTCCTCGGCTCTAGTTTACTTTTAGATCTGTGTTTTGTTTGTTATTTATATAATTATGTGTTGGTAACAATTAAAACATCATCACTGTAATTGTTGTCATTATCTTAGGGGCCCCGGGGATGGTGCAGCTGCTCCTCTGGATTACTTTAGGCTTACCTACTATTAGCATAACAAGGGTTAAATACATATATGTGAGTGCAGAGCACGTGTCATGGTCAATATGGAGATTGTATATTAGAGCTCAACATAAATCCATCAGATTTTGACAATACTTAGTACCAGATGTTCTGGTAGCTGAAAAACTTGCTGTGTTTAATGACTATCTATCTATCTTATTTCTTTATCTCTTGTATAGTGTGCTGTTAAAGGGGTCATCTTAGGAAGACCACCCATTTTTAGACACAAAGCAGCGCAGCTTTTCTAACTCCTGGTGATCACCACCATTGCACAGAAAGATGCTGCAGAAAACAATCAAGCCAATGGGGGGGGGGGGGGGGCATTTACAAGGTTCTTATGCTTTGGCATTAAAAGGATATTCCCATCTCAAGGATCCTATCTATATTGCTAGCTTATGTAAATTCAAGAGTTTTTCTAAATACATTATTTCAACAGTGCTGTGTATATTATCTCTGTACTGTGACATCACTGTGTATATTATCCCTGTAGTGTAACATCACTGTGTACGTTATCCTTGTACTGTGACATAACAATATTTATTATTAGAGATGAGCGAATTTCTCCAATGTTCGATTCGGCAGTTCTATTCGAAGTTCCCAAAAAATTTGCTTCGATCCGAATTACTTCGTGGTGAATAAACAGCTATTTCCGGTCTTCAGAGAGCCGGAGTGGGTGGCAAAATGGCGGAAGCCCTTGGATGCCGTGGTCATGTCTCTCTCTCTCTCCAGGATGGACAAGTTTTAATCATGTGGAAGTATCTGCTAACAAGTAAAGACACGCCTACCCAATCACATCACTAGAGAATATCATGTGACCGTCTGATGTCACAAAAGTCCTTAATAAATATTCGTTACCGCGAAGCATCAGGAAATCCGGAATCGTGGTGAATCGAAGATTTCCTGAAATTCGGATCGAATTCCACTTCTGCAGAATCGATTCGCTCATCTCTATTTATTATCCCTGTACTGTGACATCACTGTTTTTTGTATCTTGGTACTATGATATGACTGAGTGCATTATTCCTGTACTGTGACATCAGTATACTTTGACTGTCCGTTTGCTTTTATTAATCCCTGTACTGTGACATCACTGTGTATACTATTTCTGTACTGTGACATCACTGTGTGCATTATCTCTGTACTGTGACATCACTGTTTTTATTATCCTGGTATTGTGACATCACTGTGTTTATTTATCTGTACTGTAAAATCACTATGTGTTATTCCTGTGTGTAAAGGAGTCCAAAATAATCATACACTTTTCAAGTTCTGAACTTGCTGCTTCAAGAGCATCTGTCACCAGGAATGAGCTAATAAAGATAAACATAGTCATTTACCTTATCATCTGCTGAATATAACATTTCTTTCGTTTTTTACATTTGCTCCTCTCTTTTTTTGTAATTATAATAAAACTTATTAAGCAAATGAGCAGTCTGGAGCACCAAGGGCGTCACCGACACGGTAGGCAATTCACACCGCCTGCATTTTTATTGGCCTCCTGACTGCATTAAAGCCTAGAATGACAGGGCCAGGGAGAGATGCCAAAGTCTTGCCAGGCCCTGTATTCTCATGGTCATGCTATCTGTTATGCGGTCTGCGCATGCGCACATCCTGTATGCGTTATACTACAGTGAAGAGGACCACAGCTTCTGCTCAGAGAAGAGGGGCTTCTGAGCTTCAGCAGCAATTGTACATGTGAGTGATGCCAGCAATGATTGATGTGTCACCCCAAAAGTGCCCAAACATTCAAATATTTTGGGGTGACATATCAATCATTGGTGGCAGTGTGAGATCAGAAGCAGGGACAGCAGATACTCATGTCTACATTCGCTGCTGAAGCTCTGGCCCTCTTCTCTGAGCAGCAGCCTCGTTCCTCTTTACTTTGGGGTGTAGTATGATGCATAGAGGCATGCGCACTACACCTGCTTAGAGTGAAGAGGATGTGTACATGGTTGGACCGAAAAACAATACAATGACAGACAAGACTTCGGCATTTCTGTTTGGCCATGTCACTCTAGGCCAGGGGTAGGCAACCTTTTTTATATGGCGTTTTTTTTTTTTTTTTATTAAAAAAATCAAAGATGAGGTGCTTGGAGTGCCGGGCAATAATTGTAAAGCAAATGACCCTCTTGCTAAAGTCATATCCCACAAACCATAACACAGAAGTGCTGCCATGAGATGCTTCCAGGGATGTATCTATACTTTCCCTTTAGAAGTAATGAGAGTACATGTGCAGCCCTCAATTAGCGGTAAATGTATGCGTCCAGGAGCAACGTATAGCAGCATCCTTAGGGTAGTCACACACACTATGTATCTGGATGCACCTATAGCTGCATCCAGTCCTAGGCCACTGGTACTTTCACTTCGAAGTAAAGCTGTGGTCTCATGGTGCGTTTCTGCACAAAATGCATGCTTTTTGATTGGAAAACTGCACAAAAGCACACCGTCATATAGAATAATGTCCCATAGTGGCCCCTACACATGGTATAATGTACCATAGTAGCCCCACCACACGGTATAATGTCCCATACTGGCCCCTCCACACAGTATAATGTTCTATAGCGGCCACTCCTCACAGTATAATGTCTCATAGCGGCCCCTCCACACACTATAATGTCCCATAGTGGCCCCTCCACACAGTATAATGTTCCATAGTGGGACATTACAGCGGGTTATGACAACGACGTAACCCCTGAGACCCTATCTCAGGCAGAAGTGCCGAAGAGAACAGGGAGCCGCAACAGAGTCCAGGTAAGGTGAGTAACAGGGAAATATGCCTTGCGTGGCGCTCTTGGCACATGTGACAGGGGTTGAAGACCGCTACTCTAGGCTATAAGTCAGGAGGCCAATCAAAATGCAGGGGGTGTGATCAGCCTGGTGTCATGATGACGCCTTCGGTAATAATAATAATAATAATAATAATAATAATAATAATACATTTTATTTATATAGCGCCAACATATTCTGCTGCATTGTACAACTTGTAGGGTTCAAGTACTGACAAAAAAAGATACATTACAAAGAAATAGTCAATTCACACACTGGGACTGAGGGCCCTGCTCGCAAGAGCTTACAATCTATGAGGTAGAGGGGGTGACACAAGAGGTAGCGGGGGCGGCAACAGAAGTAGCATTGCTTATACAATGGTCAGACAATTCTGTAACAGAGGTTACTGTCATTACACATATATAAGGCTGTATGAGCCGTCACCAGTCATGTCCTTTAACGTGCAGATGGTGCCTGGACATATAAAGCTAGTCTGATACGGCATCATATCCTGTGAGGTAATGTTGAAGCATAAACAGAGGAGGGTACGTTTTAGGGATTCTAACTACAGAAGGGTTTACATTGGGAGTTGTGATAGGCCTGTCTGAAAAGATGTGTCTTTAGTTTACACTTGAATCTGTGGAAATTGGGGGTTAATCTGATATTCTGGGATAGAGCTTTCCAGAGAAGTGGTGCAACTCGGGAGAAGTCTTGTATACGAGCGTGGGAGGTTCTGATAATAGAGGATGTTAGTCTTAGGTCATTGAGTGAGCGGAGAGTACGGGTTGGGCAATAGACAGAGATGAGGGAGGAAATGTAGGGAGGTGCAGCATTATGGAGAGCCTTGTGGATGAAGGTGATAAGTTTATATTGTATTCTGTATTGAATAGGCAGCCAGTGTAGTGACCGGCACAGACCGGAGCCATTGCTGTAGCGTCTAGACTGATAGATGAGCCTGGCCACCGCATTCAGAATAGATTGTAGAGGGGAGAGTTTAGTAAGGGGAAGACCGATTAGTAAGGAGTTACAGTGGTCAAGGCAAGAGTGAATCAGGGCAACAATAAGTGTCTTTAGTATATCTGTGGTAAGGAAAGGGCGTATTCTGGAGATGTTTTTGAGGTGGAGATGACAAGAGCGTGCGAGTGATTGGATATGGGGGATGAAGGAAAGGTCTGAGTCAAACAAAACCCCGAGGCAGCGGGCATACTGCCTAGGAGTTATGGTAAGGCCGGAGACTGCAATGGAGATATCAGGGACAGATCTATTAGATGGTGGAAACAGCAGTAGTTCAGTCTTTGAGAGATTCAGTTTCAGATAGAGTGAAGACATGATATTAGAGACGGCAGAGAGACAGTCACTGGTGTTCTGTATTAGTGCAGGGGTGATGTCACGGGATGATGTGTATAATTGGGTGTCATCAGCATAAAGATGGTACCGGAAGCCAAATCTAGTGATGGTTTGTCCAATGGGTGCTGTGTAGAGGGAGAAGAGCAGGGGACCTAAGACCGAGCCCTGAGGAACTCCAACGGCAAGGGGAAGCTGGGAAGATACAGAGCCCGTAAATGATACACAGAAAGTGCGGTCAGAGATAAGAAGAGAACCAGGAGAGAGCGGTGTCTGTGATGCCGACAGAGCGGAGCACAGTGAGAAGGAGTTGATGGTCAACAGTGTCAAATGCTGCTGAGAGATCTAGAAGAATAAGAAGAGAGAAGTCACCTTTGGACTTAGCCGTCAGGAGATCCTCGGTGCTCCAGGTTGCTAATTTTCATAAGTTTTATTATAGTTACAAAAAACGGAGAAGCAAATGTGACAAACAAAAGGAACGTTATATTCAGCTCATGATAAGGTAAATGACTATATGGTTATCTTTATTAGCTCATTCCTGGTGACAGATGTTCTTTAAGGCTAAAGCCACATAAAAATTGTGTATTTTTTTTTTTTTTTTTCAAAAACACATCCCTTTTCCACATTCACTTTAGCCTAAGGTGGTCATGGTAGTATGGGGCCCAGTTTCAAGTTTAGCTATAGAGCCTGATGGTTAATTGTTACACCCCTGCTGCCGAAGGTGTCCAGAGTGATGCTGATCATCAAGACACCCCTGATAATCTAAGTTTCCTGATACGGTGACACCCATATATATGTATCTGAATCAACGGAATGATTCACACTTCCTTGGGCTTCCATTTGGGGGATTGTATAATGTTTATTCCTATAACTGAAAGTTTAACATTTTTTCATCTCATTCATGGCATCGATTTAAGTTTTTGTGTTTCATGATAGAAATGAGTTTTCTTAAAGGGGTTGAATTGGTCGGAGTGGACCCCTGTGATATATCTGATCCCTAGAATTAAGCAGCCAAGATACTTGGGAAACGCATTTGTCTTCTGTCAACTCCAACTGGCTTTTTCTAGGTACTTTATAGTCAACACCATCCATGAGGCTATCTGGTAAAACCTGAACTGATCTGACACTAGACTATGGTACAGGGCATGTACAGTCATGGTTGTAAGTGTTGGCACCCCTGAATTTTTTCCAGAAAATGAAGCATTTCTCCCAGAAAATTATTGCAATTACACATTTTGTGTTTATTTCCTTTGTGTGTATTGGAACAACATATAAAAACAGAGAAAAAAGGCAAATTGGACATAATTTTACAGAAAACTCCAAACATGGGCTGAACAACATTGTTGGCACCTTTTCAAAATTGTGGGTAAATAACTTTGTTTCAAGCATTTGATGCTTGTTCAAATTCAACTGTGGCAAGTAACAGGTGTGGGCAATATAAATATCACACCTGAAGCCAGATAAAAAGGAGAGAAGCTTACTCAATCTTTGCTTTGTGTGCTTGTGTGTGCCACACTAAGCATAGAGCACAGAAAGAAGAGAAGAGAACTGTCTGAGGACCCGAGAACCAAAATTGTGCAAAAATATCAACAATCTCAAGTTACTTTCCATCTCCAGAGTTCTTGATGTTCCTTCGTCCACTGTAAACAACATAATAGAGAAGTTTACAACCTATGGCACTGTAGCTAATTTCCCTGGGCACTGATGTAAGAGAAAAATTGATGAAACATTGCAACGCACGATAGCCCATATAGTGGATATGCAGCCTCAAACAAGTTTCAAGCTGTCTTGCAGGCTCAGGGTGTATCCTTGTCAACGCAAACTATCCATCGACATTTGAATGAAATGAAACGCTATGGCAGAAGACCCAGGAGGACCCCACTGCTGACACAGAGACTTAAAAAAGATAGACTGCAGTTTGCCTAAATTTACATTGATGAGTGTTGAGGAGACCAAGATAGAGGTTTTGGTAAAGCACATCATTCTAATGTTTACCAAAAACGGATTGAAGCCTACAAAGAAAAGAACACAGTACCTACAGTCAAATATGGAGGAGGTTCAAAGATGTTTTGGGGTTGTTTGGTTGCCTCTGGCACTGGGTGCCTTGACTGTGCTCAAGGCATTATGAAATCTGAAGATTACCAAAGGATTTTGGGTCGCAAGTAGGGCCCAGTGTCAGAAAGCTGGGTTTACGTCCTAGGTCATGGGTCTCCCAGCAGGACAATGACCCCAAGCATACTTCAAACAGCACCCAGACATGGATGGAAACAAAGCACTGGAGAGTTCTGAAATGAGTCCGGATCTAAATCCCATTGAACACCTGTGGAGAGATCTTAAAATTGTTGTTGGGAGAAGAGAAGGCACCCTACAAATATTAGAGACCTGGAGCAATTTGCAAAAGAAGAGGGGTCCAAAATTCCACTTGAGAGGTGTAAGAAGCTTGTTGATGGTTATAGAAAGCACGTGATTTCAGTTATTTTTTACAAAGGGTGTGCAATCAAATATTAAGTTCAGGGTGCCAGTAATTTTGTCTGCCCTATTTTTGGAGTTTTTGCGTGAAATTATATCATTTTTGCCTTTTTTCATTGTTTTTTTTGTGTTGTTCCAAACAAAAGGAAATAAACATGTGTATAACAAAACATGTCTAATTGCAATAATTTTCTGGGAGAAGTATTTCATTTTCTGGGAAAATTTCAGGGGTGCCAACACTTATAGCCATGACTGTATGGAGTCATTGCACCATAAACAGTGCTTTTAGCCTCTCAGTTGTGATACCACTCAGGTATCTGTATTGTATGTAGCTGTCACTAAACATGTCTCACATGTGCGCTACAATGTGTGAAATTATTCATACGTGTTCTGCATATGCCATTCACTGTCCTACCTCTTAGGAAACATTTACATTTGCTGAATGCTCTCTAAATTCCAATATAACATATTATAACAGCCTTTACTAAACATTTTCCCAGCTTTATTTTCTATTAATACAGGGTCTAAGAAAACATTGATACAACTATGCGCTCTAAATCATGGATGGCAAGAGATGAAACAACGTCAGTCTCTTGTTCAGCTTTTTATATATAAATCTTATCCTGTATTATATTTAGGCAAATGAAAATTACTCTTTATACATAATAGATTTCATAATGCAATTCTGTGTACAGGGAGACATAATCATTACACCAGAGCACCACTAGGGGGGTCACTGACAACTGTATATAAATCCTGCTGGTGCAATGGAAAAGGAAAATGATGAGGCAAAAAAGAACAAAAAACAAAACAAAACAGCACTGAGAATCCAGGTGGGTTACTTGTAAAACAATCTATTATTACTATTAAATTGCAGAGAACCTTAATTTTACTGACCACACAATTTTTTCAAATAATTTTTATATTGGTTTTCTTTATATAAAGACAAAAAAATAGACTGTTGAAAAGTACAGGATTACAGAAAACAATGGTGTGAGCTCAGTGCTCCAGAATTCTAGCTTAATGTATGGCAAAAAAACTGTCCTACATATGGTACAACATATTTATTATGTGTTTTAGACACTTTACCTGTATAGGGTTATTGTTCAGTACTGTTATGTGAGTGATATACAGCACTGTTATTCTGAATATCCAGACATGGCATGGTGTTATTATTTGGATACTGTATAGCAGAATTATTTTGCTCTGACATGGAACTATTTGAAAGGTTACATCTCTTAGATTTATTTAGATGCAAGGTGTTATATTTGGGCACAGTATGGCACTACTTTGTTTTGATATGGCACCTTTAGTTGAGCAATACATTTTTGCATATTTCCATTCTGTGACCAAATAATTGAAACTGACATGAACAAATGAAAATATTTATTTATAAGGAATCTATCTACAGTATCTATCTATCTATCTCATATCTATCTATCTATCGTCTATCTATCTATCGCTCATATCTATCATCTGTCTATCTATCGATCTCATATCTACAGTATCTATCTATCTCATATCTATCTATCTATCTATCTATCTATCTATCTATCTATCTGTCTATCTATTTATCTATCTATCGCTCATATCTATCATCTGTCTATCTATCGATCTCATATCTACTGTATCTATTGATCTCATATCTATCTATTGTCTATCTATCTATCTATCTATCTATCTATCTATCTATCTATCTATCTATCGATCTCATATCTATCTATTTATCAATCTCATATCTATCTATCTATTGTCTATCTATCTCTCATATCTATCGTCTATATATATATTGTAAGCCGATGACTGGAAAAATATTGGAAGGGATGTATATCTCACCCAGGTTGCTCAGATGGGTGAGATGAGGGAAATCCAGAAAGTTTGCTCTCAGCAGACAACTATGTTTGCTGAGCATTATTTAAGTGCTGTGCACTGGGCTGGATTTTATATGGAATGGCGGGTAGGTTGGTAGTGGGACTTGCCATTCCCATCCCCTCCAGTCCACACCTTGTGGACACTCCTGGAAGAAATCCAGCTGACTGGGATCTCCTCGTTAAGGAGATATAAGAAGTCTGCTGGGAGAGCAGACTGGGTCAGAGCTTGGCTGGAAAGCCACAAAGAAAGTGGCAACTGCTGGAAGACAATCTGACTGTTTGAACTTGTTCCTATTCTAGGTGAGGTAACCTATTTCTGTTTAGTTAGAGCCCAGACGGGCAGGTATTTATTTTTTCGGTTTCTGTTATGTTGCATGTACCAAGGAGTGTTTTGCGTGAATAAAACTCAATACTTGGACTAATACCTTGGCGTCTGTGTCCATGTCAGCCCACCCAGCACCCCAGATCCTGACACTATCTATCGATCTCATATCTATCTATCTATCTATCTATCTATCTATCTGCACCTGTTGACCCAGTTGGCATTCAAGTCCCACTAGAGGAGAATATTTCTTATTTTTATATGTGATCAAGAGTCCTATTGTAATATATTGCAAATTTGCAGGTTTTTTTTTTTGTTTTTTTTTATTGTGGTTTGCCAAAATTGAATTGAACTCAATCTCACTACCATTTCTTGTCTACCTTGGCAACCATCTCAATTGATAAATTAAGTATTTTCAAAAGTCTTTGTGCAGTTTTTATCTGAAAATCTCTGGTTATTGTAGTCTAGCCATTGACTTTAGTTACTCCATCCTGGCTTCAGACAGGGTGTATTGGTTAAAGTTTTGGAACTACTTTTGTGTCTTGAGGGCTATGGTTGGCTTCTCTTTTCTTGCAGTGTCATATGACGTGTTGCGTTCATGATGCAGCCTGGGCTACTTGGAGCTGATTATTGACATTGCAGATGGTTTAGTCTGTTCTATCATTTGTGTTAGCGTGTCCTTCTTGCTTGCTCTGATATGACTGTCACTAGGTAGACTCTCTGTATGCTGGCAGTTTACCTTTCCTGTGCTTATGAATCTTTCCAGCTTTTGTAAACATCCTCTTGGACATTGCGAATAATACGTCCAAATATTTAAAGTCCATTTAGCATTAGACTCGTGTCATAAGTAAACTGCAATGTCTATTTATTTTATGCCGGCCAAGTCTCAGCACAAAATTATTGGAGGTCAAATCCAGTGCAGGCGCCGAGTCCTCATTTTTAGTCGCGCATGATCTGAATAATATCAATTCAGAATCAGATGAGAAAAGGTTAAATCAGTCAATAAGACGCGTTTAGCTGAGAAACAAGAATGAAACAAAAGCAGAAAATTCTTATATGGTTTCTGGTAGAAAACCTAATGAAATAATCTAATCCACTGCTTCTCATATGACTCTTCTCTCCCGACACAAGTGATCACAGATTGCTTAGTCCAAGAATACATTGCCAAGAAGGTGGAGAAGAGGGCACTGTGGCTGGTACTGACGATATTCTGCATGTCCTACTTTGGCATGGATTTTGATCGCTGGTGAGGCCTGGGAATCTCAATGGTTTAGCTGTTGAAGACTTAGGCCCCATGCAGACAACCATATGCATCGTCCATTTTTAGAGCAATGCAAATCAATGGGTACAAACTGTTATGACTGTAGATGCAAGGCCACAATAAAACCAAGAGCAGGAGATTGGCTGATATCTGCGAGCAGTAGAGACAGCTATCTAAAACTAGCACACTTCTTCGAGCCAAGACAGACCCCCAGACATCTTCACCAGAGCCCAGCGCAAGGAGAGTTGGGCTTGCGCTAAATCTGGCAATCTGAATTGTCACCAAACAGCTGTACCAAGTGCACTGCTGCAGAAACAAAAATAAAGTCCCCTAATGCTATAAAGTGGTACTGAGACAAAAGAAGTTGTACCAGCAGGGTCAAAACCAGGAGAGGACGTAATAAGCAGAAACATGAGACAAAAGCAATATCCATTTTTTGGAAATATATCAGTTTCACTGACATCCGAAATGGGTGGCTCGGTAGTTAGCACTGCAGCCTTGCACTGGAGTCCTAGGTTCGAATCCAACCAAGGACAACATCTGTGTGGAGTTTGTAGGTTCTCCCCGTGTTTGTGTGGGTTTCCTCCGGTTTTCTCCCACACTCCAAAGACATACTGATAGGGAGTGTAGATTGTGAGCCCTATATGGGACAGTGACTGACAATATCTGTAAAAGCGCTGTGGAATATGATGGTGCTATATAAGTAAGCAAAATAAATAAATGGGTGAGCGGGTTAAAAAAAAAAAAAAAAGGCTAATGAAGTTTATCTGTTTTTTATGGACAGTTAAAAACAGATGACAAATAAATGCAAAATAGACATTAAAAACTAGCAGTTTCACTTGATTTTCATGTCCAATTTTTTAATGTTGTAGCTATAGTCTAGATACACACGACAGTGAAAACTGGCCGTGTGACATTCGAATTTAACCATTTTGAAACAGCAGACACCCAGTGGACCCAATTATAGTCCACGGGTTCCGCCAGTGTCCATGTGTTACTGCTGTTTTAGCGGTCCAGCTCCAAACCGAACAATGGAGACCGAGGCGTTAGTGTGAACCTTGCGTCATTGTATAACTTGAAGAGTGGCCTGGCCGCCTTTCTTGAAAGGAAAAAATATTATAGTTTATGGGTTTTAGATTTTTGGTGAAGACAAGATCACCCAGGGTTTATACTGCCATATTTAGAGTCGGCAAGAAATTTTTGCCCCAGACAGGGGGCAATTGGCATCAGCATCATGGATTTTTTTTTTTGCCATTGTCTGGATCAACACTGTAGGATTCTAGTTTGGACTTGATGGATGAGACTTCTTCCATCCACATCTATTATCTTACTATATAAGATATTTAACTACAAGATGATTTTATGCTTTTTATGTTTCGTTGCAAAAAAAATAAAAACGAGAAGAAATTGCTGCCCTGGAAAGCGCTCATTCCTTTGTTGGTAGCTATGGAGACACATTAATCACTATGTGACTGTAGTGTCTGAAGTCCAGTAACAATGAATAAAAAAGGCTTTCCTAGCTGAAGCAAACAGGATGTCCTGCTTATATCTCAGCTATTAGAGGAAGTCTGCAGAAATCAGCTTTCCTGGACTCCACCAGTTCATCACCCAGTTCATGGTTTACACAGGGCTAAGGTTGCAGGATCACCAGCTCTGCTCTGCCATAAATTGCAACCGTTTCCTTTCCAGCAACTCTCTATACAGAAAGTGTGATCGCGGCTAATAAGGTCATCGATCTCGGGTAAACTACAGTCATATCTTAGCTTGTTTATTCCGGTTTGTGATGGAAAAACCTAAAGTTATTTTTAAGTTCAGAGAAGTTCACATTTTAGCTTGAATGTTTGGGCGAGCGTGTTGCTCTTATGTTTTCCATTGCTTATATACAACAGTGTGCAAAAGTTTTAGGCACGTGTGGAAAAATTGATGCAAAGTAAGAATGTTTTCAAAAATAGAAGTGTTAATAGTTTCTAGAGATGAGCAAATCGATTCTGCAGAAGTGGAATTCGATCCAAATTGCAGGAAATCTTTGATTCACCACAATTCCGGATTTCCTGATGCTTCGTGGTAACGAATATTTAGTAAGGACCTTTGTGACATCAGACGATTACATGATGTTCTCTAGTGATGTGATTGGGTAGAAGTGTCTTTGCTTCCACATCAATAAAAGTTGCCCGTGCTGGAGAGAGAGAGAGAAAGAGAGACATGACCGCGGCATCCAAGGGCTTCCGCCATTTTGCCGCCCACTGCGGCTCTCTGCAGCGCAGAAATAGCTGTTTATTCGCCGCAAAGTAATTCAGATCAAAGCAAATTTTTTGAGAACTTCGAATCGAACTGCCAAATCGAACTTTTGAGAAATTTGCTCATCTCTAATAGTTTCTTTATGTCAAACAAAATGAAGTGAATGAACAAAAGAGAAATCTAAATCCCAGCAATATTTGGTGTGACCTTTGCCCTTTGTCTTCCATCAGTTCTTCTCGGTACTTGCAGACAGTTTTTGCAGGAACTCGGCAGGGAGGTTGTTCCCGCCATCTTGGAGAACTAAGCACAGATTTTCTGTGGATGTAGGCTTGCTCCAATCCTTCTTGTAATCCCAGACAGACTTAATGATGGCGAGATCAGGGCTACATCTGTGAGGGCCATATCATCACTTCCAGGACTCTTTCTACATAGGGCGGTATTATTATTGATGGGATTTAGATTTCTCTTTTCTTCATTCACTTCACTTTGTAAATTGACCAAAAATAAACTATTAAAAAATAAACTAACTATCTTTTACTTTTTCCTGTAAAGTACATTACAGAGCTGCACACTGTCACTAACATCAGTCCCTTTGACCATATAATATCAAATATACCCCACACTAGGACCATTAAATAGAAATCCACTTAAATGGATTATTCAAGATTTTTAAAAAAATGGGTTAAAAAAGCAAAGAAGATAAAATAAAAAAAAATGCAAAAAAAAAAATTCACATGGTACAATACATCCAATTTTCTCTGGTGCCACTTGCTCCAATGGTCTCTGCTGGTCTTGGTTGACTTATGTTGCAGGGATGTGCTGTACATGCTCATGACTGCTGCAGCCAATCACTGTCCTTTGTGGCAATGCCTTGCCTGCTTGTATGACATGAGTCCACTGAGGCCAGGGATTGGTTACTGTGCTCATTTGCATATACAGCACATCATTGCTGCAGGATAGGTAGGGAAGCTGATAGGGACCAGTGAGGCTGTGGCGCTGGAGAAGTTGGAGATTTACCGGACAAATGATAGTTATTTTTAATCACCTAAGGCTGAGTCCCCACGTTGTGGAAACGCAGCTTTTTTTGTTGCAGATTTTTTTTGCAGTTTTTTGAGCCAAAGCCAACAATGGCTAGAAAAGGAATGAGAAATATATAGGAAGTTCTTATACTTCTACCTTCTGCTCAATCCACTCCTGCCTTTGGCTCAAAAAACCACAACAAAATCTACAACAAAAAAAGCTGCTTTTCCGCAACGTGGGGCCTTAGCCTAAAAGAGTTTTTCCAGGTAAAAGATATTGATGACCTATCCCTAACATTAGATTGGTTGGAGAAGTCCAACACCCAGTACCTCCACTGATCAGCTGATGTTCACTACATAGTAGAAAGAGACAGCTCTGTCTACCGGTTAGTGGTCATACTGGCTTACTGTAGCTCAGCCCTAATTCATATGAATGGGGGCTGAGCTGCAGTAACCACTTTTTACTTTTATTTTACTTATTGCGATTGCTTATATTGCACCAACATAATCCGCAGCGCTTTACAGACATTGTCAATACTCACTGTTCCATCTGGGGCTCACAATCTACATTACCTATCAGTATGTCTTTGGAGTGTGGGAGAAAACCGGAGTACCCGGAGGAAATCCACGCAAACACAGGGAGAACATACAAACTCCTTGCAGATGTTGTCCTTGGCAGTATTCGAACCCTGGACTCCAGCGCTGCAAGGTTACAGTGCTAACCACTACAAAGTGGATGGAGCTCTTTGCTTCCAGCTCTGTCCACTGTGCAGTTACAGTGCCATGGCTCTCGTCATCATCAACTTGTGATATTGGCCCCTATGTAGCAATAGCTGATGTTTTGGGAGGACTTTCTAGCTAACATGGCTATTAAAGAGTCAATTCCCAATTGAATGTAGTCCTTGGCATGTAAACTGGAAGACATCCTATAATTCCTAAACATACTAGTTTTTCTGGTCCTCCCACACATGAAGGATTGCCCTGGGGAATATCTATGAGTTATTGTGCAACGTACTATTCCCATAGTTTAGTTTGTGGGTATATGCCGCTGTCTGTGCCAGCAATTCTGAGCATAGGAGGGAAATATATTGCTACTACTTCCTTATTAGAACAGAGATAAGTAAACATGGATGTTCTGTATACTGGCAGGAGGCATTCATCTTGTGCAATTCCAAGATAGCCTTTATTAAAAGTTGCCAGTGCTTTGGCATATTGCTGGCAGCCTGGTCTATACGTCCATGCAAGGTCGTTGCATCCAGGCTCTCACTAAGGCCTTGTTCGCACATCCGCATTTTGTGGACATGTGACGTCTTTGATAATCACATGAGCTGTTATGGGGAGTTATAAGATAATACATCATAACAATGACTAAGATACAAGACTAGCCATCAAAAAATGCACTTTGTCATTCCTCTGTTATTCCTCCTGGAAATGTATGAATAACTTGGCATTTAAAATTCCGGAGTGTCTCTGTACTGACATTTTGCAATCAATTCTGACAGTGTCAGCCCACGGAATGGCAATCAATTTCTCTATAATTTTCGAGAACTAGAGGAATGGCAGTGTATTCTAAGAAGATATTTTAGAATTATTACTTTATGGAAATATTATTTACCAACAAAAATACATTACGTTAGGTTCACATGGGGACCTTAAAGATGGAGACCCTGTCTGCTTAAAAAGCGGTAACCTGTAGACCCCGTAGACCAGGGGTAAACAACCGACACTACAACTGCAACTCCCAGCATGAATACTTGCTCTGCTGTTCTTGGAACTCCCTTGTAAGTGAATGGAGCATGTTGGGAGTTGTAGTTTCACAGCAACTGGAGTGCCATAGACTATAATGGGATCCGCCAGTTTTATTCTGAAACCGGCAGAGAGAAAAGTCCTCTGTGCAGGACTTTTCTCTCTGCCAATTTTAGGTGTAATCTGCAACGCAGATGTAAATCCAACCTTAGGCTGCTTTCACACGGTCAGTGTTTGGTCAGTGATTTTCATCAGTGATTGTGTGCCAAAACTAGGAGTGGGTTAAAAACAAAGAACAGGTACAAATATTTCTATTATACCTGATCTCTGTGTAGTCTCCACTCCTAATTTTGGTTGACAATCACTGAACAAAATCACTGACCAAGCACTACTGTGTGAAAGCAGCCTTAGTAGAGTTGTCAGGACCTCTTCAAAGGGAGTCAGTAAGCATTTTCACTCCTCAAAACTGAAGATGGTATATAGTGAATAGGGAGAGCGTTGTAAACATATCTGGGTTGATGGTCATGCAGGTTGTAGGACTGAGAAATCCACACTTTAATTGCCCCAGTGCTAAGAACGGAAGTGCCCAGTAAGCACCCCCTACTTGTGCGGTACCCCAGGTTCTCTGCATTGAAGGCTCCCCATCCCCTCTCCTTTGGGTGATGGCTCTAGCAGTCTCCTGATTGTACAACAGAGTAAAGGGGCTGGGGCATTCAATGCAGGAAGTCATGAGCACTGCACAGGAAGGGGCCACCTTCTGGACATAAGCGGTAGCACCAGTCGGCATGTTAATACATAAATTTCTTGGTCATAAAATATCTATGACCATTGCACCAGGTATGTTTCCATTGTTTGCCCTGTCCTCTATATGGCACTCTTAGCAGTTTGGAGGGGTCAAGCCTGACTACAGATTGCCTTTAACTAAATTTTGTAACATTGTAATCCAATCCATAAACCCCTCCACACTCTGTGTTGCTGAACTCTTGCAAATGGCATCAGAATATTTATGCCAAACCTTGTGATCTGCGGTTCAGGGCATTGACTTAGAGTGGATATCGGCATCTGCTTGTGTTTCATAACCATACACTTTATACAGCGCATAATATACAATTAGTGTGAAGAGAATTATAAATGTGGTTTCCCAATTTCTTAAGTAAACATGTCAAATGCTTATTTTTAGATAAAATCTTTATTTGGTCAGAAAGAGCAACAGAGGATAAATGTAATGGCTTCCATGATGTCACTACAGTCATGTATGACTCCGTACAAGTGTTTCTTACATTCATAGTACATATTTAACAATTTATGGTTGCTAAAAAGATCAAGATAATTGCAGCAAATTTGGGAATATTGTAACTATGATATAGAAAACCTAGAATACTTCTCAATGCTGTTTATTGGGTCCATGTCTATAAGAGGTGGAAACAGCTACTCATGATAACTACAGCAGCCATAATAATAATTGACATGTTGTTATTTCCAAAGCTGCAACGGATTTTCCCATTGTGTGGGGATTGGATATGCAGTAACTGTAAAACACCACATTTTTTTCCATGGTGTTTCTGCCACAGCCTAACCACAATGTTTACGCCATGTGGGGCCCCAGCCTAAAATAGTTTTCCCTCTCCATTACAGTCATTTTTAGGTAGTGTCAGGCGCGGGGCTAGAACCTGTGATGTGGGTGTGGTTTTAACTTTTTTTATTTAACTTAATTTTTTTTTTTTTTTTTTTCAATCTGCCCCCATAAGGTCATGCTAGACCTATGGTGGGCATCTTAATGGTACTTTTTTTTTTTTTTTTTTTTTCTGATTTCTCCTATTACTGGGGCTGATACATTAGCCCCAGTTGCAGGAGGTTTACAGCCTCCTGATCATAATTGCAGAGCTGATCTGGGTCCTCTAGGATCCAACAGCTCTTACAGTCTCTGGTCCCTGGCGAATGATGTCACCACCGGGTCAGAGGGAAGCCGCATCATGGCAGCTCCAATAGCTGTGTATACAGCGCTCATTGAGCGCTGTGTATACAGTGATCGGGAAGGCAGGGATGGTAATAAACTGTCCCTGCCTTCTCCTCAGGAGCTACAGCTGTAGTTACAGCCGGCTCCCCGTTTCTGCAGCTGCACGATTTTGTGCATCTGCTTAACACTGCAAGGACGTACCAGTACATCCTTGCAGAGCTAAGAGTGGACCATTCATAGTATACCATACTTTAGTGTCTGTCCAAAAAAACGGAAAGAAACAGATTCGTTTTTTTTTTTTTTACATTGATGCCTATGTAAATGGATGAGCATCAATTTGTGTTGCTTTTTTGCATCCATTTTTTGCATGGATTAAACAGATGTAAAAAATATGATCTGAATAGAGTCTAATTTATATGCCAATATATTCTTTACCCTCAACACATTGTGGACTTGCTCACTGTCTCACATCCTAACATTGCCTCTGTAAGATACAGCTCACTCCTCGTTAAAGCAGTAAGTAGAATGGACAGGCAGGTCAGCGCGGTCCCTGAAGGTCAGAAGCACATTCATCTCCTTCCGCTGTGATCTATGATTTCAGTATAATGACGGTGCGTACACTTCTGTAAAGATGGAAAGAACATAGGAAAGCAAGGTGGAGTTCTCATAGGAGAACATAGTTAGACATAGGAAAGCAAGTTCTACCCCAATGCTTGTTAATGTTTGCCTATGACTTTTGCTATTCTCTATTTTTTTGTGAATATTGGTATATATGACAGAGCAGATCTACTTGTTACTTCTATCTCTAGCAATCTCCGAACATAACACAGAGCATATATACTGCAACGGCATAAACTTCTGTCTGTAACTATTGTTACCTTTTGTCATCCACATTATGTAAGGTGGACAGATCTAGATGACTAGGAGTTCTGCTATTCTATGGTTTTGTCTCCTCACCTACCTCTCCTTTATATCCTGTATGGTCCACCATGTGTCCATCTTGCACACCAGTCCCACATCTTACAGAAATATGGGCAGTTTTATATAACTCTTTATTTTCCACAGGGGCAAAGACTTATCCCCCCCATTCACGAATATGTATAAATATATTTTGCAATTTTAACAATTCCAGGATGGAATGGGAGACCTGACACCGGTGAATATCGCTTCTTTTTTATTTTGCTTGAAAACCAGTTTAAGAATCTGCTGGTAGTTTAAGGGCCCCAAACCTAGTGACAGGGTCCCTTTAAAGTTCGAGTGGTATTCCAATTTCAAGCCTTTCTTACCATACAAATGGCACCCCACCTATTGGGAGAACAGGGGTATTCTGAGATGTGGTTGCAGATGCAAAGTGGGCGCAGTGGCCACTAAATGTACCCCCTTCAGTGAGGAGGGGTCCAGGCTTGTGCAGGCCTCTATGTGTTAAGTCTACAGCAGCTATGGCTAAAGCGGAGCAAGCAGAAAGAGCCAAGAGCATCAGATACTATAGAGAGGTGGCCACTGGCACTGCCTGGCTCTACTATTGTAGACTTCAATAAAGAGGGCTGTGTACAAGCCTGGCCTCCTCTACCCCAAAGCAGCTGGAATGTCCTATGTCACCAGACATGTGTATTGGGCTCAAATGAATAGTGTATCTATATATATATATATATATATATATATATATATATATATATGTATGTATATGAATACATAAATGTGCAGATAGTTAAAGGGGTTTTCTGAGACCCAGGCATAATGGATACTAATGATGACCTATCCACAGTATAACTTATTAGTATGTGATCCGTGGTGGTCCAACACCTAGACCCCACACCCATCAGCTGATCTGGGTGCTGGGAGCTATATACAATGTACATGGCCAGAAGCAGCTTCTTCAACACCACTGCTACAGTATATTGAGACAGAGCTGTATACAGTGTATGGAGCCGTACAATCTATCGATGGCACCAGGGAGCTGTACTCTGCTCCCATTCACTTGAGCTACTTCCAGTTGTATACTTATACATGGCTTCCAGCAGTCAACTCGGCTGATTCGGGATCGGCATGTCAGCCCACCACCGATCTGATTCTGATGACCTATCCACACATCATTACCCCTAGGTCTCAGACAACCCCTTTGAGAGCTATGCTTTGGTATCCATCCTTGTCATCGCTTTCTATACATTAGAGCATAGTTGAACAAACCTGCCTATGTGACTGGCCAAGTATCTAAGGCTACGTTCACATGGAGTCTCCTGTCCGCAAAAAGTCGGTGGAGGAAAAAAATTCCTGCATGAAGGATTTTTTCCTCTACCACTTTCGGTTTAAAAACAACGGACACCCAAAGGACCCCGTTAAAGTCAATGGGGTCCGCTGGGCTCCATGTTTAACAGCTATTGAGCGGTCCACTTCTGTTGTTCTGGTCCTGTGATGGACAGAACAATGGAGAGGCAGCACTAGTGTGAACCTAGCATTATGTGTCTCATGACTCTCCCCAAAGGTAATATTGGGGGCGAAAAGGATGGGGCATATTGGTTACTCCTCCCGATAAGAACACATGCACACTTGGCTAAACTGAGCTTCAATGTGAATAGGGGGCTGGGAGGAATATCTGTTGGCTGAAGCTGCGGAAGATGTATGGGCACTGTAAAAACCAAAAGATGCTAGACTGTCGCCTGAGAAATGAGTTCTATATAATAAGTATCCAGAAGTCTCAGCATTTCTCCCTCCATTCTTATGTATTTTGATCTGCTTTGTATCAGCTGATGTATTCATCTCTTAATGCTTCATATATAACCTCACCTTATATTGGCTTTATCCAGTCATCCTGTTAGTATTCATCCCATGGTATATAAATCATACATACGTGTATCCCCAAGTCTCTGTACTTTAAATAATGTATTGCCATATCTCACAGTCACTCATCTGTCCTTCTTATGTCGGAATCAAGATTGGTCGCAGTCCATCATCCTTGTCTGAATTATAATTCTATTTCCAAACACGACAAAGTTCAGTCTTCTGTTATTAGACAATGACTTTGGATTTGCAAAAACAAGGTCATCCAAATTTTTGATTGTCTGACAATATAAACAGCACCGAACCTTATCAGCTCGAGCATGTGTGGGATAAGAAGTAAGTCTGATGAACAGCTAAAGGGTGTTTTGTGTCTGTCAGGACGGCATATGTTCAGATATGAAATGCACGATCTTCATCATATTGATGCCATTTATGTTAATAGACAATGCACATCAGCAAACGCAAAACAATGCTGTTGCTTCCCACATTGCATTAAAAATAGTCATTGTTTATCGTCATCATGCCCATGACGGCTTACATACGAGGCAGCGTCAGGTCCAAGGTCCTATGTGGCAGTAGCTACAGCAGGACACAGGTGTGAAAGTTTCTAGTAGTACCTGAACACCCTCCTATGAGCCATTTTGCAAATTCCATTTACTTCCATTAGGGAAAGTCAGACCCATAGCTAAGTTTTCATTCACCTGGGGTACAGGCCCAGCATAGCTCACTACCCTCACCCTGTATCTAAATACCTTAGCCCAGGCAAAGAGGTTTATTGGTTATGCTCCTGGCAGCCAACACCTGGCACCCAAGTCCCCTGGCCATGCTAGTGTGTGGAGCTTACTACTTTACACCTTTGGATAGAGCTCAATGGGAGCTCCTCCTAGTGGTGGCTGGAGACAGACAGAATTTTATCATGGAGCCATGCAGGTCTATAGATACGGTACATTTTTATGGCCTAAACTACTTCCATTAAAGGGGCTATCCAGGATTAAAGACATAGCTGCTTTGTTTTATAAAAAGCTTCGCTTTCTGTTCTCAGGAAGTGACATGTCCGCTGATCACATGGCTGTGCTACAGTTCAGTCCCAATGACCAACGGATGTGAAGTCACTTCCTTATAGGAGGACATAGAGCTCTTTCTGAAAGAAAGCCTACCCAAGCACATGTAATGTTAGGTATTAGGGACCAAGGATATCAATTGTATTAGTCTGAATATAATGGAGGCATTATGTTGTCTCCACAGAGGGGACCCACTCACTTATCTTCCTGTATAAATCCTATATTTGCCCCTATAAAGGTTCTTATTTTGGACCCCTTGGCCAGATGTGTCAATTTCTGGCCACTGTAAGACATCTTATTCTCCTAAAGTATTTTCTCCTAGAAGCACTGCAATATCTTTATATCATGGATTATGTATATTCCACCTCAATCAGAGGCACATGGAGGTACAGTATGGGCTACAGCAATCTATGGTGCCATATTATTGATTTGTATAGCACTGATCCATATCACGGTCAGGTTCTTTGGCTAAAGCTGAAGCTACACATAATGGCTGTTGCATGAAGACATGCTATGCACATTGCAGAAGGTTGCGTGGGAAACTTGCATACAATTATAATGATAATGCAACTTTTCACACAATTTTTTCTAGAAACAAAAAATATTCAATCCAAAGTGAGTGAATCACAGAAAAAAAAAGAAACTTGTTAACCTTGTTCTGGCTATTCAAGATTGGATGAGTATAGGAAATCAATATGTGATTGTGGGGGTCCTACCACCCAGAGACCACCTGATCAACTGGAGAAGAGTATGCTCATCATCAGACATAAGGACAGGTCACCAATGTTTGGGTCCCTTTAAATGATGGCCCACTTTGGATGGTGTAATTTATGATAAATTAACAGATGACAATGTCATTCATCAGCCATTGTAGATATTAAGTACAGACTAAAGATGCAGCTGAATCTGAATATTTTTGCCAGTGGGTAGATCGGACACAGAGATGCCCAGGAGCGTTGGGGACAGAGCTTAATTATGAGGAACAGACACCGATCACATCTGAATGGGACATTCAAGAGTTCGACTGACACTGGCAGCTGAACATCTGTTGCTGTAATTCTCTATTTTTTTGCATTGTATATGATAGGAAGCATGTGAAGTATGGTTACATAGTCTGCCCAGTGCAACACTGGGGCAAGTTTTTCAGTAATGCTGTAAGGGCAGGTTTTGGTAATACGTGATATGACATGTACTGTGATACATGTGTGTTATAGAACAGCTGATCTTGCGGGCACAAGATCTGCGGTACGCCTGACTTACTATCCATGTGCTCTACTTTAGAAAGACAAAATTCTGTCATTAAGGCTAATGCCCCACGTAGCAGGCCACTTCCAAAAGCGGGAAAAACCAAGGTGGCAACGCATCACGGTTTTTCCCGCAGTGCTTTTCTCAGAAAGTTCACAGAGGTTTCCTCTGCAGACTTTCTGCTTCCATTACACCTATAGGGAAACCACCGGCATTTCCATAGGTATAATTGACATGCTGTGATTTTCCAAAACCGCAACAGTTTTGGAAATCACAGCGTGTCCTCTGCACGTATTTTTCAGCAAGGCGTGACCATAAAATGACAGTTTTTTCCACTGCATTTCCGCTGTGATCAAACCGCATTGTTTACGCCACGTGGGGCCCCGGCCTAAAGGTTGGTATACATCAGTAGATGTCACTACCTTAAAAGATCCAACAGGCACAGCTATAGGGGATGTAAAGGTGGCAGTCAGACCCAGACCCTGTTGCCTGATGGGCACATAAGCCTCACTGCCACATAAAGACACCAGTATTATAAATGACACATTGTAGTTGGGAGGGGGTTGCAGATTTTTCACTGAAGAACAATAGCTTCAAGTTATGCTTTGGAAGCACCATATGTGAGGACATAATATTAGGAATCAGCACAGCCTGCCTTCTATATATTACATAATGCAGCTAGGGTGAGTTTACAGAGCAGTTTCTGAGCGTTTTCCCCAGTTCTATTTTTGTTGTGCAAATGCCGAGCTAGCTGATGAAATGTGATGAGATAAAACAGGAGGAAACATCATAGAGGAAGTATAATCCAGGTCAGGATTCGTCTCTGCCAGGAGCACATTTTTTTTTAGCAAAGCAGAGAAAATAGATGTGGAAAGTGCTCCAGATATCTCTAGAAGGGAATGTCTGTGTGTCTAATAGGCGTTATACTCAAAACCAAAAGCAGAAAAGCTACCAAGAAATGTATGTATGTAGATTCTGACACGGTGAAATAGTGTGGATTATTCTTTTATCGGAGACCTATGTTATATAAGAATAGAAAACTGAATAGAAACTTGTATTTTGTTGGTCATCTTGTTAGTTTTGAGTTTATTGTACTATGTATGTAAACCCCTTCACAAATGTGAATTAATGGTGTTCTGTCTATCCATCTATCTATAATAAAGAGCATTCAACAAATCTCTATAGAATTTCCAATCATACATATGTAGCAGTACTGTAACAATGTATCTTATATATTACTGTGCAATGTTATACAGTTTTGTTATTATAGTTATTTTCCCTAAACCGTCCCTGTACTGGAATGAATAGAAACAGAAGGGCTCTTGGCATTCTATGCCCCCAGGGCATGAGCGTGGGCTGTCATGGGGACAGTCATATCCCATTGAAGTAATGTCCTTCACTTGTATACTATGCCATAGAGGCACAGATGGAATGGAGTGTGACTATAGGAGGAATAAACACAATATTAATAGACACTGAGATAGAAGAGGAGCAGAGATTAGTGAAGAGTCTGTATGTAGGTGGTCACGCAACCAAAGTTTTGTCTGATGGATGACTGAACATGCAATGTAGCTATCTAAAAGCTGTGCCTTTGAAGAGAACCTGTTAGGCTTTTGGGACCGATAGACTGCCAGCACATGGTTAAGCAGCTGGGGTTTAGGGTCCTGCCTGCATCTCGGCCTCTTATTATTTCACCTGTTGCAAACCTTCAATTGGTAAAATTGAGGCTTGTAACTCCTGCCCCCAATACTTCCCCAGATCACCCCCAAATTGGGCAGAATGCCTACTTTGGGGTGAGTTTTGCAAAAACCCCACTCCTTTTGGGGCGAAGACAAGCTGAATTTGCTGGGATAGTTTCTGAAAATTTAGAATAATTCCTGCAAATTCAGGACAGTTGGCAAGTGTGCTCAAAGGGGTTGTCTAATGCCCTATCAATGATTAGGACGGAGCTGCACTCAGGACTAGTTGAGGTCGTGATGCCTGTGGTCAAGATAAATATCCAGTAATTCAGTTTAAGGGATACACAGCAAACACCTTGTGATAATGATAAAGGGTACCAGTGATCTGTGGGAGTCCTGGGTATCGGACCTCTGCAGATCTAAATGGGCATTCATACTACCCTTGTTAGTGTCCATTGTTAGCATCCATCAGACACTAACAGATCCGTCAAAAATACATTAAAAATCCCATTGATTTCACCGACTGAATAAAAACAGACATTAACGGACACTAATTGATGTTAATCCATTTAATGGATCAGTTAAAAAAAAACGGACACATTAACATCAGTTATTGTCCGTTATTATAGGTGTGGTTTTTTTTTTGTTTTTTTTATGGACCCTATCATAACAGACACCCAACAGTAGTGTGAACGCCCCCCTAAGGATAGGCCCCAGGTCTTAGAAACCAGGTATCCCCTTTAAGTTTTATTGTGGCAGGTCCAACAATCATACAGTGCTGGCCAAAAATATTGGCACCCCTGCAATTCTGTCAGATAATACTCAATTTCTTCCAGAAAATGATTGCAATCACAAATGCTTTGGTAATAATATCTTCATTTAATTTGTCTTCAATGGAAAACCACAAAAAGAATTGTCAAAAAGCCAAATTGGATATAATTCCACACCAAACATAAAAAAGGGGGTGGACAAAAGTATTGGCACCCTTTGAAAAATCATGTGATGCTTCTCTAATTTGTGTAATTAACAGCACCTGTTACTTACCTGTGGCACATAACAGGTGGTGGCAATAACTAAATCACACTTGCAGCCAGTTGAAATGGATTAAAGTTGACTCAACCTCTGTCCTGTGTCCTTGTGTGTACCACATTGAGCATGGAGAAAAGAAAGAAGACCAAAGAACTGTCTGAGGACTTGAGAAGCAAAATTGTGAGGAAGCATGAGCAATCTCAAGGCTACAAGTCCATCTCCAAAGACCTGAATGTTCCTGTGTCTACCGTGCGCAGTGTCATCAAGAAGTTTAAAGCCCATGGCACTGTGGCTAACCTCCCTAGATGTGGACGGAAAAGAAAAATTGAGAGATTTCAACGAAAGATTGTGCGGATGGTGGCTAAAGAACCTCGACTAACATCCAAACAAGTTCTAGCTGCCCTGCAGTCCGAGGGTACAACAGTGTCAACCCGTACTATCCGTCGGCGTCTGAATGAAAAGGGACTCTATGGTAGGATACCCAGGAAGACCCCACTTCTGACCCAGAGACATAAAAAAGCCAGGCTGGAGTTTGCCAAAACTTACCTGAGAGCCAAAAACTTTTTGGAAGAATGTTCTCTGATGAGACAAAAATAGAGCTTTTTGGGAAAAGGCATCAACATAGAGTTTACAGGAAAAAAAAAAGAGGCCTTCAAAGAAAAGAACACGGTCCCTACAGTCAAACATGGCGGAGGTTCCCTGATGTTTTGGGGTTGCTTTGCTGCCTCTGGCACTGGACTGCTTGATCGTGTGCATGGCATTATGAAGTCTGAAGACTACCAACAAATTTTGCAGCATAATGTAATGCAGTTTGGAGAAGGCACCCTTCAAAACTCAGGGACCTGGAGAAATTTGCCAAAGAAGAATGGTCTAAAATTCCAGCAGAGCATTGTAAGAAACTCATTGATGGTTACCGGAAGCGGTTGTTCGCAGTTATTTTGTCTAAAGGTTGTGCTACCAAGTATTAGGCTGAGGGTGCCAATACTTTTGTCCGGCCCGTTTTTGGAGTTTTGTGTAAAATGATCAATGATTTGACTTTTTTTTCATTCTCTTTTGTGTTTTATCATTGCAAGCAAAATAAATGAAGATATTATTACCAAAGCATTTGTGATTGCAATCATTTTCTGGAAGAAATTGAGTATTATCTGACAGAATTGCAGGGGTGCCAATACTTTTGGCCAGCACTGTATATCAAATGGTTTGTTGGCCAAGGGTAAACGTTATTAGACATTTCAGCCCATCCAGGGCCTATAAAAGAAAAACATGGATATCAGGTCATGATAAAAATTATTATAGTTCATATATAGCAAAATACTGTCATGTTGTATACAGATATCATGTCTTATACAGAAATCCTGAGGAGGCTGTAGGATCGCCATCAGAATACATGACGGAGATTATTAGAGGTCTACATTAATGTATCACTACATGGAGTACTTTGTATTGGATTACATCAAATATACATTAGATATATACAGAGAGATATATAAGAAATAGTTCATCACCTCTAAGTATAAATGTACAGTTGCAGTATACATAGAAAGATGTCCGTATAGAGAGGGGGTTACAGGTACTGTAAAAAGGAGTTCTTTGTGCTGTGACCCCCTCTCTATACTGACAGGACCCCTGCATCCCCCTCACTATTACATTATATCTGTATTCGCCTTGACAGTATTCTGCCATATATGAACTATGATATGCACATCTTCTTCATCTACTAATGGTCGTCCTTTGCCAACAATCCATTTGATATACAATTGTTAGATCTGTAACAATAAATCTCAATTATTATGCCCTTCAATGTCATGATATTTCCCCAGTAATATCTGCTGTGAGCCAGGATATTGAGAACCTGGACCTGCATTGATAAAATGATCGGTGCCAGGCTAGTCTATTGGAAAACATTACAAACATTAGAAAACATGTAAAACATGCTTCAAAGGGATGTGCAAAGATTGATACTTATCCCTGTCCACTAGATAAGAAATAAGTGTCTGATCACTGGGGGTCCTACTGCTGAGACCTAATCAGTCACAAGAATGGGAGTCCTGTGCCATATATATACACGCTACCACTCCATTCAAAGTCTATGGGACTTACTGTATAGTTGAGAGATATCGGAGTGCAGAGCCTGGCTATCTACAGTGCCTTGCAAAATTATTCATACCCCTTGAACTTTTTCACATTTTGTCACCTTACAACCACAAACTTAAATGTATTTTATTGAGATTTTAAGTAAAAGACCAACACAAAGTAACACATAATTGTGAAGTGGAATGAAAATGATACATGGGTTGCAAAATTTTAAACAAATAAAAATCTGAAAAGTGTGACATGCAAAAGTATTCAGCCCCCTGTACTCTGATACCCCTAAATAAAATCCAGTGCAACCAATTGCCTTCAGAAGTCACTTAATTAGTTAATAGAGTCCAGCTGTGTGTGTAATTTAGTCTTAGTATAAATCCATCTGTTCTGTGAAGGCCTCAGTGGTTTGTTAGAGAACACTAGTGAACAAACAGCATCATGAAGACCAAGGAACTCACCAGACAGGGCAGAGATAAAGTTGTGGAGAAGTTTAAAGCAGGGTTATGTTATAAAAACATATCCCAAGCTTTGAGCATCCCAAGGAGCACTGTTCAATCAATCAATCAAAAATGGAAAAAGTATTCCACAACTGCAAACCTACCAAGACATGGCCATCTACCTAAACTAACAGATTTAGCAAGGAGAGCACTGGTCAGAGAAGCAGCCAAGAGGCCCATGGTCACTCTGGAGGAGCTGCAGAAATCCACAGCTCAGGTGGGAGAATTTGTCCACAGGACAACTATGTCGTGCACTCCACAAATCTGGCCTCTATGGAAGAGTGGCAAGAAGAAAACCATTGTTGAATGGAAGATATAAGAAGTGCTGTTTGCAGTTTGCCACAAGCCATATAGGGGACAAAGCAAACACGTGGAAGAAGGTGGTCTGGTCAGATGAGACCAAAGTTGAACTTTTTGGCCTAAATGGAAAGAGCTATGTGTGTCAGAAAAGTAACACTGCTCATCCCCCTGAACACACCATCCCCACTGTGACACATGGCGGTGGAAGCATCATGTTGGGGGGAGGTTTTTCTTCAGCAGGGACAGGGAAGCTGGTCAGAGTTGATGGGAAGATGGATGAAGCTAAATAAAGGGCAATCCTGGAAGAAAACCTGTTGGACGCTGCAAAAGACTTGAGACTGGGAAGGAGATTCACCTTCCAGCAAGACAATGACCCTAAACATATAGCCAGAGCTCCAGTGGAATGGTTTAGATCAATGAATATTCATGTGTTAGAATGGCCCAGTCAAAGTCCAGACCTAAATCCCATTGAGTATCTGTGGCAAGACATGAAAATTGCTGTTCACAGACACTCTCCATCCAATCTGGCTGAGCTTGAGCTATTTTGCAAAGAAGAATGGGCAAAAATCTCAGTCTCTAGATGTGCAAACCTGGTAGAGACATATCCCAAAAGACTTGCAGCTGAAAGGTGACTATAAAGTATTAATATAGGGGGGCTGAATACTTTTGCACATCACACTTTTCAGATTTTTATTTGATTAAAATTTTGAACACCATGAATCATTTTCCTTCCACTTCACAATTATCTGCTACTTTGTGTTGGTCTTTCACTTAAAATCTCAATAAAATACATTTAAGTTTGTGGTTGTAAGGTGACAAAATGTGAAAAAGTTCAAGGGGTATGAATACTTTTGCAAGGCACTGTATATCTCCCCCTTAGACTTTGAAAGGAGAAGGCAATAAATGTCAATGTTGGGAATACCCCTTCAATGGTATACTGAAACTTTCTATCTATGCATAATACTGTATAAAAAGGTCGCGTTGCCTTTCATCTGTATCGAGAGGCTTTTTTTTATTTTATTCAGTATTTTAAGACCATCTTTTGTGCCTACATTTTAGAGAGGTTCTGATAATATTAGCATTTCACGTTTTTTGTTCTTTGTGTATAGAAACAATGACATGCTGGTGAACAAAGGATAAAAAAACAAAGAAAGGATTGAAAGTAGGACAAATACGCTCATGCAGTCATATTGAAGTTCAATGCACATTTGGCGCAAATGAAGAGCGCTTACAAAAACTATTGTATGCTAGACTCTATTGCTATGGCTAGAATCCTGGGCGAACAATAAATTACAAGTTATATTATATCTGGGGACTCACACTGTGGAGACCACAACTATATGTTGAATGGTCACTAACCTTTCAATAAACTTTGCATAGATCAATAGCTCAAATGAATATAAAAAAATTTGTAATGTATGTTCTCAGAGAAAAATGCTTCTTTCTTCACTTATAAGGAGATTTTCCTCTTCACCCTTCCTACTAAATAGCACACTCACTTTTAAATCTCTGCTAAATCCATCTTACTCTACCAAGACGGACTGCTAGCTCACTGTAAGTGTAAGAAAGGGTAAGAATGTAGGAGGAGCCAAAATGACATGGTACAGGTAAGGCTGGGAGACCACAACGCTAGTATTATAGTTATTTCTCTTTCTCACCGTAAGTACTTTGTTCACATCAATACTGTTCAGCACTTGTGGGAGAAAGTTAGGGAGCATGATCTCTGGATTTCTCCATTTGCTATCTTTGGAAGACATCATAAATAGCTCAGGGACAACTGATACTTAGAGAGTGCCTGCAGAGGTGGAAAACTGCTAAATAAAGAATAAACATCCTAAAAAAAAAGTGTTATTCCTCATGTACACACAAATGGCAGCTAGGAGCTGTATAGATATTAGCAATAATTTATGGCAGCGAAGGACTCAAATTATTGTGCAAGTAGGTTGTGCACCAAAATTGACAAAGAGAACTGGCATATGGAGTTTAATATATGTAGTGCAATGTGGAAGGAATTTAAAGCTCTGTTAGTAAATGAGTAAAATGTAACTTCGACGGTTAAGGATCCTTTTGTTACCGATTGCCATTTCTTGGCCACTCTAGAGAGTGGTTACCAAGAATATGTCTCGGGGTGCTCTCTCCTGTCCTCAATTACACAGACAACGTATTTATTTGAATAGGAACAGTGTAATTCTCAATTTCTCCAGTGGTGGTGCTGCATGGAAATTGAACACTTGTAGCTTGGCTTCTGGATAGATTAGAACTGATTACTGATTGAGGTTTCCAACAAGGGTACCAAGGACATAGCTATAAGGGGTGCTGGTTGGGACTGCTCGTAGGCCAGGTGCATGCTCCCTTACTGCTACCTAAAAGGTTAGCACATGTGCTATATCTGTCAGCCTGCAGGTCTAAACATCTGCTTCATTTGCCACACTCTGCCTGAGCAAAGGTTTCTAGTTTACTGAGTGAAGGTTCCTAGTTTACTAGTTTCCTGCCAAGGTGTTATATTCTACTGATCGCTACTATGTTACTAATCCCAACTAGTTATATGACCTCATCTCTGCCTGCAGTCTATAGTATATTCTGCTGGATATCTGTTTTTGACCTCGGTTTGACTTTATCCCTGCCTGCTGCCACTATCTTCTGATTCTGATAACTAGGAATGGCTGGGCCCCAAGGTGAACATTTGACCACCTGCACACAGTATTATGCCCTATAGTGGCCCCTGCACACAGTATTATGCCCCATAGTGGCCAATGCACACAGTATTATGCCCCATAGTGCCCCCTGCACACAGTATTATGCCCCATAGTGGCCCCTGCACACAGTATTATGCCCCATTGTGGACCACCCATGAATAATTATTATACTCTGGGGTCTTTTCAGTCTACTTCAGTCATCTTCAATGTTGGACCAGATCTCGCGAGAGCGGGGCTGGCGTCGCAACACACAATGACGCCTGGGCCATGTGACGTCACCAAACAGGCCTGAAGCCTGCGGAGCGTAGAAGAGGTAAGTAACAGTGTTTTTTATGTTCCCTCACCTACCCTGATCCTCCGATCATTATACTCTGGGGTTTTAATGATTGCAGTGTTTGTGGGGTTAGGCCCGCGGCCTCACTTACCAATCCCCGCTCCTGCTCACAGTCACCTCCGCCTCCGCAAAATGGGAAGTGCAGGCGGCCATGGGCAGGAGCGGGGATTGTTAAGTAAATAGGGCCCGTTACCTGCTACTGTTATTCCGTTACCTGCAACCGCTACCGTTACATCCCTGCTTCTGATCACACGAGCCTGTTCCTGACCACTGAACCCATCCTGCAGCTCTGACCTCAGCCTGTATTCAGACTCTGTTTCTGTCGGACTATATTGATACACTGATCAGTCCGTGACCTGCCTGCTTAGTTGAAGTCAACACCAGGACCACTCCAAGAGGTAGTGACCTTGTGGTCTCTTTGCAGCAAAGGCAATTAATGTTAAAGAGGGGGTGTCACTTAGAGCAGCCCTAAGCCAAACCGGTCTGGTGACAGCGTGGGTCCCCATCCGCTGCACATTAAACCCATAGACATCTTTGTTCTTATAATATACCAGTTATGTAAAATCATTACAATGGTAGTTAAAACTTGTAAAGTCTTATAAATTAACCGTTGTAATATGCATGAGCTGGTGGCTGTATGGGCTTCCAGAGGAGCTTGTTTCATCTGAGGTTTGCTTATAATATCCTATGTCAGTCTTTTTGCATATAACTGATGCATAATTCCTCTGGTGGAGTGATGTTTGGAAGTAGAGGCTTATTTTACAGGACGGTATGAATATCCTGTGCATGTTGCAGGTATGCGTATTCTCAGGTGAGCCCAAGGCAGCAGCTGGTTGGAGAGTTGGACAAGGTGGCAGGTGACAAAGTTGATGAGATAGGAGATATCCAGTGCAGGACTCTGCATATATAAGTGGTTGTCATTTTTCTGTCACTAAATGATTTATAGCTCAATTTCATTAATATTGAGTGAATAAAACATTGGTGTCTTATTCAAAATTCATCTATATTTTACAGTAATGAGATTAAAACTGGTTCATCCTGTGGGGACCTTTTAAAGGTGTAAGTGAGGACAAATCTAAATTCTATACTATGTCCACCTTAGACTACCATTTTACAAGTTATGTGTAGATTTAATATACATTGTATAAGTCACTTTTGTATATACATTACATTACTTATCTTGTACTGGCGAAGGGTTACAGCCAGTATTATAAGCCGGAGCTGCAGACATATCTATAAAGGTTTAGCTGAGCAAGGGATGCTGGAAGATTTTAGCTCTGAAACCAGCAGAATAGTGAATGCAGCTGTGGGTTAGAATACAGGCTTCATCTGATTATATATATATTATTCATATTTCTGGTACTAGGGCACTATAGATAAAATTGGGCAGGTTGACTCATTATACTTGGGGAGCTGGCACTTTTTTAGGTACCATGGCTATGTAGCATCAGAATCTATGTGTTAGTAGCACCAAGGATGTGATAGGATTGTTAGAATGTGGTACTAGGGGTCAAAACCCAATAATTGGCCCCCAATGTTAGTAATTAGAGATGGGCGACCTTTGTCACGAGCCGAGTTCAACTAAACCGAACAATTAGGGACTTGGACTAACTAAAATGGCCACCACAACATGCATTGCAGTAACTTATTATACTCTTGGGTCTGAAGACACCCCAGAGTGTAATAGTTGGAGCCCAAAAATAAAAAAAAACATTTATACTCACCTTCCCTCACTTTTTTGGGCCTCCTTGCAGTGTGTGGCGCCCTCCTGGTGATGTCATGATGTTCGGTGTGCCCATGTCATGTGACCCCAGGCACGTGACGTCACTGAGGAGACCAAGAAGAGTGCCGTATGCTGCAAGGAGGTGCAAAAAAGGTGAAGGAAGTTGACTATAAATGTTTTTTTTATTTTTGTCACCTCCCCTGGGCCTCCACCTATTATACCCTGGGCTCTGAAGAGATAATAATTTTACTTTCCGTTTATATCCAAACTTGTCCAACCTGAAACAAATCGGGACCCCAGTCCACTGACCCCGAAACTAATCTTGGGAGATTCACCCATCTCTGTTAGTAATTAGCAATATTATTTGGTCATATTTTTAATGGGTTGTTTCCCTTTTAATGACCAGTGTAGTTCAGCACCATCTTTCATGTTTGAAAGTGAAACATACAGGGGAGTATCTGGGGGGCAACAGGGGCATGTACCCGGTGCTGAATGTCAGAAGGGGCACTGGATAAGGAACAAGTTTTAGATTAGTGGGACCCTCACCAACCATAAGAGTGGAGGTCTTGGGTCCCTCTTTTTGAAAGAAGTTGCTGCTCTATTCATCTTTTTGGAACAACGAGAAGGTGAGCACAGTGTTTGGCTATTTTCAGCACTCCCATACAGATACAAAGAGTGGCAGGACTCAGTATGGCTGCAGCTCCCTTCAAACAAGGAGGATTCAAGACCTCCTTTTTGGACGGCCACTCGGGGCATGAGGCTCACATGGGTCCCATGGCCGCCCAAATCTCTCACCAATTTTAACAAGTGTATGCCTCTTAGAAGGTGACAGTAGAATTGTACATGTTTCTGTTAATATACTCATGCCTGTATGAGTAGCATTATAGCGTGGGCAGTGCATGCCTTCTCCAGGACTAACAAGGGAGCCTACTGCTCTTTCCTAGTGAAGTCCCCCTACTGTACCGTGCTCCGCTTCCTTGATCCCTGGGTTTGGCAGCATCCTGGGCATGTGCAATGTATAAACCCAACCTAATACTGGGAATTGATTGAGAATGAGTATTCCTATGAATGACCATTAAGTTGATAATCAGCCCATTTAAAAGGGCCTGAAACTTTAGCCTGGTGGGGGCGCCACAATCTTTATTCAGCCCAAAATAGTCTTAATCTGTCCCAATTTCACTCTGCCCTTCATGACGAAGAATCTCCCATTATATTGTCCCTCTCCTTGCATTGCTCAGTTATCACATACTATCATCCAGTGAGTTGCATGGCCTGGCTGGGTTGATATTACTGCTGGTTCATTTAGCTAAATTTTACTTCTACTCAGGACTCATCTCTGGAGATATTCTCCTGGGTCCAGTTCTCCAAATGATTTCTTCTCCATTTCATTTCACCTTAATATTTGTTTATCAGCTCTACAGCTACAGAAATGTTTGCCGTATTGAGCGCTTCGGTCTTCTGTAGCTGGAGGACATTAATTGGGATTCCTTGGTGGCTCGGAAAATGTCAATTAAACAAACATGATGTCTCTTTCCCAAATATTCATTATTCACACATACACTTCTCTATACGCCGCTGTCATTACACCTTCTAATTCTATGAACAGAGCACCTTCTCCTTCCATCCCACGAGGCTCTTCTTCTACCCCTACAAGTCATCTACAGGAAAATGGTCTTCCAATTAAAGATATCACCACCCTATTGAAATGTGCTGTTTCTTCCAGGTTCCCATAGAAACTTCTCCATAGTACGGCAATCTGGGTATCCAATTAAAGGAGGGATATATTTAGATACATGTTTCACCTCAACGAAATGTAGTATTGATATATTTTTACAACTCGGAATCGTCTTGGGATACTACCATAGCTAATACATGTAATTAAACTGCCATATAATACAGGGAGACCATGTGCTGACGGCAACCCATGTCACAATGTCAGGCGCAGGTCTTATAGTACTTAGAATTGATTCACATAAAGCTTGTTACATGGGCTGCAGAAAAATGTCAGAAGCGTAGAAATCAAAGTTCATGGAAATCATATAAAATATAGTCCAGTATCGGCTGTATAAATCCCAATACAGTACAAAAGTTACAAAACCATGCTAGTTCTCCAGGGATAACCCAGAAGCATCCTGGACCACCATGGAGCAATGACTAGTAACATCATCATTACCAGAGATATTAGATATAGATGGCTACAACAACGCTACACCTCAGAATTTACAGGAATACTATAACTAACCCTAGAAGCACCCTATACGAAAAAGGGAAATGTGGGGCATGTAAGAATAGGCAGTATATGTAAGGAAAGAGGGATAGTATGTTCTCTCTGTGATAAGTACCAATGCACTTGGAAGCCCCTCTTTAACCACTTCAGAACCAATTTCCCTGGTTCAGAACCGGACACATTTTCATGTTTTTAGTACATTCGATTTTGAGGGCTAGATCATTTTTTTTTTCTATTCGGGTTATTCATAATTTTTGTGTTTTTTTTCTGTGACACACAGAGTTTTACTTTTATGTTATTTTTTTTTTTTTTTTTTTTTTTTTTTTTTTTTTTTTTTTTAAATCTGGAAGAATGTAAGCAAAATAAGGGGAAACATGTTTTCACATTTCACATTTTTAGTGCTGCTAAAAAACTTTTACAAATAGCTTTCCTTCTCCCTTACAATAATTTTTATGTAGCTGACACACAGGGGCGTAACTACCGGGGTAGCAGTGGTAGCAGCTGCCACAGGGCCCGGGACATTACGGGGCCCCGCGGGCCCCCGATGCGTTTTTTTTTTTTGTTTTTTTTTATAGTCCGTTATCTGCTGGAGTAACCCCAGCAGGTAACGGGCCCTATATACTTACCGTTCCCCAAGGTCCCGCTCACGGCCGCCTGCGCTTCCGATTCTGCGGAGACGGCTGTGAGCAGGAGCGGGGATCGGTATGTGAGGCCGCGGCCCGAACACCTGCTATCATTATACTTCGGGGTCTTTTCAGACCCCGGAGTATAATAATCGGAGGCCCACAGTTGGTCAGTGAACATAAAAAACAATATACACTTACCGCTCCTGCGCCTCGGGCCTGTTTGCTGACGTCCCAGACGTCAGCCGACGTCATTTTGCGTCGCGACGCCGGTCCCGCATCACGTGATGCCGGCCTGGTCCGCACAAGAAGAAGGCCGGAGTAGCGCACGGGCATGCACCGGAGCGAGGAACAGGTAAGCAACGTTGTTTTTTTATGTTTTTATCCTCCCCTAGGTTTACGATTATTATACTCTGGGGTCTGAAATAATTGTTCATGGGTGGTCCACAATGGGACATATAATAGTGTGTGCAGGGGCCACTATGGGGCAAAATACTCAGTGCAGGGGCCAATATGGGGAATAATAGTGTGTGCAGGGGCCATTATGGGATATAATACTGTGTACAGGGGCCACTATGGGGAATACTACTGTGTGCAGGGGCCCCTATGGGACATGATACTGTGTGCAGGGGCCACTATGGGACATGATACTGTGTGCAGGGGCCCCTATGGGACATGATACTGTGTGCAGGGGCCCCTATGGGACATGATACTGTGTGCAGGGGCCCCTATGGGACATGATACTGTGTGCAGGGGCCACTATGGGACATGATACTGTGTGCAGGGGCCACTATGGGACATGATACTGTGTGCAGGGGCCACTATGGGACATGATACTGTGTGCAGGGGCCACTATGGGGAATACTACTGTGTGCAGGGGCCCCTATGGGACATGATACTGTGTGCAGGGGCCCCTATGGGACATGATACTGTGTGCAGGGGCCCCTATGGGACATGATACTGTGTGCAGGGGCCCCTATGGGACATGATACTGTGTGCAGGGGCCACTATGGCACATAATAGTGTGTTCAGGAATGCGTTTTTTTTTTTTTTTGGGGGGGGGGGGGGGTTGGAGGGGGGCGGTCCAGGGGGAGGGGTCGGGGGCGGCGGTTCGGGGGGGGGCCCCATGTCAAATGTTCGCCTTGGGGCCCAGCCATTCCTAGTTACGCCACTGCTGACACATAGTGTCACGGTGGGGCTAGAACCTGGGATGTGGGCGTGGTATTGGCCTCCCATAAGGTCATAATAGACCTTTTTTAACCTGAACTGCGGAACTGCTTAACACTTTAAGGGCATACGGGTACGTCCTTGCAGGGTTAAGAGTGGACCGCCCAGACAAAATTGGTTAAAAATCTTGGGTTTGTTCTTGTGGCATTATTTGATCATACCGTAAATCTATTAGGTTTTTTACATTACATCTCTGGGTACTGGTTCTTTACATGTAACCAGATTCAGACTTCTGATGTTCGCCAGTCAGCTGATTGATGTGGCTGCTTCACCCTGGGAGCGCTGGGTTCTCTTTACTGTATATCGGGCACCCACACTCATTTTGTAGTGACTCGGCCTGGTATCACAGCTAAGTCTCGTTCACTTGAAGCAGCATTGACATGCAGAACAAGGCTCAGCAGCTACTAAATGTATGGATCTGTGCCTGGTAAACAATGAGGCACTTGATGCTACTCCGATCATATGATCTTTGGGTGTGCCCAGAGTCAGGCCCTCATTAATATGATACTGACAACCTTACCTATAATATCAAAGTATTGAAAACCAGTGTTAGACTGGGGTACCTAGGGCCCACCAGTAAAATCATTCTAGGGGTCTACTGTAAAGCTATAGGCAAATATGGCCTGATCCCCTCTCACAAATTTCTATCACTGTCTACTTGGAGCTTGTATGTTGTCCCCATGTTTGTGTGGGTTTCCTCCCACACCTCCCAAAGACTTACTGATAGGGAATTTAGATTGTGAGACCTATACGGGACAGTGTTGATAATATCTATAAAGCGCTGTGGAATATGTTGGAGATATATAAGTAAGCACAATAAATAAATGGTATCCCTGTACAATCTGTATTTTTTTAACTAGAGAACAATGGGGTAGTTTTATCAAAAGCGGTGCAAAGGAAACACTATGGATACCAGATGCTCAGAAAGTGGACATCACACACAGGGCTGCTTTAATCATAGGACCAACAGGGCCCTATGGTAGTGGTGGCCCCCTTGGGTCATCCAGACAGTCCTGTATTTGCTGTCCCGCTGTCCAGGGCAGTGGGTCCAGGCTGCCCCAACTCATCTGCATCCTCCAGATGCCAATGAGTTTAAGACAGTGGCGAAGTAGGGAGTTGTCCGCTCCCTGCTTCACCATCTGGCCGCTGTCTCTATTCCTGGGGTCTTGGAGCAGGAGACGAAATGTGGTGACGTCACTTCCATCGCACCTGTTGCTCCTTGAAGACTCCAGGACCAGAGCAGAAGATTACAGGGGAATGGGGAAAGTTGATTAAAGTTTTTTTTTTTTTCTTTCATATTTACAGTGGAGGCAACTGAAGGGGGGCATGAAGCTGTGGGGGCAACCTGAGGGGGGCATGACACTGTTGGGGCAACCAAGGAGGGCATGAAAATATCGAGACAACTTTGGGGGGTGGGGGGACATGAAGCTGTGGGGGCATGAAACTGTGGGAGCAATCTGGAGGTGGGACATGAAACTGCGGGAGAAACTGGAGGGGGACATTATAATATAATGTCTGAGGGGCCAGGCGTGGGACAGGTTAATGTCTGAGGGGCCATGGTGGTAGGGACAGGCTAAAGTGTGATGCATGCAGGGGTATTTGACTGTGTGATGGGACACTAAGGGGCATTATATTGTATGGGGCCACTAGGGAGGCATTATACTGTATGAGGGCCACTGAGGGGCATTATACTATGTGTGGTGGCCACTAATGGGACATTATATTTTGTGCAGGTCAGGTATTTTTAGGTGGTGGTGATGGGGGGTCCCACTTATGAAACCTTTGCACAGGGCCCACCAATGTGTTAAAACGGCCCTAGTCACACAGTCCTAAAAAAATAACTGGGGGACAATGCCTGTGTCAGCGGTAATGGTGGCGTCATTGGATGTCTTCCAGAATTGCTATGACTAATGAAGATGAAATAAACTCTGCACCCATAGCATTAGAAGTGTTAGCCCAGAGACTTATATTTACTGGTGGTGTTTTTTTTTTTTTTATAAGGGGAAACCATTTTTAAGCTTCAAAGGAAATTTCTAATATTGTTGTAGACACATTTCATTGTTTCCTCTAGAGAAATAAAACACTACCATGTTGGTATTCGGGCCTATCAAGCCTGAGGCTGGCGGGTCATCCACCCCTGGTAGAGACGATTGCCGTATATTAGTAATTATCAGCCAGAACCTCATGTTGTTGACTTTGGGTCACAGATCTTTTTCTTCGACTAGGTAGAACTTCACACCTAACCGGTGGTTTCTCATGACCCGTGAACATGTAGTTTCCATGGCAATGGCAACTCCTGCAGTTTGTAAACAACCTCATTGAACTTCCAGCCTGTGAGGTTATTTTTGCAGATATTTCTATGATCGATCTACAATGCTTTACTGCAGGATGTATGGTTTAGAAATACAATGGCATTATTAGCCCATGCTCACACAATGTCAATAGCTAAACAGGTGGCTGTCATCTCTGCCTCTAGTGTGAAAGGAACGCTAATGGTATTCTTTGGGAGCGGAAACAAAGAGAAAATAAGCTTAAAAAGCTAAAAAAAGAACCAGAACTCAGGTCTGCAGCCCACCATGGATATTATTTATATCACACCGACATGGTATGTACTTATAGTATACTTGTAGTTATATCTAGAGATGAGCGAATCAATTCTGCAGAAGTGGAATTCGATCCAAATTTCAGGAAATTTTGATTCGCCACGATTCCGTATTTCCTGATGCTTCGCGGTAACAAATATTTAGTAAGGACCTTTGTGACATCAGACGGTCACATGATATTCTCTAGTGATGTGATTGGGTAGGCGTGTCTTTGCTTGTTAGCAGATCCTTCCACATGAATAAAACTTGTCCATGCTGGAGAGAGAGACATGACCGCGGCATCCAAGGGCTTCCGCTATTTTGCCGCCCACCCCGGCTCCCTGCAGCCCGGAAATAGCTGTTTATTCGCCGCGAAGTAATTCGGATCGAAGCAAATTTTTTTTGGAACTACGAATCGAACTGCTGAATCGAACTTTTGAGAAATTCGCTCATATCTAGTTATATCAATCCATGTTCCCACCGGGCTCACAGTGTAAAGCATACTTGGCAACACCCTAAGGAAGGTCCCAAATCAGGTCATGCTCCAATAGGGTCCCTTCTGGGACACGATAAGCCCCTTTTAGTGGCGTGGAAGTGTGCAAGCCCACACAAAAAGTGGCCACGTCACAAAAATGGCAGAGCATTTGCCTGTTTTCTGGGACCCTGGGAGGTTACCCTTATTCCCATGATCAGTGGGGGGTCCCGGTGGTAGAACCCTCACCCATCAGCAAGTTAACCCCTATCCTTTAGATAGAGGGTAACTTGATATGACTTGAATGAAGTAACCCTCCAATTCACATTAAAATATTTCCATTTTGGCGCACAGGCAGGCACCTGATTTATTAAAAGACTAGAGCCTCTTGATAACTCAGATGTACCTTGTACCAGTTGAGGGGTCTTTATTAAGACTAGCGTAAGCAATGCCAGTCTCTGCTCTTGGATGGACCAGTCTAGAGCAGGGGGAGTGTCTTAGACTACCAAAGCACCATGTATATGCATTAGTCTGAAAAGTAAATGGAGGAGTGGGAATTGGACCAGAAAGGTTATAAAGGGCAACAGGTATTATAACTATGCATATATTTGTTATGAAATTTTTAAAGGGTCGCTTTAAGGGGTAATGCCCAATACCTGGTTACTGATTTGTCAAAAAGACACAAAACAAAATTGGACAACCCCCTATTAATTATTATACGTATTAGCCTGTTACATTATGTGTTAGCCAAGTGTGGCTTGTGAAAATAAATCAGTAAATGTGCCCCTAGATACATACATACAGTATGTTATTTTTAGCAAGCCACAGCTCTGAATTATTCACAGTGACGTACTGAACAATGCCAATCTTACCCTGGTGATTATAGTCCACGGTGATTTTCCCAGAAGACGGTATGACCAGTCTAGGTTCAGGTCAGATTTTAGAAATTAATAGTAGAAACTGTCCAAGGTTGGTCCCTGAAGACCGCTGTCAGGCTGCAATGCTTGGAGTGATCTCCACATGCACAACTGCAAATGAACCCGTATTAACATTTCTGCTGGCTTCAGACTGCATGGTCTGATAAATGAGAGGAGCTTACATCTTTCTGCCAGAGGGCCACCTCCCCATGTCTTTTTATGTGTCACTGGCCCCATGGCAGTCAACGCATTAATAAAAAGCTTAATCTCTGTCCGTTTCCATCTTATCTTATTATTTTTGTTGTATGCTTCCTTATTAGAAAAAAATCTCTACATTTCACCTCCTCTTGTCTGAGGCTGTCTTTAATGGTATCTATTACTGATGATAGTATAGATTAGTATAGACCTATACGGAAACAGTATGGACAGCAGGTAAACAGCAATGTGTGCACAGTCCTTATAACTGAGTAATGTGATTCATGTAAAAAGACAGAATTTTAGACCTAAACGTCCATTAAACGTTCACAGAATTTTAGACCTAACGTCCATTAAAAACTCACATTAGTGTTCATTTTGCATCCGTTCCGTTTTTCTTTTTCCGATGGCCGATTATCAGTTTTGTATCAGTTTTTAACAGTCATTGAAAACAACATATAAATTTCATTGGTCTTTCAGCTTTGACCCAAACCACCATTTTGAACAGGGGAATAAAACAGACGTCAGTTTGTTTTACATCAGTTAAATTCGGATCCGTTCATTTCTATTGAGTCCATGTGTCCGTGAACATGGACAAAGTTAGAGCAGGTCGGTTTTTGTAACGGATGTGAAAAATGGACGGTTAAAAAAATGGACATGTGATGGACACTGTCGTTTGCAAGAGACCGATAATGAATAAAGGCTGTATCCCGTCCGTTTTTTTATTGGATGTCACATGGCAGCTTTGAACTCAATTCGAATGAATGGAGACTATTCACATGACCATTGTAACGGACCGTCAAAATATAGATCATGTCCTTTTTCACAGACCACTCCACACCCTCAAATGTATGATGGATCCGTGAAAGCTGTCAGAAATTCTGCCAGAAAATCAAAAGTTGTCCGAAAGTTTAGTTACGCTTTAATCTCAAAGGACTTTATTTTATAGTTTGGTCATTTGATGTCATCTGTAAACCTTTCCTACGTTTGATGGAGTTTGGTAGAGGTAAGACAGTGTATCCTCACAGCAGACATTTGTATAGGAGATAGCAATAACATACCTAATGCAGTAGAAAAAAGTGTGTCAATAGCTAAAAGTTGTATTAAAATAATACAAAGCCTGCAAAAGTACCAACTTCGGAGGATTCAAACCCACAATAGTCCAATCTCCACTTTTGGTAAAAAAATAACAAAGTCAAATAAATCATCTTGATTATCATCTTGTAGAAAAATCTATATTGCAGCCCAAAAATACCATATATTGGCCCTCACAGGGGCCTTTGTCAAGTGCAAAAAAAAATAGTTGAAAGTTGATACGAACCAGAAAACATCATTGCAGTAGTCATAACAATTACTAGTAACAATCTCTAGATCTTTAGGCCATATCAGTAGTCTCATAGTGATACAGTGACTGTACCTGCAATGTGAATACATGCCACACAACATCTGTGCACTTCACATGTAACGTGTCAGTGCATCTGGTAGCAATGTGCTTATAAGGTCATTTATGTGTTTCCAGCAATGTTTGCCAGGAATCTTTGTTATTATAGAGTAGACACACTGAGGTACGGAGTTATACGGTTACGTTATTCAGTCACATGGGTGATTCATCCAGTTACTGGAAGTCAGGATATATATGTACCTCCCTGGCTGCTAAGTATATAATGAAAGCTATAGACTATGTACATGAACACGGACTGTTTTACACAGCATTAGTCATCAGGTTAGTCACATTCTCTTTCCATACCCTGGAGCAATGACTCTTTACATAAGTTATTTTCTATAATATCCTGCAGACAAAATACTTGTTAAAAGTGTCTCAACCCATGTGGTATATATTAACAGAGCCGAAAAATTCTCATGGTGCAGAGTAACTAGGACACTGACAAGAAAGCTGATTCATAAGTTTTCTAGCAAAGCTTTTCCTTTTGATTGTGGGGTTTTCCCTAATATCTATATCTGGACTGCGACTATGGATGCCCACAGCGTAGGTTGATAGAAGGTCCATTTTTAACACATTGCTTCAGAATGGAGTGGGCAAGCAGAAGTTGGTGAGTGACGTCAGAGCTGGCCTTAGGTCAGTGGCACTCTGCGCAGAATCCACTTTTGAAGCCCCTCACTCATCATTAAAAAAACAGTTAAGGTATTATCGGACCAACACCAGAATTAATCTCATAGCAAAACTAGAACCTGTATCAAATTCAGTAGAATATATTCTGTCCCCTGATTTAATAATTCCCCACTAGGCACCCTGGTTATGATAAAATGCTCTCCTATAGCTGCTACCTGTAAAATGCCCACACTGTGGCTACGATTAAAAAAAAAAAAAAAAATCACCTTAACTGTGCCCCCTAAATAAATGTATGTCCATCACTGTCTTAATAAAAAGGGACCCCTTGCCACTAGCAGAGGACAGTGTGTGCCCCTGGCTGGCTCTCCTTCTTAGATCTTACCTGCTATCACCATGTGCAACTGCAAGGTAACACATAGCTAAGGCTGGGCATGAGTGACGTCGCCAGTTGTACCAAGGTGTTCAGTTCACTTATACTATATTGAAGTCTCATTAAAAAGTGCTAGCATAATTCTAAAGAGGACTTGTCAGCTCTCCTGACATGTTTGCTTTATTAAACACTTGCCTTCCTTATAAATTCATAGACTTCCAGGAAGAATAACAGAGGAAAGACTTAAGGCAGAGTTCTAAAGAAAGATTTGTTATTCTATATGGAATACAAATTTGTACTAATGATGATTGAACTGATTCAAAATCAAGTTCCCAGAAGTTTCAGGTTTGAACAATACCCAGAATTTTTGTGATTCAGCACACATGTATCACAATTATACTCTGGGGTCAGGAGAAGTGCAAAAACATAATAAACACTCATCCTTGCCTTCGCTCACCTCTGCGGGGCTCCCTCGCGTCTTCCGTGGTCCTTCAGGATCCTCTTCAGCCATCTTCTGGCCTGCTGGGTGATTTCATGGGAGACCACTGAGGCATGTGACTGGGTGTCAGCAGTCACGTGAGGTGTGCCAATGTCATGACACTTGTGCTAAAGTACCGTGACGTCAGCGCTCCCCTCGTGACTGCTGAGACCCAATCACAGGCCTTAGCTGTCCTCCAGGGCCTGTGACGTCACCCAGGAGGCTGGAGAAGGCCAGAAAACAACCAAAGAGCACCTCCCCTGTGCCGCCACTTATTATACTCCAAGCTCTGAAGAGACCCCAGAATATAACAATAGCACTTCCAGTTCAGACACTAAACAGGCAGACAAATCTTGCGAATATTTGCAAAACGAATATCACAAGGTTCACCCATCTCTAGTTTGTACTAAAACAGTCATGTCAGAAGAGCTGACAGGTCCTCCTTAAACCATTTTTTCTCATATCTTGCCACTGGAGTGAAATATTAGTTGGAAAGATATGCCAACTTCTGTTGCCTTGACTACCGCCAGACACTGCTAGTGCAGGGAGATGGTGTGCATAGGAGACAAAGTGACAGGGACGTAGAGCTACAATAGGGGTTCCAGAGATCGGACCTCCTACAATCAAAAACTGGTGTAATATGTCATCACTTTATGAAATGGGAAAATCTCTTTACATGACCTATTATTTGAATCAAATTTTTACATTAAACATATTTTTAAAGATTTTTTGGTGATGTTTATTTTAATTTTACATGTCATATTATCTACATTTTGCTGCCCCATAATCTCATATGGAAGATAGAATAAAAAAATTCTAAAATAAGAAAATAAAAACGGAATAAGAAAAAAAGAATGTTTTACTATCTAGCTTTATTCAGTAGAAAATGCATAGACCACTCATTGCCCTTTAAAGAAACAAACCAAAAAAAAATTCTGGAGGCTTTCGAGTTTTTAGTAAATGTTTTGGGACTAAGTTTGGAGGATTTTTTTTAGGGTGGAATAGGTCAATGGATTTTGTCTCTATTTATATGTGGTTGGCACACTGCCATGAGAGCATTTCTGGCTGAGATACCAAAATAGTGGCATCTGTAGCTTGCCCTACTTAGGATTGTGGGCCCATACATTAAGGTACATGTGAAAGAAAAAATGATCTGATAGCTAAAAATGCCAACCCATATAATCCACAGCTCTATGAGCAGGATGTACTTAGATCCATGTACTTAGATCCTCACGGGGCTCACAGTCTAATTTTCCTACCTCACACACTTACACACACTCTCAGGCTAATTTTATAGTAAACTCATTGACCCAATTATGTCTGCGGAATGTGGAGGTAGGCAATGTTCCAAAATATCAGTGACCACAAATGTATCAAAATCTTAGTGACCTCAAACCCATCGTTGTAGGCTCCATAGAAGAAGACCATGAGACTACTATGGGACTTCTTGAGAAAGGAGAATTTCATTTCTTTGTTTTATTGGTGGTAAGTACTTGTGCAGGTATCATCTCTACAGGCCACACAATACTGGAAGACTAGAGTGTGAGGAATAAGGGGATGTAGGACAAGGAAGCTCTAAGTGCTCCTGTTAATAGTGTTTATTAGTGAGGTAGTGTTACACAGCACCACAAGAGACCCTGTTTTAATCTTGTCCACACCAGTCAATCCAGAGCTTTACTTAACCATTTCTTCACTTTTTATTATGATTAGAAGCAAATATGGAATAGCTCCATCTACTGTATCTGGGGCTACGGATTGCTCCTCATTGCCGGTGACTTTAGACTGTCCTCTGCTCCTCCGTTACCTTGACGTCTAGTTCCCCAGGAGTGAAATAGTCAATGCGAGTTACCTACTGTAAGCCAGAGGAATGCAATGAACTGTCTAGCAGTGTTTTTGATAAAGCAAAGATTGATGTAAGCAGATTGCATGTGAGATCTTACATCCTGAGTCTGCTTTCTGTTACCTGATTGAGCCTCATCATCGGGATCTGGCCTAGAGGGATTACTTACAATCTAGAACTAATTCTGTAGAAAGGGTAGACATTGAAACTGGATATGTGGTCCTCACCAGAAAGGAGTGAACTAAAAAATAATGTTGGAAATATTTTATTATAGCTAATATTTCTTCAGCAGCAAAAATAGAAGAAGAACTAGTGCCAGGAGATTAGACATTTATAAATTCTGGGTAATATATGCCCATAGGACCTCACCACTCACCAAAAATACAATAGATCTAGGCCACCAAACATGAAGATACAAACCAATAATGGCAATAACTGAGGATATGATATAAGCAACAAGATAAGGAAGGTTAAAACTGAAAATGTACTCTTGGAATTCAGCCTGTCAAAAAGTCTGTACACTTTGGGGGAATTTATTAAGATGCAAAAAAACTATTAAGAGGCTTGGGTGCACTTTGGAAGATCCTGTTCTTCTGAACTGAAACCTATAAAGCCAAATTGTAGCCACTGCTACGCCAGTTTTTTTCCTTGACAATGTAACAAACCTTGTCTAGAAAGAGGAAAACTACAACATGATATGGTCACTTTCAGACAGCTGTAATACAGGTGCATTGTGATTTTTGTATGACCGCAATACCCAAACATCCTGCAGTTCTACTGTCCATATATCCAGAAGAAGCAGTAATAAAGTTCCTTATCAAACTGAAACATGTAGATTAGTCTCCATCCAGAGTAACAATAGGCCTGAGTGCCTCTATGTTAGTTAAAGAGAAGTTTGCACTCAAAAAGTGAATTCAACAAGGGGCAGAAGTGTGAGGGTGAGGGCACATGATACAGCTAAAACTACATGTCTACCATTGGAGGCCAAAGCTAAGCCTTTACCCACAACAGCAAACAGCCATTGGTCACTACATGTAGATGGAGCTTCAGAAGTGTTGGTGGATGCAGTCTTCACCCTTAGGCCCCATGCCTGGGGTAATACGGTCGGTGCATTGGCTGAATTTCCTGGAATGAACGAAGTGAGGAAATGGAACTCCCAGCATCATAAATCACCATTATAAAAGGTGTCCCATTTTCTGACTAGGTTCAGGCTGGGAAATTCGGCTGATGTACAGAATGGATTTTCTGGTCTGGATTGCACCATGTGCATAGGGCCTTAACTACCCTCGGAATGGCCATACACATTAGAACAAAGTCATCTGCACCTGCCAATTTTGGCATTTCAAGATCTCTGCTTGCAGTCATCCAATAGGAATATTAACTGTTTACTTCCAAGGAGATAAAACTATTTTGTGGCCATGTGGTAGACGCACAGCTGTATAGCTGACCAAGCACTGAAGATAGCGAAGAAAAAAATAATTCACTTAGTAAAACACAGAATTACAACAATGATTAATAGTGTGAAGAAGCGCTACTGGTAAGAATCAATAGGTAATAATGCTTCATTAACTACTCATCGAGTAAAGTTTATCACAAACTGGATACCAGATCTGGGGCTGCATGAACCAATGCACTGCTAAATAGATCAATGACTCTCTAATTTCTTACAGTCAAAAATATATACCGCTATATATATGCTGGAGTATGATCATGAAAATGTGCAAGGAAGAAGAGTGTACCACCTCCTAAATCACATTAATATACATAATGTCACAAATATGCCCTAATAAATATATAAATATACCTAAATATATACTGCTATGTATGCATGATATTTGTACGAGTATGATGATAAAAATGTGCTACGAAATCACATTAATCTACATAATATCTCAAATATACCTTTATAAATATATAAAGTACTCAGTGTGCCATATATTCATTGTAAGGGTGTCAGCCTCCTACATCAGTGATTACCAACAGGGGGCCTCAACACTCTGGTTAGAAGGATGATCCCATGCCTTCATGCAACGCTATCTGCGTCCTTAGGATGTTTTTTGTCTTTTGGTAAAAATTTTTTGGTAGGTGTGCCCAAAGGATTTTTTTTTTCCAGGGATGCCCTGAGTCTGAAAATATTGGGAAACACTATCCTACATGAAAGTCATATAATGCAAACCATAACTGCAACCAGTTACTCGATTGAGCTTACATTTCAGTTCAACATGATCCTTTAGCAAAATTATTCCTATTTGGGTTGGAAATGGGGCTAAGAGTAATCTGCACGAAGGCTACTATGTGGAGGCAGAGGATGCCCATCACACAGCCTAGTCTTTTTGTTGAAGAAATCCGAACAAATTTTTATAGCCTTATTGAAATGAATGAAGGAAAATTTAGCTGCCATATTATACTTTGCCTGGACACTTGGACATTGTGTCTCATGTTCCCCCTCACCCCCCAGTGTATCCTCCCTCTGACTGTATTTACATGGTCTATTAGAGAGAAATTGCCCCCTGGAGCAGCACTGCCATGTGCAGAGAGAGTCCTTCGCCAGGTAGATATGCCTTGGGTGGTGACTCCGGCACCAGGGGATTGCTGACCCCTGCTAGCTGAAGCACCAGTTGTTGTGGGTGCTTCTCTCTCCTCCCCTCCCTGTAACTGTGCTACTAACAACTACCTACTTAACCAGAGACCCAACTCTCTAAACTTAATAAGATGGGTTAGAAGGTACATGTACAGTATTCTCCACATTATTACGAATGCGTCAGCTTTCAAAGAATTGAAGAGGGATGTCCAATCTCTGGCAGCCCATAGGAGTGAATGGAGCGCTGGTCACGCATGCGCACTGGCACTCCATTCACAAGGAGGAAGCATCGGTCCCCCTGTTCTCCTCATCTGACACACAGGACAGGGGATAAGTTTCCATAATGTTATATCCCCTTTAAGTCTATTGAGGAATCCGTGAAAATGGGCAAAAATCGAACTTGCCCTATTTTATGAATGCCTGTTAAAACAGACCATTAAAAAAAAAAATCCGGCATTCAAATAGCCTGCCTCATTGAAATGAATTGATTTTAATTAAGTTATGTGATGCTGTAAAAACGGCCGTTAAACTCGTTCATGTGAATAGGCACTAAGAATGCCACACATAGAACTAACCCCCTATTCTCCACAAGATAAGCATATTTAGTTAGGTATTAGCTGATATTTACGCAAGCTTACAACCAACCACAAGGGTCCTCATTGTTTTGTGACTCCTTACACTACTAGGATGAATTTCACTCACATCACTGGAAAGGCCGGATTTACTAGCTTAGAGTAGTGCAAGGGCATATTAAAAATAACAATACCAAATACAATGGATATACATACAAAGCTTTTTATTAGACAGCAGTGTCTTAAAGGGGTTGCCCAGGATTAGAAAAACATGGCTGCTATCTTCAAGGAACAGCACCACATCAGTCCATGGGTTGAATCTAGTATTACTTCTCAGGTCTTGTCTCAGGTCTATTGAAGGCTGGGCTGCAATATCACATACAACCCATGGACTGGTGCTGTTTATGAAGGAAAGTAACCATGTTATCCTTATCCTGGACAACCCCATCAATAGTTCTTGTATTTTGGTAGCCACAGAAGCTTTTCTAGTCATAGTTCTCTTGGTGACCTCACTCTCTAGAGCCTACAGCTATGCCTAATTCCTTCCATCATTCAATGGCTTAATGAGGGATTATCCTGTGAATTTTTTTGCATTCGCCCCTGACCTTGTCAAAGTGTAGAGTTAAGTAGAGTATTTTGTGGTCTTCCTAGTGTTGTTTTTGCCAAGGAAATGACTCAACAACAGTTGAATCTTCCAGACACAGGTATTTGCATTACAGACACATGAGTGAGCACTCACAGATAATCTCCATCGTACTCTGCGTCCTAAAACTACTTGGCTCTACCAGGAATATGTTAGGCGAGTTATAGGAATGGGGTCAAATAACTGCGCATTCAATATGTATATAGATCAATTTGCCACTGCTTTTACATTAAAGAGAATGTCACATCTTTAAGTATGCTGAAAAAAAAAAAAAAAAATATATATATATATATATATATATATATATATATATATATTTATTTATTTTTTTAATGTAGCTATATATTTTTTATTTTCAGAAATTTCCCTTGGGACAACCACTTTCTGTAAAGTTGTGTGTGTGTGTTTTATGGCAGTAGTAATAAATGTAACAGATGGTTCCTGACGTCAGACTAATATGCTATAAATCCCTTTAAAACACATTGAAGTGAACCTGTGTTCAGATTTGGGGAACATAACCAGCAGCATGTCCTTATGCTGCTGAGGTTTAGGGTGCCAAATCTGGTAACCCCAATCCTTTCTGCAGTTCCGTTTGCCTGCTTTCAGATGTTTTACTCAGTGTCAACTACATAAATATTACCATAACAGAGACAGGATACTATTTTATGTGTCGAGTCCTGAACCAGGGAAAATAGTCCAGTCCTGAAATGGTTAAAGATGATGTATTAAGCTCTCACGACATGTCTGTTTTAGTAAATACTTGTATTTCCCATTAAATAATTTTAAGACAAGTTTTCTTAGAAATCTGCATTGTAAATAAATTGACAATAGGATGTTACTATTCTCCTTGTCAAATGGGCACATCCTTACAATCAGTATGACATTGTCCAATCAGAGCTATGTCGGGATACATCCCCAACTGGAAACACCCAGTTGTCAATTTATTCATACATTTCTAGGAGGAATAATCCATAAAATGTAAAGAAAAGATGCTCCGGAATTGTTATTTCCTGGGAAATATACATATTTACTAAAACAGACATGTCAGGAGAGGTGACAGATCCTATTTAATTGTATTAATTATACTCACGCCTGGCCTTGACTTGAGCAGCTGTACCAGAATATTATTTCAGTATATAGAAGGACCTTGTTTTTTTTCTCCTTTTGTCTTTTTCACAATGCAAAAAAAAAAAATATATATATATATAATAAAGAACCTGATGAACAGTTGCCAGAATAATTTTGATCTGTGGGAGGAAACCAGAGTTTTGGAATACGGGAAGAACAAATTTCATGTAGATAGTATCTAGTATCAGCATGGAAACTTGGATCTAGTGCTGAGAAAGCAGTGACAGCTACTGCTGCTGTAATAGATGAACGCTTACTTTATTTACTTTAACTCTCATTCTTCTTTTTGCTTCACATTTTTTATGTTAAGTGGAAACGTGAATCTATCTTGTTATTAATGTTTTCATTTTAGCCTTAGAATGTTGGTTATTTTGTCTATATTTATACCTTACAATGTACAATTAATGATAGATAGATATTTACTTTATTTGCTTTAATTCTGATTCTACTTTTTGCTTCATATTTTTTTTATGTTTAGTATATATATACAGTGGGTACGGAAAGTATTCAGACCCCTTTAAATTTTTCACTCTGTTTCATTGCAGCTATTTGCTAAAAGCAAAAACGTTCATTTTATTTCTCATTAATTTACACTCAGCAACCCATCTTGACAGAAAAAAACAGAAATGTAGATATTTTTGCAAATTTATTAAAAAAGAAAAACTGAAATATCACATGGTCATAAGTATTCAGACCCTTTGCTCAGTATTGAGTAGAAGCCCCTTCCTTTTGAGCTAGTACAGCCATGAGTCTTCTTGGGAATGATGCAACAAGTTTTTCACATCTGGATTTGGGGATCCTCTGCTATTCTTCCTTGCAGATCCTCTCCAGTTCCGTCAGGTTGGATGGTGAACGTTGGTGGAGCCATTTTCAGGTCTCTCCAGAGATGCTCAATTGGGTTGAGGTCAGGGCTCTGGCTGGGCCAGTCAAGAATGGTCACAGAGTTGTTCCGAAGCCACTCCTTTGTTATTTTAGCTGTGTGCTTAGGGTCATTGTCTTGTTGGAAGGTGAACCTTCGGCCCAGTCTGAGGTCCAGAGCACTCTGGAAGAGGTTTTCTTCCAGGATATCTCTGTACTTGGCCACATTCATCTTTCCTTCAATTGCAACCAGTCGTCCTGTCCCTGCAGCTGAAAAACACCCCCATAGCATGATGCCGCCACCACCATGTTTCACTGTTGGGATTGTATTGGGCAGGTGATGAGCAGTGCCTGGTTTTCTCCACACATACCGCTTAGAATTAAGGCCAAAAAGTTCAATCTTCGTCTAATCAGACCAGAGAATCTTATTTCTCATAGTCTGGGAGTCCTTCATGTGTTTTTTGGCAAACGCTATGCGGGCTTTCATATGTCTTGCACTGAGGAGAGGCTTCCTTCGGGTCACTCTGCCATAAAGCCCCGACTGGTGGAGGGCTGCAGTGATAGTTGACTTTGTGGAACTTTCTCCCATCTCCCTACTGTATCTCTGGAGGTCAGCCACAGTGATCTTTGGGTTCTTCTTTACCTCTCTCACCAAGGCTCTTCTCCCACGATTGCTCAGTTTGGCTGGACGGCCAGGTCTAGGAAGAGTTCTGGTCGTCCCAAATTTCTTCCATTTAAGGATTATGGAGGCCACTGTGCTTTTAGGAACCTTGAGTGCTGCAGAACTTCTTTTGTAACTTTGGCCAGATCTGTGCCTTGCCACAATTCTGTCTCTGAGCTCCTTGGGCAGTTCCTTTGACCTCATGATTCTCATTTGCTCTGACATGCACTGTGAGCTGTGAGGTCTTATATAGACAGGTGTGCGCCTTTCCTAATCAAGTCCAATCAGTTTAATTAAACACAGCTGGACTCCAATGAAGGAGTAGAACCATCTCAAGGAGGATCAGAAGGAAATGGACAGCAGTGAGTTAAATATGAGTGTCACAGCAAAGGGTCTGAATACTTATGACCATGTGATATTTCAGTTTTTCTTTTTTAATAAATTTGCAAAAATATCTACATTTCTGTTTTTTTTTCTGTAAAGATGGGGTGCTGAGTGTAAATTAATGAGAAATAAAATGTTTCATTGCAGCCATTTGCTAAAAGCAAAAAAGTTCAAAAAGTGAAAAATTTAAAGGGGTCTGAATACTTTTCGTACCCACTGTATATATATATTTGCTAATATATTTTTTATTTTAGTCTTAGAATGTTGTGTTTTTAATGTAAATGTCAATATTTCTACCTTACAATTTACAATTGATAAGTAGATTCAGTACATACACTACCGTTCAAAAGTTTGGGGTCACCCAGACAATTTTGTGTTTTCCATGAAAACTCACACTTTTATTTATCAAATAAATGTTGCATTTGCAGCAGTTACAGCATTGCAGACCTTTGGCATTCTAGATGTTAATTTGCTGAGGTAATCTGGAGAAATTTCCCCCCATGCTTCCAGAAGCCCCTCCCACAAGTTGGATTGGCTTGATGGGCACTTTTTGCGTACCATACGGTCAAGCTGCTCCCACAACATCTCAATGGGGTTGAGATCTGGTGACTGCGCTGGCCACTCCATTACAGATAAAATACCAGCTGCCGGCTTCTTCCCTAAATAGTTCTTGCATAATTTGGAGGTGTGCTTTGAGTCATTGTCCTGTTGTAGGATGAAATTGGCTCCAATCAAGCGCTGTCCACAGGGTATGGCATGGCGTTGCAAAATGGAGTGATAGCCTTCCTTATTCAAAATCCCTTTTACCTTGTACAAATCTCCCACTTTACCAGCACCAAAGCAACCCCAGACCATCACATTACCTCCACCATGCTTGACAGATGGCGTCAGGCACTCTTCCAGCATCTTTTCAATTGTTCTGCATCTCACAAATGTTCTTCTGTGTGATCAAACTTCGATTCGTCTGTCCATAACACTTTTTTTCCAATCTTCCTCTGTCCAATGTCTGTGTTCTTTTGCCCACATTAATCTTTTCCTTTTATTAGCCAGTCTCAGATATGGCTTTTTCTTGGCCACTCTGCCCTGAAGGCCAGCATCCCTGAGTCGCCTCTTCACTGTAGACGTTGACACTGGCGTTTTGCGGGTACTATTTAATGAAGCTGCCAGTTGAGGACCTGTGAGGCGTCGATTTCTCAAACTAGACTCTAATGTACTTGTCTTGTTGCTCAGTTGTGCAGCGGGGCCTCCCACTTCTCTTTCTACTCTGGTTAGAGCCTGTTTGTGCTGTCCTCTGAAGGGAGTAGTACACACCGTTGTAGGAAATCTTCAGTTTCTTGGCAATTTCTCGCATGGAATAGCCTTCATTTCTAAGAACAAGAATAGACTGTCGAGTTTCACATGAAAGTTCTCTTTTTCTGGCCATTTTGAGAGTTTAATCGAACCAGCAAATGTAATGCTCCATATTCTCAACTAGCTTAAAGGAAGGTCAGTTTTATAACTTTTCTAACCAGCAAAACTGTTTTCAGCTGTGCTAACATACTTGCACAAGAGTTTTCAAGGGTTTTCTAAACATCCATTATCCTTCTTACACAGTTAGCAAACACAATGTACCATTAGAACACTGGAGTGATGGTTGCTGGAAATGGGCCTCTATACACCTATGTAGATATTGCATTAAAAACCAGACGTTTGCAGCTAGAATAGTCATTTACCACATTAACAATGTATAGAGTGTATTTCTGATTAATTTAATGTTATCTTCATTGAAATAAACTGTGCTTTTCTTTCAAAAATAAGGAAATTTATAAGTGACCCTAAACTTTTGAATGGTAGTGTAGATAGATAGATAGATAGATAGATAGATAGATAGATAGATAAATAGATAGATAGATGGTGCTGTACATTTGACGATTTACATATGGTACACAAAATATACAAAACAAATGCAATACTAACAGTGACCAACTGGCACAGTGGGATACAGGGCCCTTCCGGCAAGGGCTTACAATCTATGAGACAAACAGATATGAGACAGACAGATGACAGATAGAGATTTACTTTACTTTAATTCTGATTCTACATTTTGCTTCACATTTCTTTTGTGTTAATATAAATATGAAATATTTATTAATACATTTTTATTTATTAGGCAGAGTTCACACTACCGTTGGAGTCCGTTATGAAGGTGTCCGTAAAAAAAAAAAAAAAAACGACACCTATCATAACGGACACTAACTGATGTTAATGTGTCCGTTTTTTTAACTGATCCAATTAATGGTTCAGTTAAAAAAACCGACACATTAGCACCAGTTAGTGTTCATTTTTTAACACTGTCCGTTTTTTTTTTTGGTTTGTTTCTCCTTTCTGAGCATGCGCAGGGAAAAAAACGGACATAAAATAACGGACAGTAACTGATGGCTATCAGTTACTGTCCATTATAAGTCCGTTACCCATAGACTTCAATGTTAAAAAAATAACGGACACTTGCTGTCCATCAAGAATCCGTTTTTTTCAAACGGACAAAAAGTCCTGCATGTTGGATTTTTTGTCCGCGAAAAAAAACGGACTTCTGACGGATTGGGTGTAATTGGACACAAAAGGACACTAACGGACACAATATAAAAACCCATTGAAATGAATGGAAATTTTAACGGATTTCTGACGGTTCAGCTAGTGTCCGATGCTAAAATCTTGTAACGGACAATAGCAATGGACACTACTGATGGTCACCAACGGTAGTGTGAATGCCCCCTTAGAATGTAGTTTTATTTTTTTGTTTTAATGTTAATGTCAATATTTCTACCTTACAATTTACAATTGATGATACATACAGTACATAGACAGATGAGAGAGAGATTTACTTTAATTCTGATTCTACATTTTGCTATTAGAATACTGGTTATTTTTTAGTTTTAATGATAATGTTAATATTTATACCATACAGTACCTAGATAGATAGATATTTACTTTAACTCTTTTTACTTTTACTTTTTTTAATTTAAGTGTAAATATGAATATATATTTAATTAATTAGAATGTTGGCAAGTTTTTATGTAAATGTTAACATTGCTACCTTACAACATACAACTGATGATAGATAGATAGATAGATAGATAGATAGATAGATAGATAGATAGATAATTGTGTATGAGTACCATTGCAATGATCTCTAGGCTTTAGGCTTGGTGTGGGACCCTGGTGTTGAATGATGCCCTTTAAGTCATATTCCCACACAATGCATAAAAAGACCCAGTGTGCCTCTTCGAAACTGACAGACACTTAATAATACGTGACACAGTTTGGGGGGAGGGGAGACGTGATATAAGAAGCCTGTGTTTGATATGTAGCCCATAATAACTGGAACTTGTTGACAATGCTGTGACACTTGTCAATTACCAGCTGGCAGAAAATGCAGATGACATGCATAATTCATCAAAACTGTACCCTTTGTTGTCACGCTGTCTGATTTAGATTCACAGTGTAATCGAATGTTTTTTTCTTTCAAATAAGGAAACATATTTTAATTAAACCACAGACTTTTCTCAATGTCAAGTTTCAACTTAGATGTTCAATTTAATGCAATTGCTCAGCTCTCACTGTCTGCTTCATCTATATGCAGATTTATCAGGCTTTAAATGTATATATGGTGTATAATATTTACTGCCCTTTAGATTACAAGTACTCCAAGCAGGATTCTCATTTACATTGTAATACTTGTGATTTTTTTAATTTATGGCCTATCCTTAGAATAGCCCATAAATATCTGATCAATGGGGGGCTGACTGATGGGATAGGCCATAAAGAAAAAAAAAATCATGGAGTTCCCCCTTAAGAAAACATAATTTAGTGGTCAAAAAGGGAGTATAAAAAAAATTGGGCATTGTTAGTGGTATATCCCAACCTTTAAAGTGTTGGCATATCACTAGGTATGCTATCGCTTTAAGATCAGTAAGGGTCCAATCCCTGGGATCCTCCTGCCGTCAATCCTGCGAATGAATTGACTGTTTCACTGTTTATCCCTGCACAGTGGTGCACCGGTCAGCTAGACGTGCAGGGGTCTATAGCAGCCTTCCTTCAATTAAATGGAACTATACTGTACTTACCATGTTGACTGGGTGGCCAGGGGTGCCAGTGTCACAGGGTGCAACCTTCTTCATAGCAATATGTGGGAGAAAACAGCCAAAGGTAAGCCTTACTCCCTACAGGGAATAGGGTTGGGGAGTGTAACAAATAATAGACTAAGAAGGTGAGATATAATGGTGTGCCCCAACATCAGCAGGGGGTCTTATTTTACTTATTGCTCTAGGGCCCCCTTTACAGCATATATGCCAGTGACTGGAGAAACTGCATTCAGTTAGGCCTTATTCACACGACCATTCCATTTATCACTTGCCCAATGTCCTTGAAAAACAGAATTATTGATTCATTTACAAAGTGCCTATCCAGATTGAGAAAGGATGGCTGCTTTTTTGTCTATGGAAGGGACATCACGTTTATTGGTCACATGGCAATGCAATAGCTCAGTCCCATTTAAATGAATGGGACTGAGCTGCAGCATGGCCACGTGATCAACAGAAGTGATGTCACAATCTGAAAAGTGACCTGCCCCAACAAAGTATAGTAAAAAATCCAGTTGCAACAATTTTTGTTGCAACTAGCATTTCAAAAGGCCAAAACCCGATGTTTTCAATCTTTTTACACTATATAAGTGTTGTAGGTCATTAATAAATCTCCCCCAGACCAAAAATGGACTGAGAAGTCTGTTTGTCCTGAAAAACTGGACGTTCATGTGAATACAGTCTTAGAGTTTTTCTTAATTGACTTCAAAAATTATAGAGCAGCATCCCAGGCTTTGTGGTTTTTAGTATTGCTGGTTTCCCTCTGATCTACAGTAATGTCATGTTTATATTTATTGTGACCGTGTTCACACTAGACACTACGCTACACTACACTACACTATATCCTCTCTTATAGTTTCTCTGGGGCACAATATTCCCATGAATGGAGGTGTATGAAGATTGAAGTAGAAATTGCACCCGCTTCACTGTTACATCTTTCTGACATAAGACTCTACATTGTAATTTCAAGTGTTTCTTTTAGATGTTGCCCTCAGGACTGAACTTCCAAGGCCTTTTAGTATCGATTTAGTATAGACAGGCATATTTACTACTGGATATATTATAGATAAAATACTATTTCTAAAATAACAACGTATAAAGGGAAATGTATCAATGAAACAAAACAATGCCTTGTGATTCCTATTTGTACAATGTAGCCTATCTGCAGAATCCCATAGATGCCAAAAAATCCAACATTTATATGGATGGCTCTCATGAATTTGACAATGGGAAGATGTTAGCCAAGGTCAAAAATCTTGATATTAAACCAGAGATATGCAAATGAGGCTCTAGTGCAATGGGGACGTGCCAGATCCTCCAAGGGCTCTGTATTGAGGTCTGTAAACCTGAAGATTTGGTACGCCATATTGCACTTAAGTGTGCTGGGGGCAAAGCCATCAGGATTTATCATAATTTATGCCAGAATACTGGTGTAAATAATGCCTGAAATCAGCTACGCACTGGAGTATATTTCAGCGCAGACACATAGTCTTGAGAAGCTTGTGTCTGACTTATAAGGAGCTTGAAGGGGGAGAAGACCATTGAAGAGGCCACAAGGACTTGTAGAGGTGTCAAAGACACACAGTGGCATAATAGGACATATTGTGAGCTGACTTTGTGGGACCGCTAGTGGAGATCAAGGTCCCCAATCCAAGTTTAGGGGCCACTTGTGAAGGCCATGGCACTTTTTAATAAACTATTTTCTGAACTGAAATATATAATTTGTCCCAGGCAATCCTTCATATATGACCCTTCATATATGTGTCTTGCACTTCTGTAAAAAGGCTGCTATACTCCAGTAAATGCTGCTGTCATCCCTACGTTCTGCTGACTAGTGAGATCCTGGAGGTTCTGCTAAGGCTAGGTTCACGTCTGTGCCCGGTCTGTGTTAGGGGATTCTGTCCCCAAATCCGCTTGAAAAATGCCTGCATTTTTCAGGCGGAAACCTGGCGGACCCCATTATAGACCGTTTTTTAAGCAGACTAGGTTTAGTTTTTCAGGTCCCCAAACGGACGCGAAGAATGGAAATCTGAACACAGGTACTCTGAGGGTAGGACCCGCATAGATTACAGTACACATTGGTGACCTATCCTAAGATTAAGACTTCAATACATGATCCATAAAAAAAGTTTAATGTATGACAAGCTGTTGCCTACTATGAAAGAAGATTGCCATGTGCAAAGTCTGTAACTGTACACAATGAGGCAGATAAACTAATACTGTCTAAGTTTTAGGTTGTGCAAATTTAGACAGTCAAAGAGTCTATTGCTGTTTGATAATCTGGCGCACTTTTAGACAGTCTATTCTATCTTTATACCACTTAATAGTGGTCTATTTGGCTTGGTTTTCAACAAAATATAAGCCAAAATTTTGGCGCATTTTTTGGCAAACAGTGTTCCATTTTAAGTCCTCTTTCCAACATGCCCTGCTTCTATCCCGATAATGCTTGTCGGGCATGGCACAGAATGTGTCTAAAATACTTGTGTCTAAAATGAGATATAAAGTATGTGTCTCAGTTTTTTTGTCCAAAATTCTGCCGCATTAGATTATCTGCCCCAGTATCTATTCCTTGACAATACCACTGTAAATATCCCCATGTAGATTCACATCATGAGCTCTTAGCGCCTCTTTTTCCATTCTTAACTTGCTTCCTTAATAACCAAATATATTTCTGTCCCATACACTACATGTCTTCTTTAGTTTGGATTGTTTGTTTTCTTTGTGTATTTGTCTCTAATGTGATTTACATGTGGTGTATGTGCAGTTTTCAGTTATTTAGAATGATACGTGACAGTGCTTCATGTTTCTGCTCAGTCTGTTTATTTTTACATAATTATCGTTCCATAATTAGCTATCGTTCTGCCCGTGGGGGGTTGATTTATGAGTATTTTCTCACACTTCTCATATTATCAGTATTTCTTTTAAAATAGAGGCAGATAAATATTAGCATTTTTAATAGGTGCCAAAATATTTATTGGGAAAGATATGATCAGCTCATGCAGACAGAAATACTAAGTAATAAAATATATAATACAATATAATAACATAAAACATAGAATACTGTTCAAAAGTTTGAGGCAGGTGTGGGGAAAATGGCTAGTGAATGAACTAGAGAAATCAAAATCCCATCAATTTTTGGTGTGACCTTTGCTCTTTGGAGGAGGATTCCTGGAAGTGATGATATGGCCCCCACAGAGCCCTGCTCTCAACATAGTCCAGTATGTCTGGGATGACATGAAGAGAGAGAAGGATTGGAGCAAGCCTACATCCACAGAAGATCGGTGCTTAGTTCTCCAAGATGGCAGGAACATCCTCCCTGCCGAGTTCCTTCAAAAACTCTATGCAAGTGTACCGAGAAGAAGTGATGGAAAAGGTCACACCAAATTTTGATGGGATTTAGATTTCTCTTTTATTCAATCTCTTGATTTTGTTAATTGACAAAAATAAACTTCTATTTCTGAAAACATTCTTACTAAACATTCTTTTTCCAAACCTACCTAAAATATACTGTATAATATGGAAATCAAATGAAAAATAAATACTAAAGTCTAAATCTCCTCATAATAATTAGAATTGTGTTGGTGGTTGCTGAAGATTTTGGTTGGATCAATTCGTAATCTAATTTCTATAGATAATGGTAGATTCTCACATAGCAACACCAGGGATACATCGTTTTATGCATTCCATAAATTTAATCACATTCTACTAAGTCTCAAGGATCCCTGTATACCTGTGTGCTGCAGGCTATGGGAAAATGGGAAACCTCAATTTTTCCTCCAATTTAGGCACTTTCTCTCCCTTCAAGGGGCTGACAGCAAAACCTTCCTGTCTCAGGTCCACAGCAGTAAAGATTTCCAACAGAGGCTGCAGCAGTCACTCAGCAATGGTGTGATCTGGAGAATTAATCTCCTCCCCTCATCCCTGCCAACCGTTGGTTTGACTGGACCAAGTCTTCCTGCAAAGGAGGGGTATACCAGTCCACAGTAGAAAGCTTCACACAGGGGAGAAAATAACACAAGGGAAGGTGCAAAACTATTAAATACATCACAGTGGCACATAAAATAAAACACAAACAAAAATATAGCAGTGTCCATTGGGATGCTGGCTAAGTATTGTAATATTTAGAGATGAGCGAATCGATTCTGCAGAAGTGGAATTTGATCCAAATTTCAGGAAATCTTCGATTCGCCACGATTCCGGATTTCATGATGCTTCGTGGTAACAAATATTTAGTAAGGACCTTTGTGACATCAGATGGTCACATGATATTCTCTAGTGATGTGATTGGGTAGGCGTGTCTTTGCTTGTTAGCAGATCCTTCCACATGAATAAAAGTTGTCCGTGTTGGAGAGAGAGAAAGAAACATGACTGCGGCATCCAAGGGCTCCGCCATTTTGCCGCCCACCCCAGCTCTCTGCAGCCCGGAAATAGCTGTTTATTCGCCGCAAAGTAATTTGGATTGAAGCAAATTTTTTTTGGAACTTCGAACTGCTGAATCGAACTTTTGAGAAATTCGCTCATCTCTAGTAATATTACATGATATGTCAGAGCGTTCCTGGAAATCCATGGGTTACAGGAACTAAAGTCATGAGGATGAACTGCTTGTCAAGGTGGCAATCTATGGACAACCTCTTTTTGGGATAACAAGTCTAAGGGGTGTGTGTTTCTCAATGAGTCTAGAGGCTGGAGTTTCAGTGATGGCTTTGACTAATAAAACTCACTATTGCACAGAAGTGATTTGGAGGTCTATAACAAGCCAATCAACTTTCAGCTTGTAGAGGAACCTACTAAATGATGTATTCTAAAAGGGTGAAATCCCTATAGAATAGGCACAAGCAGCCATTTTGATTATGATACACTTATGACATTCTGGGGGATCCTAGCATGAGAATCAATACCTTTCCAATAGACTATAATAAATTTATTACATAATTTTATCATGATTTCAAAAATCATCAAAAATTTGCATCTCGGTGGCAGATACTCTAAGAGAAGTACTTTGATCAGAGCTTCAGAGGGATGAATTGCGTGATTGCTAGGATATGTATAGCTTGGGGACATGGTCAGTGCACCCCAGCTTACTGATATTCAGCAGAATGTACTGGAGCATCACACTCAATGAGATTCTTTTTTTGCTTTCCCAACAAAAGCTAATTTATCTTTCAACAACCTCTTTGTGTCAGCCCTCCTAGGGACATGGACATTTCAAAAGGCAAACACAATATTCAATGGAGCATAGAAAAATATTTTGATTTGTATAATTTTCCTGTCTATGGGTGTGAAAAGGTTTCTCAACTAATAATAGAATTTCAGACATTCCAGGAAAAGCAGAAGTAATTTTTTTTTTTTGTGCTGACTGAGTTTATCTTTACATAATGAATCAGCAAAAGAGTCTATTAATATAGTGTCTTTCCTAACTATTTTTTAGTAGTTCTCTGGCCTGTGTCACAATTTATCAAGACTAAAATGTTATTTACAGAATGTCAAAAACATCCATGTGATGACCATTTTTGTAATGGTGGTTACGCAGCCATTTTTATAAAAAAATTGGGTCAGATTTATTAAGACTGACGTTTCATATGCCCCAAAGGCACCAACAGGTGCAGGACTTGGCTGTTTTATGGAAAGTTAACCCCCATGCACCAGAATGGAGATGTATGCCAGTTGGAAAGTGGTGTAAATTTCCATTATAACTCATGCCAGAAAATCGTCGTGAGTTATAATAAATATGTCAGGCCGAGGCCTTCCCGCCCTGGCCTGTCCCACTTCACCCACATTTGCACAAGGTGGTGAGTGAGGCGCAGAACAGGGGTCGTACACCCGTTTGGCGTAAGAAAGGGCCAAATTTGCACCACAATATCATCACGCTACCCCAGAAAACTGGCAGTAAGAGATTGATAAATCCCCCCATTGATTAAAAAGAGGAATTTTTTTGTCTATTTTAATGGACCATCAAAAAAAGGAACATGTCTTATTATCATGGATCTATTAATAAACTCAAAATGGATGCACGATCATGTGACTATGGCCTAATAACAACTAAACAAGGCTCAAATTCTATATCAATAACGAACAAAATATATTTTATTAAATCAATTTTGAAAAATTGTCTGCAATATTATAGATTTTAATGGTGCCACACAACTACAGTCATGGCCAAAAGTTTTGAGAATGATACAAATATTAATTTTTACAAAGTCTACTGCTTCAGTTTTTCTAATGGCAATTTGCATATACTCCAGAATGTTATAAAGAGTGATCAGCTTAACAGCAATTACTTGCAAAGTCAATATTTGCCTAGAAAATGAACTTTATCCCCCAAAACACATTTCAACATCATTGCAGCCCTGCCTTAAAAGGACCACCTAACATCGTTTCAGTGATTGCTCCATTAACACAGGTGTGGGTGTTGATGAGGACAGGGCTGGAGATCAATCTGTCATGATTAAGTAAGAATGACACCACTGGACACTTTAAAAGGAGGCTGGTGCTTGCCATCATTGTTTCTCTTCTGTTAACCATGGTTATCTCTAAAGAAACACGTGCAGTCATCATTGCACTGCACAAAAATGGCCTAACTGGGAAGAGTATTGCAGCTAGAAAGATTGCACCTCAGTCAACAATCTATCGCATCATCAAGAACTTCAAGGAGAGAGGTTCCATTGGTGCCAAAAAGGCTCCAGGGCGCCCAAGAAAGACCAGCAAGCGGCAGGACCGTCTCTTAAAAGTGTTTCAGCTGCGGGATCGGGCTACCAGCAGTGCAGAGCTTGCTGAGGAATGGCAGCAGGCAGGTGTGAGTGCATCTGCACGCACTGTGAGGCGGAGACTCTTGGAGCAAGGCCTGGTCTCAAGGAGGGCAGCAAAGAAGCCACTTCTCTCCAGAAAAAACATCAGGGACAGACTGATATTCTGCAAAAGGTACAGGGAGTGGACTGCTGAGGACTGGGGTAAAGTCATTTTCTCTGATGAATCCCCTTTTCGATTGTTTGGAACATCTGGAAAACAGCTTATTCGGAGAAGAAGAGGTGAGCGCTACCACCAGTCTTGTCTCATGCCAACTGTAAAGCATCCTGAAACCATTCATGTGTGGGGTTGCTTCTCAGCCAAGGGAATCGGCTCTCTCACAGTCTTGCCTAAAAACACAGCCATGAATAAAGAATGGTACCAGAATGTCCTCCAAGAGCAACTTCTCCCAACCGTCCAAGAGCAGTTTGGCGCTCAACAATGCCTTTTCCAGCATGATGGAGCACCTTGCCATAAAGCAAAGGTGATAACTAAATGGCTCAGGGAACAAAACATAGAGATTTTGGGTCCATGGCCTGGAAACTCCCCAGATCTTAATCCCATTGAGAACTTGTGGTCAATCATCAAGAGACGGGTGGACAAACAAAAACCAACAAATTCAGACAAAATTAAAGCATTGATTCTGCAAGAATGGACTGCTATCAGTCAGGATTTGGTCCAGAAGTTGATTGAGAGCATGCCAGGGAGAATTGCAGAGGTCCTGAAGAAGAAGGGTCAACACTGCAAATATTGACTTGCTGCATTAACTCATTCTAACTGTCAATATAAGCTTCTGTTACTCATAATATGAATGCAATTATATTTCTGTATGTGATAAAAACATCTGACAAACACACATAAAAACCAGAGGGCAGCAGATCATGTGAAAATAGAATATTTGTGTCATTCTCAAAACTTTTGGCCATGACTGTACATTTGTGAGGACCACTTTTTGAAAGTAAGTATACATGCATACAGGGGCGTAACTACCGGGGTAGCAGTGGTAGCAGCTGCCACAGGGCCCGGGACATTACGGGGCCCCGCGGGCCCCCGTTGCGTTTTTTTTTTTTTTTTTTTATAGTCCGTTATCTGCTGGAGTAACCCCAGCAGGTAACGGGCCCTATATACTTACCGTTCCCCGAGGTCCCGCTCACGGCCTCCTGAGCTTCCGATTCTGCGGAGACGGCTGTGAGCAGGAGCGGGGATCGGTATGTGAGGCCGCGGCCTGAACACCACAATCCCTGCTATCATTATACTTCGGGGTCTTTTCAGACCCCGGAGTATAATAATCGGAGGCCCAGGGGTTGTGAGGGAACATAAAAAACAATGTACTTACCGCTCCTGCGCTTCGGGCCTGTTTGGTGACGTCCCAGACGTCAGCCGACGTCATTTTGCGTCGCGACGCCGGTCCCGCATCATGTGACGCCGGCCTGGTCCGCACAAGAAGAAGGCCGGAGTAGCGCACGGGCATGCACCGGAGCGAGGAACAGGTAAGCAACGTTTTTTTACGTTTCTATCCTCCCCTAGGTCTCCGATTATTATACTCTGGAGTCTGAAAAGACCCCACAGTATAATAATTGTTCATGGGTGGTCCACAATGGGACATATAATAGTGTGTGCAGGGGCCACTATGGGGCAAAATACTGTGTGCAGGGGCCACTATGGGACATGATACTGTGTGCAGAGGCCACTATGGGATATAATACTGTGTGCAGGGGCCCCTATGGGACATGATACTGTGTGCAGGGGCCCCTATGGGACATCATACTGTGTGCAGGGGCCCCTATGGGACATGATACTGTGTGCAGGGGCCACTATGGGACATGATACTGTGTGCAGGGGCCCCTATGGGACATGATACTGTGTGCAGGGGCCACTATGGGACATGATACTGTGTGCAGGGGCCACTATGGGACATGATACTGTGTGCAGGGGCCACTATGGGACATGATACTGTGTGCAGGGGCCACTATGGGACATGATACTGTGTGCAGGGGCCACTATGGCACATAATAGTGTGCGCAGGAATGCGGTTTTTTTTTTTTGGAGGGGGGCGGTCCGGGGGGAGGGGTCGGGGGCGGCGGTTCGGGGGGGGCCCCATGTCAAATGTTCACCTTGGGGCCCAGCCATTCCTAGTTACGCCACTGCATGCATACATGTAAGATGAGAGTGCATGTGTATGCCGGAGATGTCATCTGAGCTGATTGGCTTAAAGGCAATGTGTTTTCAGAAAATGACTTATTTTTTTAATCATGTTTTATATTAAACATATTTTTAAAGAATTTTTGGTGAGGTTTTTACATTTTTTCATGTTATTATCTATATTTTAAAAAAAATTCTAAAAATCCTGCAGTTCTGAGTTTGTCCACTAGGCCATATAATATGCTGAGAGTGCTTTCTATAGGAGATTTCTTTGCAGCCTACAGTACACTGATCTCAGCACAGAATCCACCAGTCAATAGAGGATTTCACAGCTTATCTTCTCCCCTCCCTATAAAATCACCTCTGCCCAGGTCACAGAGCATGCCTATGACCCATGGTACTTCCATGGGAAACAGGAAGTCATAGAGTGTTTTGGGCTTAGTGGCAAAGAGTGGAACTGCAAGATTTTTAGGATTTCTTTTTAATATAGCTATTAAAGGAGAAAAATGAAAAACAACATCGCCAAATATTCTTAAAAAATATGTTTAACATAAAAATGTGATCTAAACAATAGGTCATTTCCAGGCGACACATTCCCTTAAGGCTAAGGCCCCACGTTGCGGAAACACAGCTTTTTTTGTTGAAGATTTTGCTGCGGTTTTTTGAGCCAAAGCCAGGAGTGGATCGATCAGAAGGGAGAAGTATAAGAGCTTCCTATATATTTCCCATTCCTTTTGTTGCCATTCTTGACTTTGTCTCAAAAATCCACAGCAAAATCTGCAACAAAAAAAGCTGCATATACGCAATGTGGGGCCTCAACCTTAAAGAGGAAATTGCTGTCCACCATTGATTGCTATGAAATGTCCCTATCCTTTTATCACAGTAAAGCAGTAGTATACCTGAAGATCAGGCACTATCCAAGGTGATAGGTTCCCTTTAAAAAAAAGAACATCACATATCATCTAGAGATTGGGATAGGAAAAGGAATCACCTGTAAACCCATCTGTGACAGACAGCTTCTGCAAGAAGAGAGAAATTGCATCTTTGTAGCACCACGCATTTCTATGTAATGGTCAGGTCAGACATCAGAATATGATGTTTCCACAAATATTATTTACTGACAAGTCAATGGAAGAAATAACATGTTGAATGCGAAATGTCTCACTGAAATATTTACCTGAAAACATTGGTAATTTCATGTTTTTCACATTTTTTCAGTTTATTTTTTAATAGCACTAAATGCTACTTAAATATTTTTTTTAATATTTCCCCTTCTCCATTAGTTATTTTTATGTAGGTGATACAGTTGTGTGTCTCCGGGGCTGGGACCTGTGATGGTGGTTGGGGCATTCTTTTATTAAATTTAGTTTTATATTTTTTGATCTTCTTTTTTTATTTATTGTTTCCACCATAAATTCCTAATAAACATTACTTTTTTTTTTTTAAGTAACTGAGGCTGTTATATTTAGCCTAGGTTACAAGAGTATGCAGCCTCCTAGCACTCAGTGCAGGGCTGATCTGGGTCCCCGGCAGCATGCTGGCTTCCATATCTGTATACACAGTGCTCACTGAGCTTGGTGTATACAGCGATTCGGAAGGTAGGGACTGTAATAAACCATGTCTGCCTTCTCTTTGGGGAGTCCTATTGTTACTGACAGCTGTCTTCCCACTCCTGCACCTGCATGATCTCTTGTACCTGCAAACTTTGCAAGGACCAGTACGTTAAATGCTGACCGCTTGTATGTATATACTCAGTGGAAGTCAGAAAACTCTTAAAGGGGTTGTCCAGTCACTAGAAGTGAAAACCAAGTTTCCCCCCATCCACTGGACAGGCGGTATGTTGCTGATCTGCAGGAGTCTCTCTGCTGTGACCGCCACCAGTCAGGAGAATTGGGGTGCTTTGCCACCCAGTTTTGAATGGAGTGGCTGATCCGACAACACATGCTGTTCTATTCACTTCAAAGGGACCAATGGAGATAGCTGAGTGATGCTCCATTCAGTCCTGGCGTGCAAAACACTCTAGTTCTTGTGATTGGGGTGACCCACAGCTGGACAGGGAGTAACTTCCGGGCTGGGAGTAAGGCTATTTGCAAAATTGCTTTATTTTTGGTTGAAACAAAAAAACAGTTGCAACAGTGTACCTTCCCTTCCCATAATGTCTCAGTTCCATTATGAGTGAAATTTGGCCCCTGACCTAGTTAATTGGGGTACAACAGTTGAGGACCTCCTAGTATAAATTAACCCCTTATCTTTTCGTTGACTTTAGCATCTTGCTATATGAAGAGAGGCGGCACGGTGGCTCAGTGGTTAGCATTGTAGCACTGGAGTCCTGGGTTCGAATCCTGCTGAGGACAACATCTGCAAGGAGTTTGTATGTCCTCTCCGTATTTGCGTGGGTTTCCTCCAAGCATTCCAGTTTTCTCCCATACTCCAAAGACATACTGATAGGGAATACAGATTGTGAGCCCTATATGGGACAGTGACCATAATGTCTGTAAAGCGCTGCGGAATATGATAGCGCTATATAAGTAAGCACAATAAATAAACTCCAGTAAATGCTTTCATTAGACAACTTTATGGCCAAGTGCTTGATAAAATCAAAACTTGTGCTACAACCACAGGCGATGAGCTGTGAAACTAGTTAAAATTGAGGGGGATTGTGTTACAGACATGAAGTTTCCCTAATCCCTTCCGTCTGTTATTAGCTGAGAAAATATTGGCAGACTCTTTAATTAATAGCTCAGTTTCCACTTACAATCTATTATCAATTGTGAGAGCTCCCTGTGCTATTCTGCCCATATGCTCCAACACATTATCCAACACCAGATCTAATCTGTACAGTAACTTGTCAGGTTAGTAGATAATTGGGCACAATCTCTGTTACCTTTTGAAATTCGCAACGACATGTGAACAAGAGATTGGCATCACTTGCCACAATGTCTTACAATAGGGCTTTCTTATGGCATTAACGGTCGGATATCTCTTTCCAAGTTTACTCTATAATCAAGTATCAATGGCTTTACTTAAGTAGATTTCATCATATCTGTATGTGATTGGGGTCTCCTTATGTGTAGTGTTACTACAGCTGGCCAACCATGGTCTAATCTTACTGCCGGCCATAGGAATACAGTAAATACCATTAGTATTATTGAGGTGGGAGGAGGGGGGAGCTGTCTGACATCACTTGCAGTTCTTAAGAAAAAAAAAATAGAATGTGAAAGCCAGAATTCCAGTCTGCGGTATTCTTTATTTCCAAAGAATAGACATTCGAGAGTGACTTACAACAGATCTAACCAAGGAATGGCAGAATCACTTCTAATATGCCCACACAAAGTGATCATATGTGGATATTAAGAATTTGGGATTAGTATCAGGTCTATATAAGATAATGATTACATGAAAACACAACTGAATTAAGGTTGGTGGAGACCCGTAAGCAAAAAAATTGGTTGGAACCCCCATTCCATTCATGATACAACATGTTCCCTTAGAGAAGCCAAACATTGACTTATACATAGAACCATATACATTGGAGCAAAATCATTCAAACCTGCCAAGTTTGCACACTTAGTGACTTCTCCACCTCTTTTTGACCATCAGGGAGGGTGGGTGATGGAGGTCCTGTAGTTTCTCAAGATGGTGGAAGCCCCAGGTATGTTCCTTTCCTATAAACTGTCCCTGCCTGTAAGCTTATTCATATAGTCACAAATGGACCAAGTCAGACACAAGGTATTTGGCTGATATCCTTCAACAGTACTAGTCAGAATAAATCTGGCCATACAATACAGATTTCTGAGGGTTGAGCTGCCATACCAAGCACAGCCGTCGTACAAATGTGCACTGTGCTTGGTAAGTACTGAAGAGGCTGCAGCACTCACCTGAAAGATGTAGATTCTTCAATTTGCTGATGGACCGGGGTGGACCTCTGCTGATCTTTAATTGATGACTTATCTTAAGGATAGGCCATCAGTTGTTTAGCCTGGAAAACCCCTTACATTAACTGCAAAGTGGATGGTATTCTGGCTAATCCCATCCACACATTGCAGAAAAAAAATCTGCAGCGGAAATGCTGCGCTTTCTAAAACACAGCATGTCAATTATACCTACGAAAATGCTGACGTTTTCCATATAGGTATAATAGAGGCAGAAAGTCTGCAGAGGAAAACTCTGCGATACCTTTCCACCACAGTAATTTCTGCAGCGTTTTTTGGCTGCAGCTCGCTACATGGAGCCTTAGCCTAATCCTCCTTGTGCATTCTCAATAGAAAAAAAAGAATGAATTAGAAACTGGAATATGTAAATCTTACATAGCAAAATCGGGAATGAGTGCTTCAACCTGCCGCTCTGCCCCGGGGCAATAGCTCTTGCTTTAGGTACAACCATGGATAGATAGATAGATAGATAGATACCACATTTTTCGCACTTTTTTCCCCCAAAATTTGGGAGGAAAATGGGGGTGCGTCTTATAGTCTGAATGTGGGTGTTGGGAGAGGTGGAGGAACAGGGCTGCAACATCTCCCTGCTCCTGCTGCCGCCGGCTTCCTGCAGCAGCAGAAGTAGGACGATGTGCGGTCCCTGGGCTTTGGGGAGAGGGTGTCCCAGCAAACCCATCCCGGCATCCGCCGTGCTATTGCCGGGTCTGTAAAGATGATGGTTGCTGCTCTGCTGTAGAGTGGTCGCCATAGCTACCGGGCATTACTACCTCAAAGTTTCCCCCTCTTAAGTGTAAAAATTGCCCCAGGGGCTGGTCCCCACTGGTCCCGTAAATCTCAAGTTGCAGGCCGGCTCCCGCGCAGCGTGTTCATGGGAGCCAACCTGTTCCTGTGACTGCCGGGAGCTTTATGAAGGCTCCCAGGCCTGTCATAGGAATATGACTATTGAGGCTGGTCATAGACCAGCCTCAGTAGTAATGTACAGAATTTCCCATAGACTGCAATACACTTGTATTGCAGTCTATGGGACTTGCAATCAAATGATTGCAGGTTCAAGCCCCATAGGGGGCTAATAAAATAGTAAAAATAAAAAAAATAAAAGTTCTAAAATCACCCCCTTTCCCTAGAATACATATAAAAGTAGAAAATTACTGTGAAACACATACACATTTGGTTTCCCTGTGTCCGAAAATGCCCGGTCTACAAACTTATAAAAATATTTTTCCTGCAGGTTGAACGTCATAGCGGGGGGGGGGGGGGGGGAAATCAAAAGTGCCAAACCACTGTTATTTTTTTTTTTTTTTGCTATTTCGCCTCCGATTTGAATAAAAAGTGATCTAAGCAATAGACATTCCCCAAAAAGGTATAACTAAAAAGTACATCTGGCCCTGCAAAAAAAGATGCCCTTTGCCTCCCCGTACAACGGCAGGGACACCTATCAATGTGGCCTTGCAGCTGTTGCAAAACTACAACTCCCATATATTAAATATTTTACCATTTTTTGCTTCTAAATTTTTTTTCCCCTATTTTCCTCTATAAACCTAGGTGCGTCTTATGGTCCGGTGCGTCTTATAGTCCGAAAAATACAGTAGATAGATAGATCTAGATTGTTTGCAAGTAGATGTGGGTTTATCTATTTAACACCTTCATCCTTCATGTTGAAGAGAATAATAAGTATAAGTTTTTATGAAGTCTACGGACAAAGGCCCGTACAGGATAAAAAGACCTGAAAACTTTCCTCTACACAATGCTCTGATATGTCGTTCTGAACTGGAAAATACATTATTACAGCGACAGAGCAATGCTGAGCCTGTTCTGCATAGTGCACAAGCTTCCTACTTGGATATATTCAGTGACATTTAACAGAATAAAGAAATGTCGAGCAACAGTAACATATTATTATCAGATACGGCACTTCCACAAAGAAAAATAGATCCGTTCTTCTTAAATCCAAACCCTAAATCTTCCCTATCTCCAGACTGAAGCAGTGACTTGGTGCAGGCTGCTAGATGGATGCATTGAATGTAACCCTGAATAACAAGTGATTAACTGTTTACAGAAGTTGATCTCTTATCACATCCATGGAAATAAATCTGCAGACTTGAGAAGAACAGCTTGTTTGCTGCAGCACTTTTTACACCACAGTCCTTAGTGACATTGAAATCCAAGTCTCCATGCAGCCCTGAACTTAGCCTGGACCTGCTTGTTTTCCTCTTTGTTTCATTATCTTGACCCTGAGGTAAGGCAGTTTCCTGAAGTATTGCTTGCAGGAACAAGTCTGTTATTATCCAGCAGCAGAACAAGAAATTCAGCAATATAGAGTCCTCTTATAATAAGTCTATTCAGGCGGCCAGGAAGCAAGGAGCAGTCTGGGTTCACAATAGAAGTCTAAAGCCCGCAGCAATCACCATTGTAGAGCTCGGGATTAGCAGGGACTTTTCAGCAGCTCCAGTTAATGACATTTCAGAAGGTTCTAGTCTTGATTCCAGGTCTGAATGAGCTCTGGTTATATATCCACCAGTCATTGTGCACGTTTTTTTTTTTTTTTACTTACACAGCTGGGTCATGGCCAGTTTACATAGATTGTTGTACAAGATGGACAAGGCCTACCCAAGGAAGTCAAGATTTGCTGTAAGGACATAGGCATGCAGAGCTTTATACTTAGTGAATGGAAGGGGTTGTATAGAATTAGAAAAACATGGGTGTTTCTTCTCGCACCAGCTGTTTGCACAGAAATTTTGCCCTATTTGCACCTTTTTGAGAAGGTCTAGTGTTTATGCCTTACACTGGGTTCACACTAGCGCTGGGATTTCCGTCTCCCCCAACAGACCCAAACGACGGAGAGCCGGACCGCTACAACAGCAGTTACACATGAAGTCCAGCGAAGCCTATTGACTAGAATGGGGTCCGTTGGGTGTCCACTGTTTAGAAGCTGAAAGTGGCGGAGAAAAAAAGTCAGACTTTTTTCTCTGTCAGTTTTTGTTTTCCTCTGCGACAGAGCCTTTAAAGTGCATCTGGCTTAGGAGGGCTAAAGACCAGTGGGACATATCCTGGGGGAAGACTTCCACCACCATTAGGTGCATCACAGGCCCCCTCAGCTCTGCACCAGAGGAGGATATGGCGCCCTTACAAGTATTATAAATGGTACATGGTAAGAGGGCACCATGTTACAGATCTTGTTTTGGGGCCCAGAAAAATCTAGGTATACTCCTGTCTGTAATATTCAGGTACAGTGGGGAAAAAAAAGTATTTAGTCAGCCACCAATTGTGCAAGTTCTCCCACTTAAAAAGATGAGGCCGGCCTGTAATTGTCATCATAGGTAGACCTCAACTATGAGAGACAAAATGAGAAAACATCTAGAAAATCACATTGTCTGATTTTTTAAGAATTTATTTGCAAATTATGGTGGAAATTAAGTATTTGGTCACCTACAAATAAGCAAGATTTCTGGCTCTCACAGACCTGTAACTTCTTCTTTAAGAGGCTCCTCTGTCCTCCACTCATTACCTGTAGTAATGGCTCCTGTTTGACATTGTTATCAGTATAAAAGACACCTGTCCACAACCTCAAACACTCCAAACTCCACTATGGTGAAGACCAAAGAGCTGTGGAAGGACACCAGAAACAAAATTATAGACCTGCACCAGGCTGGGAAGACGGAATCTGTAATAGGCAAGCAGCGTGGTGTAAAGATATCAACTGTGGGAGCAATAGTAGGAAAATGGAAGACATACAAGACCACTGATAATCTCCCTCGATCAGGGACTCCAAGCAAGATCTCACCCAGTGGGGTCAAAATGATCACAAGAACGGTGAGAAAAAAATCCCAGAACCACACGGGGGGACCTAGTGAATGACCTGCAGAAAGCTGGGACTAATGTAACAAAGGCTACCGTCAGTAACACACTACACCACCAGGGACTCAGATCCTGCAGTGCCAGACGTGTCCCCCTGCTTAAGCCAGTACATATCCAGGCCCGTCTGAAGTTTGCTAGAGAGCATTTGGATGTTCCAGAAGAGTATTGGGAGAATGTCATATGGTCAGATGAAACACTCTTCGTGTTTGGAGGAGAGTGAATGCTGAGTTGCATCCAAAGAACACCATACCTACTGTGAAGCATAGGGGTGGCAACATCATGCTTTGGGGCTGTTTCTCTGCAAAGGGACCGGGATGACTGATCCGTGTACATGAAAGAATGAATGGGGCCATGTATCGTGAGATTTTGAGGGCAAACCTCCTTCCATCAGCAAGGGCATTGAAGATTAAATGTGGCTGGGTCTTTCAGCATGACAATGATCCCAAGCACACCGCCAGGGCAATGAAGGAGTGGCTTCGTAAGAAGCATTTCAAGGTCCTGGAGTGGTCTAGCCAGTCTCCAGATCTCAACCCCATAGAAAACCTTTGGAGGGAGTTGAAAGTCCGTGTTGCCGAGCAACAGCCCCAAAACATCCCTGCTCTAGAGGTGATCTGCATGGAGGAATGGGCCAACATACCAGCAACAGTGTGTGCCAACCTTGTGAAGACTTACAGAAAACGTTTGACCTCTGTCATTGCCAACAAAGGATATATAACAAAGTATTGATTTTGTTATTGACTAAATACTTATTTTCCACCATAATTTGCAAATAAATTCTTTAAAAATCAGACAATGTGATTTTCTGGATTTGTTTTCTCATTTTGTCTCTCATAGTTGAGGTCTACCTATGATGTCAATTACAGGCCGGCCTCATCTTTTTAAGTGGGAGAACTTGCACAATTGGTGGCTGACTAAATACTTTTTTCCCCACTGTATATACCTTCAAATGTAAGAGAAAAACTGAACCAGAACTGGAAGACAAAGCTTGAAATCAAAAGGCATATTCTCATGTGCAGCGTAGTCCACCTACTGTGAGAAATTCTCTTTAGCATACAATACAAAGCTGGTATTCAGAAAATGATACAATTAATGAACATAAAACACGTTTGCACCATTAGTTGATCATCAGTATAGAAAAAGCGGTCATGATGTGGGAGTGTACGATCCCGGCAATGAAAAGATTTGCATTTTTAGTGATGCGACCCCTGACCATTTGTAATGGGTAACAGCGACTACTGGGGAAAAGCTAGCTGTTAGATGTTGCTAATATTGTCCGTAATTAGCAGCTTACAGATAGTAATCTTCTGCAGCAAACCATAACCAATCAGGACAGCAGTGTGAGACAATGGGGGAGGCTTTGTCATTTTTTCACATTATTATTCACATGCACAGAAATAAAATAGACAATTTAAGGAAATTCTATGTTTTTTTTTCCACTGGTAAATCCGCCTGTGTATATTATAGAGCTGGCTGCTTTGTCGTATTACAGGACCATTCAACTAGGAACATTAGTGGGTGTGACAGATGCGGACCATTTCTAAAGAGAAATACAATGTAAAAATAAAAAACCACAAAACCGTATTGTCTGGTAGCTGCGAATACTGGAATTGCATGTGCCTCCGCATTGTATGCATTAGTAAACACTTGTACGACTCTTGAGTTACTGCACTTCTTATAGACATTCTTATATAGTCAAACTTTTGTTAGATTCTGTTTAGCACTGAGAATCTTCTGCATACACCTACTCGTCCATGTCTTGTATAGTGAGGCTAGTTTTAGTAGCAGCAAACTGAGAAATTGCTCAGAGCCCCCATTTTCTAGAGGACCTATCCACTTTAGGATAAGCCATCAATATTAGATCTGTGGGGATCCAACAGTCAGAACCCCTTCAAGTTCAGCTGTTTACCTGTTAGTTACATGTTGAGAGCCTGACTGCTCACTTGTCCTGTGATGTATAGTGGCATGTTCAGGTACAGTAGCGATGTCTCAGACTTCAATAAGACACCACGACAATACCTAAACATTGTACATTCAGTGAACAGCAAGGCTCCCAACATGTAAACATTACTGAGTGAGTGAGCGAGCTGTGCTGTCCCACTGATCTACAGGAGTCGCGGCTGTCGGCTATCCTTAGGATACGTCATCAATATCTGATCAATGTGGTCCAACACCTAGGACCCCCACTGATCAGCTGTTTTAAGAGAGTTTGGATGAACACAGTGCCATATATTGTGTTGAGATTGAGGCTGTGCTTGGTATTGCAGCTAACCCCCACAGCTTCAAATAGGCCACAATGTTAATGAACAATATGACGTCACTAGTCTGTGAAGTGGAAGTGGCATTTAATGGAGCTGCACTGCTGTTTTGTGGCAGCTAATTTGGAATGGAGGGGGTGGGGGATCTGTGGTGTCAATCGCCACTGCTCAGATATTATGGGGCATGTCAGTGTCATGGCGCTATGAACAAGCATTATGAGCAACCAGTAATTGGGCCTCAGTGGTGACCCCGAAGATGCCTGACATCAGTCAAAGGCCAGAAGAGGACACCGGAGGACTGCTGAACACCCATAAAAGGTTAGGCAAAGTGAATATAAGTGTTTGTTATTTTTACTCATCTCCTCTTAATATAATCTGGGCCCTGAGTATAATAGTTTCATGGTTGAACCTGAAACTTTTGGTAAATTCGGGTTGAATCTGGTTCTAACTGAATGAGTTTGATGATCCTAATTACATGGAATGCAAATTATCGGGTCTGCACATGATTCTGGATAAGTAGCAATTGCTGCAACCCCCAACAATCACTAGAAGGCACTGCAGTTTGAATAGAGAGGTGGTCAAGTGGCGGCTCTCACTTCATTCATTTCAACACATTCATTTCTATGGGACTGGTGGAGATAGCGAAAGTTCTATCTCATACCTACACAAATGCTTCTTTATTCACACAGGATTCATGGCACCCTTGTTCTCTTGATTGTTGGGGGTCTCAGCTGTTGGACCCACAACTACTATGAATAGGGGGAAAAGTTGGACCCAGAACTACTATGAATAGGGGGAAAAGTTGGACCCAGAACTACTATGAATAGGGGGAAAAGTTGGACCCAGAACTACTATGGATAGGGGATAAGTTGGACCCACAAACTACTATGCATAGGGGATAAGTTGGACCCACAACTACTATGGATAGGGGAAAAGTTGGACCCACAACTACTATGGATAGGGGATAAGTTGGACCCACAACTACTATAGATAGGGGATAAGTTCCATTTGTGGGGAAACCCTTTTAAGGTAATCTCTCCATGCACTTTGTAGCAGCTAGATATCCCAGACAGTGAGGTTGCCTTCCCTCTATACAATTTTAGCAGTCATCATACGTCACTGGAGCTGAATTATTATTTCTGCAGAGCTGAACATCTTTCTGATCACAGCTACATGCGATGTAACCAGGAAACCATAACCTCAAGCCAAAAATTCCTCAAGATACAAAGTTGAGTATGTGATACTATGCTGGAGACATTTTATCACTGTCTGACAGGGATGAGGATGACATGTAGCTGACTCTCTTAATGATGAAACTGAGATGTCCCAGATTCTCACACCTTTGATATAGAAATGCTTGTAGCAAAATACATATTAATACTATGCAGGGTCCAAGGGATGGTGAATGAAATTTGAGGGTAGCCATTTTTGTTGACATTTTATAAAACTACATAACTTTATCAGCTTTTATTATTCTACATGCCTGTCAATATTCTGCAATTTATATAGTTGTGGTTGATTATACAGTATAATATCTATACGTTCCATAAGAGTAAAATCAATCACATTAGTGCTGTGGCCAAGAGGGGTTAACAATTTATTTCTGTATCAAAGACTCACACACTAGAGCCAATTTCATGGTAAACCAATTGACCTATGGATTACGTTTTGGCATGCGGGAAGGCACCAGAGTCCCTGGAAGAAGCCCAAATAAGCACAGACAGGGAGAATAAGCAAACTGAGTCCTGAGACTGTCCATGGTTGGATAAGAAACCTTAGGTTCCATTAAAAAGTACAAACCACTAAGCCAACCTGAAACCATATTGTATATTTTAGCTATGTATACTAGTACTATGGTATTGGACAATTTTATTGTATGTATTGAGTTATATGTTCACACTCCTCTCTAGGAGGATTAGGACTAGCCTGATACTATTAAAGCAAAAGTATATTAAATATCATTAAGAGTGGGTTCACACCTGCGCTTCAGTCCGTCCGCTGCCAATCCAAGTGAAAATCTCGGGGAACGGGATCGGCATCGGATACCGACAGGTTAGCGACGCATTGGTTAAAAACCCATTCATTTGAATGGGTTTTTAAAGCAATGTGTGGGTGTCCGATTGCACCCTCTGCGCTGCGAAGCCGTTTTTTTTTCGTCGGACATGAAGTCCTGCATGTCCGACTTTGTTTCCGATGAAAAAAAAGGATTCGCAGCGCAGAGGGTGCAATCGGACACCCGCCATTGCTTTAAAAACCCATTCAAATGAATGGGTTTTTAACCAATGCGTCGCTAACCTGTCGGTATCCGATGCCGATCCCGTTCCCCGAGATTTTCACTCGGATTGGCAGTGGACGGACTGAAGCGCAGGTGTGAACCCACCCTAAAATTGGGGGCTACACAGCCGTATACTTTCCCTCAATAATTGAGGGTTTCCAAAACAAGGCTAGGCATATTACACGGCAAGAATCTTTTTTTTTCAGCCTCTATGTCCGTATGTCAGGCCACTAAAGGTTATCACTGCCCCTTTAAATGCCAGCCCAAAATGGAACTACATTACACTAGCATCTGACACGTTTCTCCTTGGAAGTAATATCCCAAATTGTTATTTTTTTTGCTATTTCCTTTCCTTTTCAAAAACTTTAGGCAGTTGTGAAAAAAATGCTGCAAAGTGACGCTAGGTTCACACCTGCGTTCGGGTTTCCGTTCTTCGGGTCCACTTGGGAACCCAACGAACGGAAAACTAATCCGCTTAAAAAGCAGTTACCTGCAGAAACCCGCAGACCCCATAGACTATAATGGGGTCTGTCCGGTTTCCGCCCGAAAAAGGTGGAAAAATGTGGAGAGAAAAAGGACTTTTCTCTCTGCATTTTTTAAGTGGATTCAGGGACGGATACCCCGAACGTAATCCAGGCACAAGTGTGAGACTGCTTTAAAAAATAGAAGTGTTTATAGAAGTAAGGCTATATTCACATGACAGTGAAGACTGATCATGTGACATTCATTTTTTTTTTTTTTTTTATCTATAGCCTCTATTCATATGATCATTATTTTGATAGTCCGTTGTCATTGACCGTTAAAATATAGGTCATGTCCTATTTTTGGCCATTTTGACGGATCCCTCCTTACACTGAAATGTATGGGGGATCCGTGAAAACAGGTGCCCCTCGGGTGCAAGACGGACGTGATAAATGGATGTTTCTCACAGCTGTTTTGCACCTCGGTCATGTGCATCTAGCCTAATTTATACTAGTATAGTATTGGTACTAGTGTTGCTGCAACCATTTTTTATATCTTTCCAGATATAGGCAACATGAGAAGCATATTAAGGAGAAAGATCAATAGATAATCTATGGAATCATTGCCTTACTATAGAAAAAATTAATTTTCTAGAACAAGTTGCAACTCTGAAGTCCTCCTGTATTTGATCTTGTCGTCACAATGCGAAACGAATGGCACAGATTTTATTCCACGGTGCAGGAAAATTAACAGAAGAAGTAGATTTTGATAGAGATATGAGATGCTCCAGTCACATGTCATGGCTTAACTATGGGTGTAGAGTTCTCCAATTCCCAGAGAGTATGTTTTGGGTTTAGAGGTTAGAGATAATTGGATTGGAATTTACCAGGGGGGATTACTTATACTCTTGTGAGTGTATGTCACATACACATGTCCCTGGTGAACATGGAGGACGAGAACTGAAGAGGTTAATCACAGCAGGGGCAACCAGGCAATATGTCACTTCCCCGCAGGGCATAAACATAAGCACAACCTCATCACACACCCCCAAACCTCAGCCTGTAACCAGGATTATGCTCTTAGGCTAACTACTCAAGCATGTTTTTTTCTGCTTCGCGTCAAACTACTTCATTAAAAGAAAATAATTATGAAGACGCAAACCTTCTCCTTGCCATAGAGATCAGTAGTTAATCAAATGCAAGGTCTGCAGAAAGCCTTTCGCTAGGGCTCTATCAATTTGCATTCACTTTAAATTAGGGGAAAAAAATAAGACTAGAGGAATTAAGAAAAACCTATCGTAAATGCAAAAAAATAAATAGCACAAAAACAATATCTGGAAGCTACAAATAAATCTACAGATTAAAGGTGAGATAATAAATGTGGAACAGCACAGATGAGCGGTTTAAAAGAATTACAAGCCCGGGGCAAAAATGGAGCTTTTTAGGATTCATTAAGAAAAATATATGTAAAAAATCATAATATATGGGTTAGTGGCAACGTAAGAGTTGATGTTAAAAAAAGATCAAATATTCTATCGACTCTGCTTATCATAATGATGATGATGATGATGATAGGAATAAGATGAATAGTACATAGAAAGGTATTGTATTATGTATTTTTATATTGCAGCCGCCCAGTGATCAGCTGATTGTCGCAGGTCCAATTTCAGAAATCCAAAGCAATCGCTAGAGTATTCAACATTCAGGGAGAATGTAGTATAGATTGTCAGTCATGAAAAAGAATGGCTGACCATGTACTGGGACGTTCACACTACCATTGTGAATGTTGGCAGATAGAGCCCCCTCCATCTTCATCTGTTCCCATTGACTCTAATGTAAACCAAATGACGGAAACTTTCTTACATCTTGTTTGTTTACTTCTGTAACAGAAGAAAAGTAAAAAGTATGCCGGAAGAAAGTTTCCATCATCTTTTTTAACATGCGAGTGAATGCAGACACCAGACGGAGGGGCTCGGTATGCATTCTATGGTTATGTCCGTTGCGCTCAACTTATGACGAATAAGACCAACAGACTTTAATAACAGTAATGTGAAGGTACCCTAATACATTAAAGGGATGTGTCTATCAGAAAAGGGGCGACCTTTGGTGATTCTCTATTAAATTACAAAAGCGAGGACCCCCTCTCTGATGGGTATAATGCATAATAGGTCATGTGCAATGTAAGTAAGACTTCATGTTCTTCTGCGCCATCCTTCTACACTTCTGTTGATAAAAGTGGCAAGAGAACTAAATGAATGAAAGTCACAGAGAGTGAACCCAATTTTAGTGACACTTTTGGACGTCAGAAAAATTGGTGCATTTGCATCATAACCATGACCATCTCATCTGGGCGAATACTGGAGTATTATACGCCAGTCTTGATGATCCCTGCAACAGTGGAGGACTCACCTGATTCATGACAAGGCACTCGCCTCATCTGCGGCTGCATTATGTACCTCGGCAGAAATAGACACCATTTTATAGCTGGTTTAGATTGCTGTCATCATTTACACCAAAGAAGTAGTATACAGTATATGATGAGTGAATGTGAAGTGCCTGATGAATCTGGTGGAAAGGGTGGGATAAAGACACCACTTGAAACTATTAGTTACAATAAAAAGTTGCAAATCACCAGGCTGTGACTTTTTATACCAAAAAGTGGTGCAGATTCATAGTGACTCTGTTCTAGTATTTCTTAAGGCTAAGGCCCCACGTTGCGGAAAAACGATTATTTTTGTTGCAGATTTTGTTGCGTTTTTTTTGAGACAAAGCCAGGAGTGGATTGAGCAGAAGGGAGAAGTATAAGAACCTCCTATATATTTCCCATTCCTATTGTAGCCATTGTTGGCTTTGGCTCAAAAAACCGCAGCAAAATCTGCAAAAAAAAAAAGCTGCGTTTCTGCAACATGGGGCCTTAGCCTAAAGTATTAACACCAGAGAACTGTCATAGATGGGTAAATATTCCCAGTCAGTTGTAGTTTACCTTATTTTACTGTTTTTAAGTATTTCTAGGTACTTACCAGAAAATAACCTTTGGCTCTACCACCAGACCATTTGCTTTTGATTTAAAGCAACCCTCCAGTTTACAAGAAGAACATTTCCCAATAAATACTTAATGCATAGATAAAATACATGTTGTCCTCCTTTTTAATATTTCTGGTACAGCTCAATTCTCAGTTCCATGTTCAGGGCATTAAATTGGCCACCAGCTTCTCCGAATATCCCATGCACTCTGTGCTATGGGAGTTTGAAACACTCCCCTCTGTTCTTGCTTGGTCCATTCTCATGTCTCAGATTAAACTAGGCACACTGTGCTTTGGTAGTCTCTAGTACAAAATCACCTGTGAGAGGCGGAACGCTGCTTCTGGTCACGTGATCCGGGGTTGTGATGTGGCCGAAACCCCCAAGTCCATCATCAGCATCTCCAGACCAGTTAAGTCAATTCCAACTCCTTGGACAACCTCTTTAAGCCAACTAATAAGTAGTGTAATGTTAGACTAAAGAGTCTAATAACACGTCAGATTTATCAAGCAGCAACAGACACTTTGATAAATCTGGCACCATTGAATAGTGTCTAGCCCCCTGATGGCTAACCTATGACACACGTGTCAAAGGTGACACGCTGAGACATTTTTGCTGACACGCAGCAAACTAACAGCATCCGGAGGTGGGGCAACTCCCCTGCTTCCCGCTGAGAGTGTGCATCTCTCCTGCTTCATAGTCAGAGTGCTGCCCGAACGGCGGCCATCTTTCCTCCGTTATAGAAGTTGGTTGTTAGGGTTTTAGGTGTTAGGTAGTGGAGCTAAATTTACTGCAGACTTGCACCCAGACAGCTGGGAACACTAGAACTGTATCCCACAGTTGCCCTGTCAGCGGCAGATGGCTGGACCAAAGTCCATTCCAGTGACTACAAGGGATAGGAGAGTCATTTCAGCCATTTGTGCTCCTTACACCCCGGCCCTTAAACCAGCTACCAAAATCTCACCCTGCTGCCAGTGTACCCCAAAACAGTTACCGCTCAGCAATACTGAAGGAAGAGAACACCCCATCAGAGACAGTTACCCCTGCCAAGACCTCACTGTGCTGCCATTGTACCCCAACACAGTTACCACTCAGCAATTCTGGAGGAAGGGTAGTAAGTAGATTCTACTTAAATAATATTAAAACCAATAAAAGAAACCAACTGACAGATGAAGTTAGTAGCGCTTGCTTGGGCTTGAAGTGTACAAAATACCAATCTTCAATTGAAGATTTAGCAAATGAAATTCAGGAACAAAAAAGTCACTAAGCGGTAAGGTAAAGAATGATTTGTGTTTGCTTTATTAATAAATACAGTACATATATTAAAAATATAACTTTTTGTTATTAGAGCTACAAATATCACAAAGTTATGGATTTTTCTCGAAGTGACACACCACCCGAGTTACACTCGTATTTTTTTATGAATTTTGACACACTGAGCTCAAAAGGTTGGCCATCACTGATCTAGCCCGAAGTGTCTAAAATTTCAACACTATTCATAAATCTGCCCTAGTGTATGTAGAGTGTAAGAAGGGGCTGGGATTTGGAGTAATCATTACAGAAGCATATAGAAGACACCAGGTATTTTAACTATGTTTTATGTGTTTATTGTGTATTTTTTATTCTTCTTCACTGGGAGCAAAGATTTTGTTTGTAATCCCTTCCCCCAGTGGCGTAACTAAAGTCTTGTGGGCCCCGGTGCAATCTTTTGTCCAGGGCCCCCTACCTCATCTCTACAGTGAATTCTTGACAGTGATGGTTACGGGTGCAAAGGAGTTTAATCAACCTTAGTGTGGTTAGGGTAATCTGTGGGTCTCCTTGGCTTCTGGACCCCGATGTACCTGCAACCCTTGCATCCTCTGCCTTCCCCCACTGACTGATGTGCACATGAATACATACATGGATTTGTAAATCACCGGGCCATCTACTTGCTTCCCTTACCCTGTCACTACTCCTGGGAGGTGGTCCTGTTCTTCCTGTTCTCCTCCACCCTGCATAGTGTATCTGCTACCTGAATAGTATGTATTCCCTTAAAGATTAACACTCTCCATTATTAACTCTTGATATTGCTTCCTACCCAGCAGCCAGATCACATGCCCCATAAGCCCTATCTCGGCTGCTCCATTTTGTGGTTGGGGACTGTTGGTGACATATTTAGTTAGTGGTATATTGAACATTAATTTTTCTAATTTCTGTATAACTCAGAGGTGACAGGTTTGCTTTAATATGAATTAGAAATATAGAGTAATATTTTTGTCGCCCATTCCTTTAGTCAGCCATTTCTGCTCACATGCATTGGGATTAAAGTATGGCCGAGGTATGTGTGCCTTTCAGATAATTGTATTCACCTACATAATGTCATTTAATTAGATTTTACAGTATTGCAGTGTATTGTAACTAATGTTTTATAGTGCAATTTAGCTGTACAATTATGAGAATAGGAAGAAACGACCTCCCTATAGAAATTATTAAAAGAAGGGTCAGCTTGAAAGGGTAGTAGGAAGGCAATTACTTACCCCTAGGCCACTTTTATTTTCCACATGAGAGGCCAGAACCAAGATATGGATTAAATGTTCAGCTCGAATTGTAAGTAAAGGCCATTCTACCTAGAAAGTGTGTGACATTATGCTGCATGTCATGGACCAGAGTAACATAGTCTGGCCTACTGCTATTATTATAAATACATAGTTGAGTCTCTGGTTATATTACGTACTTGCTTGTCTTGAACCCTAAGATCAGTGGCATACTAATTTGTCTATAATTAACAATCTTCCAAGGGCCATAACTAGAGATAGGCTGGGTTTGGACTGAATATTCCATATTGTTCGGTTTTTAATGAAATCAAACAATTGGCAATTTGTCTTAGAAAAACACAATAAATTATTATATTCTGAGGTCTCTTTAGACATCATAGTATAATAGGTGGAGGCCTAGGGGAGGTGAAAATTTTTTTTAAAACATTTCTATTCACCTTTACTCACCTCTTTTGGGCCTCCTCATGGCATCCACGCTCTCCTGGTCGCGTAATGTGTTCGGGGGTCACCTCTGAGGCCTGTGATTGGGCCACAGTGATGACATAGGTACAACGAGCTTCATGACATGACAGGCAGGCCTCAGAGGTGACCTGCGCACATAACATCACCAAGTAGACAGAGAGAGAGCACTGTGGATGCCGTGAGGCCCATAAAAGTGAGTATAAATGTTTTTTATTTTTTCACACCTCCCTGGGCCTTCACCTATTATAGTCTGAGTTCTGAAGTGATCACAGAGTATAATAATGTCACCAGTGGCGTAACTAAGGTCTTGTGGGCCCTGGTGCAAATTCTTGATAGTGGCGGTTACGGGTGCTGCGGCGACATCTCAGATACTTCAAGGAGATACAGCTTTAGTACCCACAACTGCAGTTATCAAGAATATGTTGAGTGAGCAGCGCAGCGCTCGGCATGTAAACAATACTGGAACAGTATAATATGCACCACAGTAACCCCCACACAGCATTATATAACCATAGTGGCCCCCAAACAGTATTATACACCCACAGTGGCCCCAACACGGTATTATATGCTCCACAGTGGCCCCCACACAGTATTATATGCCCACAGAAGGCCCCCACACACCCTATTAGGTGTTCCACAGTGCCCCCCCCCCCAAAGCCGGTGCTATTATTATACTCTGGGATCTCCTTAGACCCCAGAATATAATATAAGTAGAGGCCCAGGAAAAGTGATTAAATATAACAAACACTTATACTCACCCTGTCTTACCTCTCCGGGGCATCCTGGCCCGGCCCATTTCTATTAACCATATGTATAGTGGTCGGGGGAAAGCCTGGTTCCCCGACGACTATCATGGTAGTACGGGGCCAGCTGACCGCGGGCCTCGTACCCCTCCGGGCCCGGTCACAGTCGCACCCAATGCGACCACGATCGTTACTCCACTGAATGTCACTTACATTTCTATCTGAACTTTCAACCCGAAACAAATCAGGGACCTGAGCCACCCAAACCCGAAACTAAATGAATCTTGGGAGGTTCACCCATCTCGAGTCATAACACTTGATAAATTAAAGAGGTTTCCTGGGATGGTAATATTGACTACCAATTCTTAGGATTGGTCACCAATACAAGTACAGTGATGGTCTGGCATCCAGGACCCCCACTGATCAGCTGCTCGAAGAAACCACAGAGTTCAAGTGTGTGCTGCAGCCGCTTCATTGATGCACATTGTGTTGGTATAGTAGTTCATCTTGCCTGAGCTGAGACATTGACACTAGGTTCACACTAGCGTCGCCTGTTCAGAACAATGGAGAGATGGACCGCTAAAATAGCAGTAACACACAGAGTCGGATGGATGCCATTGACTATAATGAGGTCCATTATTTTAAAACTGAAACCGGTGGAGAAAAAGACCTTCTATTAAAGGGGTTGTCCAGGCAAAAATAGACAACACTTTTAAATCAGCTGGGGGCATTGAAAAAAATAAAAAAAATTCATACCTGCTCGCGATGCTCTGGTGTGTTCTGGTTCTTCTGCTGAACGGGTCTCTTCCAGAGTTCTGCTGAAGCTGCTGATTGACCTCAGTGGTCACGTGATTAATTTATAGGTTAGCTACCTATAGGTGGCATTAGAAAGGCAGTTTTCTTGCATCTGGAGAAGAGCTAATTTGCATACCTTTTCCCAGGGGGCATTGACTTCCTACACCAGTTGGCATCTCTGCAAGGTGCAACAGCAGGCTCAGATTGGCCCAAAAGTGAGCAGGAAAATCCCTTGGTGGGCCCCTGAGCCAGATGGACCCCTAGCTCACCCTTGTATGGCACAGTACACTCATTGTACTTCATACAGATACTCATTGTACAGCATCCCAACTAGACTATACATCACATCAGTATATATTTTTATATACTGTAGACACATTGGGCAGCTGACATGACATCTAGGTGAAGAGTTAGGCCAACCAGTCTAACTTCTCCCTGGGCCCTAGCTTCTTTATCCCACTGCAGGGGCCAAATCATCTTGCAGTGTCTTTCTGCTGCCTGAGATCTGCCGCTGTGTGGGCATATATTCCTGGCTCACAGAGCTAAGAAGGACCTAGTACAAGGCAAGAGCCAGACAGCAGGCTACTGACAGGGCCCCAGGACAGAAACAATCAGAAGCAAGGGATTAGATAGCAAGATACTACTGGAAAGTAAATTTATGTTGGCGAGTGTCAGGTAGTATTTGTGTATAGCTGTAGTGGGCCCCCAGAATGAATTTTACTGGTAGGCCCTAGGCACTCCAGTCCAACACTGAGCAACAGTATCCCACGAGTTCTACATCAAAGGCCTCTTACCCTGCCAACCAGTGAGCATGTTTCATGGTGTTTTTTATTTAGTAACATATGCATTTTTCCCTGGTCTTTTGAATTTCAATAGAGAAGCCTATAGGAAAAGTTCCAGAAAAATATGCCATACCTAAAGCATCCTGCATTGTGTAGCAAAATGCTGTGTGTGAATCAAGTTTGTGCAAGCCCATTAAAATGCAGTAACACCATATTCTGGATTTTTCACAATACGAACCTCAAGTATGCTCTTCCTATATACAGTACATGAGGCATAAGGGCTTACACTACTGCAACGATCCAGGGCTCAGCAATGTGGAAATGGTGCTGTTGGTTAAGATCCAAGATAGCAGCTACTATGTTCATTGTGGCTATTGGTGCCAAATCCTCTTACAGGTCCTGAGGCAGCACAGTGATTAGAGGGTCACACTGAGGTGATGGTGAAGGATCCCCTGGGGCACTCTCTGCTACTTGTCTCCCTTGTGATGTGGTTTTAGGTTGCTCTCGGTGTTAGGTGCAAATGAAGACACGGAGGCATGATGGTAGTTGAAGCAGGCACAGCTTGCAGCAAGAATCATTCAGGTACAGAGCAACATGGAGGCACAGTTCACTTAACGTAGCAGGTTCCACATGTAGGGCACTTTACATAAATGGACAGAATTGGCTATGCTCTTCACCCTTTCCACCATGGTGATCTGGCAAAACATCCTAGGACCTAGTCCTCCTTTCCAACTATTATTGGGGAAATGCAGGGCATGTTTCAACTGTGGTCACCAAAAGTTTCTCACTGATACAGAAGAGGAGATGTTCAGCATAAACTAGGTTCAGGATGGCTTGGAGACATGGGACTGCCTGTTAAACCCTATCTACCACTAACTAACCTGAAGAACTGATGGTGCTCTTCTACAAGCTAGTTCCTTCAACTGCAGCTAACTATGAACTTACTAGAACAGGAAGTAACTCACTGGATAAAGGATGAGTTCTCCTAGTAGCCAATACACTCCTCACATCTTCTAGAAACCTAAAGTAAAAACAAATCCTATTTACGTTACAGCGCAGGAATGGCAAGTTACCTCTTGAGTGTCCATTTGGAGAGTGCAAAAAGTGGTATTAAACAGTAGAAAATCAGTGCAAAACATTATAAAACATATTATGCATTAATAAAGCAGTTTATTCTTTAGCAGAGGCCCTTTTGGGGGTCTCTGCACTACTGTTGAGTGTCCATTGACAGACATTAAAGTTTCCCTTCTGTCAACTTTCCAACCTTCTATCTTATCTCACCACTGAAGTCGATCAGGAAGGACGCAAAGAGAAAGTCTTTCATTTGTATCAATCAGAGGTAGTTTAATGTCCATTGCTCTGATCCTCAAGAAAACAGACACCCAATGGTAGTGTGAACATAGACCAAGTGAATATTTTCACAATATACAAACCTTTAGCTAAAAGTCTGAATTGCATCTACTGTGACACTGACACAGTATAAAAGATGAAAAAAGACTGACGGGAGCGTTTTGATGACATGACCATGACGGAGAGTGTCATTGCAAGTTGAATGGTCAAAGAATAAAAGACCCAAAAGATAGAAATTGTTACTGCTGACAACTTGACACAAAACTTCTATATTTCTCTAGTGGACTCAGTTTAGATTTTTTTTTCAGGTCAGTTCAGTAACTGCTTTTTCTTCTACTACTTAAAACCCATATTAAGCCTGAAGTCTCTACTCTCCTATATAGAAAGAATATGTTTCAATCCCATAACAAACCAAATTATATTTTCCATAAAAGGATAGTGCTGTCTTGGCGTGAAACATCTACCTCTACATTTTATGGCATTTTGACAACTGAATGGATGCCTCGTGGGAAAATGCTCTGACGGGTAGTCTGTTACAGGAGATACTTGTGAGAGCAAAAAAAAGGTACTCTGAGCTATTTAATTCAGTGTGATAATTTGCATGCCATTACCCAGAATTCTCCTCGGGAATTAATCACTGCGTGACATATGCCAATTGGTTCAAGTGTATTTGCAGGGTTCATGCACATATACAAATGCATACATGATGGAATTGCTTATAATGACTTGGAGGCTATTAGGTTATACATGCTTATATTACATTACATTGTTTGGGGCTTTTTGCATGTGATTTGTTGGCTTGCACTTGATTTTCTTGTCTGCAAGGCCTCTAGCACCTAGAATTGTGTTAGTTTATGTGCTGATAAGATGCAAAACCTGCTCTGATTAAACTGTCACATGTTACTGGAGGGACGGTTGACAGTATCAGGATTATGCTATGAGGGAGCTTGTAGCAATTTCAGAAATACAAATTTACCAGGAGATTTGACTTGTACATTTTAGGTTTAGGGTATATTGATTCCAGCAGGAGCAGATTGAAAAATATAACAAGAGGAAAAAGTGGTATAAAAACCTGATAGCATCTGACCCAAAATGATGCATGCCTATTAAAAATGGTGATTGTAAACCTACACAAATACATGGTTAGGGTGTAGAAGGGAATAATGAAAAAATATTACAAAATCAAATGCATTTTATTCCGTTTCCATCTGGCTGGTGCAAGCTGCAGTCATCATTTATTCTGGCCTCTATCACCAGTATACGTCCGCAAGGAGCCTAGATCATTTGTATCTAAGCACATTGCAAATATTAAAGAATACATTACAGAGCCCATGCTCGGTGGAGGGTGGGGAATGGCCTGACATTAAATCTCTATGCAATATGAGTTCCAGTTAATATGAAACCTTGAAACCATACAAGCATTTCAGCTCTCCATAATTTGCATAGGGTATAGCATAGCAGGTTTTATTCTGCAAGCCTTGCACACGTTGGAGTAATGACTCTGCACTTGTCTTCATGTGCCTAGGGAATGGCTGAGTGGGAGCTTATTCTCCAGCTGACAACATTTGTCTTGCAGGCACTGCTCCACTTCACTGCTCTTTGGTCTTAGCAATGCCCACTCAGCCTGTTATCCTTATTATTACAGAAATAAAATCACATACTGGGCACCAGCCGAATACTATAATGATTCTAACATCACCTAGAAAAGGAGAATTTTTTAGGCTTGTTTATACTTTTGTATAAACCAGATTTTACGTCTCAAAATTTTCCCCAGATATACTGTACTCTATGTATACAGATCAGACCACCAGACACAGACATATAGACAATATACTTCATTACAAAAAGTGTCATAAAAATATATTGGAGAGATTATTAAATCCCAGAATTGTATCGAAAATCAGTAAGAGAGATCACTTGTTTTGATCCCTAGAGCCCTGCAGAAGTAACAACTTTGCAAATTAGAGAATGTATCAGGAACAAGCCATCTAGCAATATATCAGGGAGCAGACTAGTGCAGTAAAAACAGCACATTTCTAGATGCTACGGTGGCGTAGTAACACATTTTGCAAGGCTAAAGACAGCCATACGGCACATATTCAACCACTTCAGCCTAAAGTGTTGATCCAGAGGAAGGCATAATGGAATGTATGAGACAATAGCAGACTATTTCCTTCATAGCAGGGAAGAAAAAGATCATCCTGACTTCAGATGTGGCAGTCACAATAAATCTCTGGATTTAACAGCCTATTTCCAGAAACCATAATCTGTAATATTGTTATACTCAAAAAAAGATAGTCAGGCTCATGTTTTGTTTAGTACATTCACAATAACCACTTCCTCTGACAAAGAGTTCCGTAGTAACACTGCTCTTACAGTAAAGAACCCCCTTCTATGTTATAGAAATCTTCTGTAGTTTAGACATAGAGGATGTCCCATTGTTATAGTCCTGGGTATAAATAGATAATATCAGAGATCTTTGTATTGACCAGTGGTTCTCAACCTTTCTAATGCCGTGACCCCGCAATACAGTTCCTCATGTTGCCGTGACCCCAAACCAAAAAATAATTTTGGTGGCTACTTCAAAACTGTAATTTTGCTACAGTTATGATTCGGAATGTAAATACACGATATGCATTATGTATTCTAATTGCTACAAATCAAACATAATTTAAACATAGTTATCTACCCCCTACACAGGTAATGTTATTAACTATGGGGATATTGAGAATTATTACAGTAATAGTGCCCCCCATATGAGTAATCTTATTACCTGTGTGGCGTCACTATAACTGTAATAGCCCCTCATATACAGACCAAAAACAAAATAGATGCCACACGGCCATTGTTCATATAAATATATCGCTTAACAGTGGCGATAGCCTGACTTCACATAAAGACAGAGAGCAGTAATGGCCAAGCGTCTGGTTAATATGGGCTTGAGTCATATTATAATATTTACCGTATTTTTCGGACCATAAAACGCACCTAGGTTTTAGAGGAGGAAAATAGGGAAAAATATTTTAAGACAAAAAAATGTGGTAAAATGTCTAATATATGGAAGTTGTAGTTTTGCAACAGCTGCAAGGTCACATTGACAGGTGTCCCTGCAGCTGTACGGGGAGGAATAGGGCGTCTTTTTTTGCAGGGCCAGATGTACTTTTTAGTTATGCCATTTTGGGGAATGTCTATTGCTTTGATCACTTTTTATTCAAATCAGAGGCGAAACAGCAAAAAATATGGCGGTTTGGCACTTTAGATTTTTTTTTCCCGCTCTGATGTTCACCCTACAAGAAAAATATTTTTATAAGGTTGTAGACCGGGCATTTTCGGACACAGGGATAGCTAATGTGTATGTGTTTACAGTAATTTTGTACTTTTATATGGTATTCTTGGGAAAGTGGGTGAGTTAGAACTTTTTTTTTTTATTTTTTTTTTATTTTTTACTATTTTATTAGCCCCCCCTCCCTTCATGGGGCTTGAACCTACAATCGTTTGATTGCAAGTCCCATAGACTGCAATACAAGTGTATTGCAGTCTATGGGAGATTCTGTACATTACTACTGAGACTGGTCATAGACCAGTCTCAGTAGTAGTATTCCGGTGACAGCCTGGAGCCTAATGAAGGCTCCAGGCTATCACCGGAACAGGTCGACTCCCGCGATCTCGCCGCGCGGGGAGTCGACCTGCAACTTAACAGGTATGGGGCCGGTGGGGACCGGGGGCAGTTTTTACAGCCCGGGGGGGGGGCTGCTCACATATACAGTAGTAATGCCCGTGGTCAGACTCTGATCGCGGGCATTAGCTCCGGGACTCCGCTGTACAGCGGAGGCCCGGTTGCTATGGTGACCGCTCTGCAGCAGAGCGGCCGCCATCATTGTAACAGACCCGGCATCCGCGTAACGGCACGGCGGATGCCGGGAGCTACACAGCGCGGGGCACCCTCTCAGGCATTCAGTTTGGAACGCACATCCATAACGACGTGCGTTCCAGCTGAATAGCGCGACTTCTCAGCGGCTAAAGCCATCGGAAATATGTATTTTCCGATGGCTTTAGGCGACTCCTGTGTTTTGGTCATTCGACCCCCACCAGGGTCGCGACCCACAGGTTGAGAACCGCTGGTATTGACCCTTGTTATAGATTTTGAGGTTGTTATTAAAAGTCTTTCCCCTGCACACCAAACCTTACCTAACCCTCATAGTCTGAAGGTGGGCATGGGCCAGGAACTATTTGTCCCCCTATGCAAGGCTTAGGTAGGGCAGTGTCTGTTTATACTGCCACCTAAACATCTCCCATGGTTCTAGGTCTATGTGGCACCACCAGAAGGGGGGAGTCTGGGGGTTTAAAGGTAAGTAAGGAACCAAAGGGCCACATCACATGCTGAACACTGCAGAGTTGATCATCACCTACAAGGAATTTTTATCGTATGCATGATGGATTCTGGCATGACTGATGAATGATCTGTGGGTTATATTTCCTTCTACATTTGCTCAGATATACATATCAAATATTAAAATTGTTGTAATGTTAACTGAGGCAAACCTGCGATAACACACACAGTGCAGTCTCTGCAAGGCGGTGCTCGTTTTTTTTCTAAACTCATACAAACTTTTAAAGGTAACTTAATAAATCCCTTATTTCAGTGCAGTGTTGGACCGGGGTGCTTAGGGCCCACTAGTAAAATTCGTTCTTGAGCCTATTGTATAGTTACATGCAAATGTTAACCGTTCTCTATTCACCACTCTGCATACGTTTTTCAGTGTTAGGCCTCATGCACACGTCCTTGTGCATTGTCAGTGAAGTGTTTTTTTCACGGGTAGCACACTGACCCATTCATTTTTATGGCCACATACACACGACTGTGTGTTTTCACGGTCCTGTGTTTGGGGCCGGGAACCCAGGGCAAAACTCGGGACAGGTCCTATTCCTGTTCGTTTTGTTGCCCGTGCTCACTGACCTCAGTGAATAGGGCCATGGAGACACTGGCGGCACATGGGTGTCATTCATGTGTCGTTCATGCCATTTAGTCACAGCCCAGTGACATGCATGTGCTCGTGTATAGGTCGCCTTAGCCTGTGCCTAGATCTTGCTTCGGATTGAAATCCCTGTCAGTAGTCTGCTGACTGGCTCTGGCATAGATTAGGGTGTTCTTAGTTTTATAAGTTGGGGGTGCATGCTCACATAGTGGCAGGATCCTGCACGATGATGGCTGACGGAGGCTCCTGCGGTGACAAAATGTGAGACCCAGGGAGGAAGGATACTCACTGACCTGTCTCTATATCTAGAGGTCATCTCAGCCTCGATGGATTGAATAATATTCTATAGGGTTTATTATATGGGCACATAGACTGGTTGAGATGCTGTATGATGCCTATCTTTATATAATACAGAGAGTGTACTGTGTACATCATGTGCCACTTATGCAGGCGGTGGGGGATCTGAGGTCTGTCCTGGCTCAGGTTATTTACCTGCTCCCCAATGGGCCTGTTTCAGTGTGTGACCCACATGCTGTTCCCACCGTTGCTGTAATCTGTTATGATGCAGTACAGTCCAGTGCACAATTTCTCTACCACAATGGACCACACTGAGAGCAACAAGACTGCAGAACTATTCTAGGAGCTTGAGAAAGGGTGAGATTTTCAGTAGAAGGTGCCAAGACATGTTTGAGTTACCTTGGAGACCCCTATCATGCGTGAGGCCCTAGTTTTACTAGTGCTAAATGCCAGAGTTATACTTTTTGTAAGAGCAGGGTCTACATTTTCACATACATACTTAAGTATCACGTACAATAATTGATAATGTCAGCGACTTTGACTTTCGCTCAGGTTTTAAATAGGAATGATTTCATTTGTGTATTGAACAGGATTGTGATTGCTGTGAATGCAGAGGACAACGTTATATGCTTTGCTTAATAATTCACCAACCTCCTTTTAATTGGTTATCTATCAATGGCTGCAATGCCTGGAATGTAGAAGCCAAAATGCAGTCATGCAGAAACTAGACTTCATCTATACATCTAATAGATATATTAGAACTTTACTTTTTCATTGGCGATGGGGTTATAGCTTTATTATAAATGTAATACTAATAGTTCATAGAGCCATGCTGGAATACTGGATTTCATTAGAGGGAATCCACAGAATCCTGAACAACTGTGGATATTGGAGAATATTCAATAACAGAACAACCCAGGTCTTCTTGGAATGTATTGGAAGCTCAATATCTATGTGGTGTTAAAGGGAACTTGTCACATGGAAAATGCAATACATCATGTTATAGGGCCAAAGGAGCTGAGCAGAATGATATATAATTTTGTTGTAAAAGTGTCAGTATATTCAGTGAAATCTCTGCTCTTTCTATGTTGAGATGTCATGGGGCGTTCCTATCAATGATTGATAGCTATCTTTATATGTATAGTCATAGGGGGAGGCTGTCAATCACTGATAGGACTGCCCCCATGATGTCTCAACATAGAAAGAGCAGAGATTTCAATGGACAAATGACATGCTATATTGAATCTTTTCCTATGACCCTATATATCAATCTGCTCAGTTCCTGCTGCTCTATAATATGCTGCCTGCAGATTGAATAGTATTTTTCATATGACAGATTCCTCTAATTTGTATTTCAATACCTTAGATATGTAGACAGTCTGTCTTCTAGAGTGTAATCCATGATAAGTAAAGTGTCACTATCTTTTCTCAAGGCTTCTAACATGTAATAGTGACATTTTCAGTGGGAATCTCATTGCTTAGACCCCCAGCCATCAGTAAAACAAAAGGGGAAGAAGTGATCAGCTGAGCCTCTTCAACTGTGATCGACTCTGCTTCCCGGTTCAGATCCACAGAGCGATGAATAGAGCGATGTACTTGCTGAGATCATCAAATGAGAAGATGTTAGGCCATATTCACACAATGTTTTTGCAACAGCCGTCACACAGCCATTTTAATAACAATGTCAGTGAACGGTGTCTGTGTGTGTGACAGATCATTTTTCATGACTGTCAAAAAAAACGGATATAGATAGAGCCATGTCACTAGACCCATTGACATTTATATGGGTTTTATAACAGCCATGTGATGGCCATTTCAAAAATGTTGTTCACTGTCTCTTCCATGTACTTAAACGGATGTTTTTCACTGACTTTAGGGCCGTGAAAAAGGCACTGCCATGTACATAAGGCCTTAGTGGTGGACGAACTTGCTGACTTTCTCTTAGAGGAGACATAGCCATTCACAGCTGGAGGAGCGCAACAGTCTGCTCTGAGCACTTCTAGCCTTCATGTCAGTGATCAATGGGAGTCTCAGCACTTTGACCCCTACTGATCAAAACCTCAGACATGTTGACAAGCTACCGTTTAAACTATTTCTTCAGTGAGGATGTACATTGTTATATAGGTTTAAAAAAAAAAAAAAAGAAGGGGGATGTGTCCATCATGTCCAATTTATTTTCCTACCACACTGATCCAGATGATCAATCTGTAGAATTACCCCATATTATGGAAAAATACATACAGAAATCTAGTAACTATTAATATTATATTTTTCAAGAAAGAAATTGTGGCAGCAAATTCAGAAGGTTCGCTGCTCTTACAGTAAAGAACCCTCAACTATGATGATGGTGAAACCGATTTTTGTCTAGCACTAAAAGATGCCACCTTGTCATAGTTACAGACCTTGGTGTAAATAGATTGTTAGAGTGATCTCTGTACTGTGTATTCTTATGTATATACATTGTAATTAGGTTGCCCCTAGAGTGAATAACCCCAATCATACATTTTGGTAATCTACCCATTCCCTTAATCACCTTTGTCACCCTTCTTTGCACCCACTCTAGTTCACCCTTTTTACATAGAGGTCTCCAACACTGTACACAATGTTCCATGTGTGGTCTGACTAGTGTTTGCATAGATGCAAAATGATGTCCTTGTCATGAGCATCCATGTGTCTTTTTTAAGCATCCCACATCCCTTTATTTGCCTTGGCAGCAGCTGACTGGCACTGGCATGATTTTACATTAATCCACATTAAAATGTACTTGTCATTTATTTGAACAAGCGTCCAGCTTGGAGATTGGAAGACTGGACAGCTAGTCCTTCTAAAGAGTGGTGTTATTTAATACCAGAAAGGGGACTCATATTTAAAGGGGTTGCCCACTTTCCAATCAATATTGAGAAGCAAATGTTATTGTTTGTATAATAAAAAGCTGTACAATTTTCCAATATATTTTCTGCATCAGTTCCTCACGGTTTTCTACATCTCTGCTTGCTGTCATTCATTCTGTTACCTCTAGTGGATAAAATTCTGACCATGGTCATGTGATTTATGGTCCATGGTCATGTGATGAGCACACAGGTGCACAGTTCGTTACCAGGCAGATGTCTGATTACTGTGCGGTGACTATAACGAGCTGCGCACCTGTGTGTTCATCACATGACCATGGACTGTATATCACATGATCATGGTCAGAGTTTTATGTGGCTAACCCCTTTAATCTTCGTTATGGTGCCCCTCATGTCTGTGTACACTGCTGCTCTCCAGCACTCACAACTCAGATAGTAGTTTTTAAGTGGCTTTTATTAGTCATCATTTTATTAGTCAATTTTACTTTCCATCTGACTCTTTCAACCCTAGTGTTCACAATAACACAAATGTGTGACGATAAGGGTTTGCTGATTTTCTCTTTAGTGAAGATAGATAATAAACACAACCAGCGCTTTTTGGGCATTTTGCATTTACATTTTCATTTTGACTGTTTAAGGTGTGCGGTTTATTTCCTGTAAAGATAAACTGAAATGAGTCACATAAACTATTACAGCATATATCTTAATAGAAAAGGTCAATAGGAGGCTGGGGTGACTAAGCGTTATTTATAAGTAATGGCCTTTGAAAATATCCTATAAATATATATATGTATGGTAATGTGCAACAGTTTTAGGCAGGTGTGGAAAAATGCCCCAAAGTAAGGCTTCTAAAAATAGAAGGTTTAATAGTTTATTTTTGTCAATTAACAAAATTAAGTGAATTTACAAAAGAGAAATCGAAATCCCATCAATATTTGGTATGACCTTTGCCGTTTGGAGGAGGAGTCCTGGAAGTGATGATATGGCCCCCACAGAGCCCTGATCTCAACATCATCCAGTCTGTCTGGCATATAATAACTAATATTAGTTAAAATACTAGTTGTAGGCATAAATAACAATGTTATTGAGAAAATTAAAAAAATTAAAAATACATACATTTGCCCAGATAATTAGAGCATAGAGTATCCAGATTGTTCGATACAGTGCCCAAATATTGTATACAGTGCCCAGTTAGTTCCAAAGAATGCCTAGAAATATAGTGTACACAGTGCACACATAACCTGCACCATAATGGTGTAATAGCACTAGCAAAGGAATATTCCTAACTGTAGTGAAATGTGAACATTTTATAATATATACTCTGTTAAATGGATTTTCTAGGCTTAGGATAGGTCATCAATTGAAGATCGCCAGGGGTCTGACACACAGGCCCCCTGCCAATCAGCTGTTTCAGGAGACCACAGTGTTTGGAAGAGCGTTGTGGTCTCTTAACAGAAAACCAGACACAGTGCCATACATTTTACAGTGACTGCGCTTGGTATTCACTTGAATGGGTCTGTTACCAATGAACGTAATCTTGCCTTGCCAAGCCGCTTGGCATACCTGCGACCAACCTGCTTTACCTCCCACTCACACACTGTGAGCGAACTGGGTCATAGGATAATATGAAATGAGCTTTTTAAATTTTATATATTTATTAACCCAAGTGGGTCGGTACTAAGCATTAACATATACAGGAATATATATCAATTACAAAGCAAAATAAGGATAAAAGTAAAATACAGCACATCAAATAAAAAGGGAAATAACAGATAGAAAAATATCGGCACAGGTTTGTAATCAGTTTCTCTGAGCCCATGTGGTAGGCCTCAGGGTCCTTTCTACAGCAAATTACAAAAGCATGTCTCTCCTACATGCTACCCAGACTCAGAAGACAAAAAGGCTTCAGGCCTCAATGCTAGGCCCATGCTCAGTCCACAGTAGGACAAGCTCTCACATCCTCTCCAAGATAAGACCTTCTGGCTGCATCTTTGCTGAGTGACCAAGAATCTATTTTTCCTTTCAGCACATGGCTAGTGCCCCACCCACACCTCCTCCCCAATGAAGGTAATGTCACATGTCCTGCCAATCTGGAGAGCCACTAACAAATGATCTGCAGGGGTTCAGGGTATCAGATGGATAGGTCATCAACTGAGAAGCCTGGAAATAATTGATTTAAAAAAAAAAACCAAACACACACACACACACACACACACACACACACACACACACACACACACGGCCATCCCTCAATGCTCTGTGCGTGGTATTGCAGCTCAGACCAATTCACTTGAATAAATTTTAGATGCAGTACCAGACACAGCCCATAGATTATGGAGGTGTTGTTTGTGAGACAAATCACAGACCCATTTTTCTAATCTTGGACATCAAAAAAAATACAGATACAGACAGGTTAAATAAGCAACTGTGAGCCCTAGAAGTAGCCATTCCCAGGGAGCAAATGACAAGGTATATATATACACCCTTTATATTAAAGATTTGGTTGTATTTGTTCAATGTTGCAAATGTTTGTACAAGTTATGTAATAGTTCTTAGCACAAGAATGGCAGAAAACAGGCTTTGTATGCAAATAGCTTATAGCAAGACTGGGTAAATTAAACTTTATTAAAACATAGCTCCTTAAAATGTGTTTGCTGTCGAAAGAAAGGGAGAGCGAGCTCGCTGACATTAGCCATCTGCTCCAGACATGTATTTATTTTATCATTTGCTAGCACAAGTATCTAATTATGAATTCCAGCAGAATCATAAAAGTGAAATGGTTTATATTTTACAACCCATAAAAATATAATCTAAAATGCCATCCAGATTATTGATACCTGATTTTGGACCCAAATATAAAATTACCATAAAAATTCAAGAAAGAAAAGCAGTTTTGTGTTGTGTATTAATGCAAGTAGCCAAAGACGTCTGCAGTAAACCGGAGTGCACAAAGATTCATTTACAGCTATAACAATAAAAACAAATCTGTCTACATTTTATTATAAACTATAAGTACATTTCATTCCTGACCTAGGAGCTTACACGCTAATCTCAGCACCTAAGGCAAGGCAAGATCTAATGACTTTCCAAATTATGACTTTTTTTTTTCTCTCTGTATCATATATTAATGACATAGTGGGGGCTCATCAAATATTTAATGGGGATTGGTGGAAAGAACGTGTGTAATAATAAGGTTTGCTAAATCATTTACATAAGACTTATATGACCCGTGTCTCTTCCTGACCCTCTGGTATACTTAAAATTATATATGGGATTCAAAGGATCCCAAATTTCTTAAAGGAAGACATAGAAGATACAAAAACAATTTTAAAAAATCCTGCCTAAAGTTGGGGGTCACAGTGTGCGATCGCAGCAGCTTGTCCACTGCAATCTATAGTAGAAGCCCATGGATCATTATTCTTGCAGGGTGGTCCTTAGAGAAAACTACATGTGAGACACACTAAAAACCACCTACTTTCAGGAGAACATGCTGCACGATTTCCCTGCAGATATTCTATAAAGTGTTCACATTTTGTGGCGCTGATTCTGCCACAGTTGTAATTTTTTCTCTAGCCCCCACCATTCCTGAGCCATCAGTGCTGTACTATATGATAAATAGGCTCTCTACTGTCAGAGGGCAGTCCAGGGCTGAAGCAGATGGTAGTCTGAGTCTATCTGCTCCAGCCCTGGACTGCCCTCCAGACAGTAGAAAGCCGAATTAGCATAGTTGGTGCTGAAAATAATAGCACTGATTGCTCAGGAAAAATGGGGGATAAAGAAAAAATTCTAACTATGGAAAAATGAGTGAGATGGAGCTTTTTGAAAGATGTAAAGAGTTGAAGATGGTGGAAAGGTTGTCTTTTAAAAGCTTTTTCTCAAGATTTCACCTATACATCAGATAGGTCAAAAGTACTGGTCTGTATCTCCTATTTCTATGGAGTGGCAGTTGACCATTTGTACTGGACTGCCAAACGTAGCCGAGTATAGTGGTCTGTATCTCCTATTTCTATGGAGAGGAGATTGAGTATTTGTTTTGAACTCACAGAATTTGACTGCCCACACATTCGACTACTGCTAAAATGGGGGATACAGGACCCCTGTTCTCAGAATTGGTGGGGACGCAGCAGTTGGACCACCACCAAATCAGGCACTTATTTTTTTATTCTGCTTACTTATATCCTATTCCGCAGCACTTTATAGAGATATTGTCAACACTGTCCCATATAGGGCTCACAATCTAAATTGCCTATCATAATGTTTTGGAGCGTGGGAGGAAACCGGAGTACCTGGAGGAAACCCACGCAAACACAGGGAGAACATACAAACTCCTTGCAGAGGTCGTCCTTGGCTGGATTTGAGCCCAGGACTCCAGCGCTGCAAAGCATCAGTGCCACCATGCTGCCCACTTCTCACCTATCCTCTATATAGGTGGCAAATTGTAATCTTGATCGCTTTTTGTCTCATATTCCAGTCAGAGCTATGATAAGTATATAAAGAAATCTCTACGTATCCCAGGAGATCAGTCATTTCTCTCTATTTTTCACATCCTTTGTCTGTCTGTAAAGTAACTGGCTTCTGCAGGAGCCTCCCCCCATTGCTCAGTAGTAGGAGACCATGAACACTAAGCCCCACCTCTTGGTCATCTTTCAGATGAAAATGGTGGAGACTGAAGGAATTACCCCTTGTTTTCTCTGCAAGATTTTAATAACACTGCTTGTTTCAAGAACGAGTAGAACATTATACTGAAGAACTATGAGTGTGGGCAAGTTTCTCTTGTGTTTACTTTTATCATTCATCTCTAGGTTTAGTATACCTTTAAGTATTTATTTTTCAGATGCAGTCACTATGAATACCTGATATGGATCTCTATGTTTCCATTCATAACATGCAAGGTGATGAAGGGAAAACAAAACGTGACATGCCTTCCTGGAGTTCAGCCGGCCATGCATGGTTAGCAGTTTTGTTCCCATCCAGAATTCAGAAAGAGCTTTTCCATTCTACCTAATAATGAGGTCTACTACAGCAGAAGTAGGCACATAGGGCTGTGATATTATTCCACTGCATTACTCAGCATTGGAAAGCTTTGAAGGATTCTAGCTGACACATTTTCATATACTCACTTTTGCTCCATACACTTATATAGCAGAGCAGGCAGTCACAATGGAGGCACAGGCATTTAACTGGATACTTGCATTTGGAGTTCAGGGCGCCCTGTTTATGGCTGCTTTATCTATAGGATATACAATACAACTACATCAGGCCCAGCCGCAGTGCAGGCATTTCCAGTCCCTGGCATAGTTACAACCTATTTCAGTCTACTCATTTAGTTGCTAACACTATGGATGAGGAGGAATCTATGAAAGTCTATGTGAAAGCAGTGTGTGACGGCAAGTGAAAATGAATCACTGTATTGGGGCATTTGAGACTAGGGCACTGTATGGAGTCATCTGAGGCACTTATGTGGCAGCTGTGGTTGGTACACACTGATAATGTAACATTACGAAAAAGCATACATATCTGACTGGTGGGAAGGCTGACATCCCGTTTCCCGCACTGATCAGCTGTGGGAGGATACTATACAGTGCACAGAGTCGGTAGCAGATACCTTCTTGCCCTGTTTAGAAATTGGGTACCGTAACTGAAACTCAGCTCCTTGAAGCTTGACTTACTTGCTTAGTTGTTGCCATAATGTGGATTAGAACAGTAGTTGGATAAGGCCAAACACTGTAAACTGTGTCCCAATCTTACCTCTGCACAACACAACTATGTATATAGTATGCAACATATACAGATAAAGTCCATTTTAGATTACCACTGCTCAGTTTATATTTTTAAATAACCATAGAGAATTGCCTTATTTTTAGCAGTAGAACATAAGGGGCTTATATGAGACAAGCAGATTCACTATCAAAGAAACCACAGATAGTAACACAGTAAGTGGGTGGATCTATCACACATGATACTATCTTGGAGTACCACAAAGCAATACATTCTTTATCAAGATATGTGATTGTACTGCATATATTGTGGTATTTCAACTAGAATTTTTGATACATATTTATCTATAAAAAAAAAACACAACAATTGACATTATATAGAAGTAGCATACTTAATACGCTGGAAATGCTAATTTTTACAACATATTAGACTTCATTTTTTTAGGCATTGGTATATTTCAAACATATTTTGTAACCTTGCATGTATCCAATTTATCGCTATAAAAATTCTAAATCACACAGAGTTCAGGCAATGTCATTTTAATATTATACTGTACAAATAAAATTAAACAATAGGAAAGCCATATAAAACGGTTAAAACAAATTGTACCCTATTGTACTATATGGTTCTATAAGAAATAGGAAACATTGAGTACAGCTTGTCATATTTGTACATGAATTTGTTCTGTGGTCAAATGTTTATTGAAAAACAGATATACAAAATGTCAGTGATGGGCTGCCACATGCCCAGCAGCTTATGTAGGGGTGAAACTAAATCAGACAGCCTGAGTTTCATCTGTGGTTCTATAGTACCAGAGAACAGTCTGTACCAGTATTTAATTGTATTCAATTAAGGCTAAAGCGCCACATAGCAGGCCGCAACAAAAATTTGCTGCCAAACCTGCGGTTTTTCTCACAGGTCTTTTCACAGAAAGGCTTTTCTGCCTCAATTATACCTATAGGGAAACCAGCAGCGTTTACATAGGTATAATTGACATGTTGCGATTTCCAAAAACTGCGCCTGTTTCGGAAATTGCAGTGTGTCCGCTGCGTGTATTTTTCGCAATATGTCGATGGGATTTGCAGGAATCCCATCCACTTTGCAGGGACTGTAAAACGCTACAATTTTTACTGTGGTTTCCACCACGGCCAAACCATGGTGTTTACGCTACCGACTAAAGCAAAATGATCTATTCACAGGATAGCTCATCAGTATCTGATCAGTATGGTCTCACATTCATTCAGATCTAACCAGGATCAGGTGATCTGGCGGCCACCAGGCACTGGAAACTAGAGAGATAGACATAGTCTGAAGCAGCTCTGCTCCTAGTCAAGTAATAGCGCCTAAACTGCAGTACCTGGGTACCACCGCTATACAGTGGACAGGGCTACAGCACTGCATCTATTAATTGAGAAGGATCAGAGTTGTTTTCTGAGAGGTAACATCAGGGCCAGAGGAATACATTTATCCTCTGCATGAAAGTAATGATAATATGGATAGGTTTCAATGTATACTTTAAAGGAGAGCCTGTCATCAGCATAGTCCCTGTTGAACTATAAGCACAGTCAGATAGCCGGGGTTCACGCAAATATAACCCTTTTTTTCTGCTTCCCGATTAGCGCCTCCATGGATGATAGCTCAGCTTTTTTTTTCTTTATATGCTGATAAGAGGTTTGGTGCAATGAGGGAGTCACCATTGCTGTCATTGCACTGAAGAGCTATGCTTTTGAGCGCACAGTCCCTCCATCCCTCCCTACTAAGATTGAAAGGACCAGGCAGTGTACATGTCAATCATAGTAGGGAGGGATGGAGGGACTGCACATTGGAAAGCATAGCTCTTTGTTGTGATGAGAGCAATGGCGACGCCCTTGTTGCACCAGACAGCTCATTAGCATATCAAGAAAAAAGCCAATATCTCAGCAACAGAAGTACCAATTGGGAAGCAGAAAAAAAAAAAAAAAAAAAAAATTATTCATGTGAATCCTGGCTATCGGACTGTGCTTATAGTTCAATAAGGAATTTTCTGGCGAACACTCCCTTTAATTAGTAAAAACTTTGGCTGCTGTGTTTACGACACATACGTGGCCTGCATTGAATGCTGACATTTTGTTAGTTGAGCTGATACTTTTAAGAATCCATTGACTATACTACTATTGACTTCCAGTGTGACAATTGCAGGGAAATAGCACACACTTCTATGAAGCGTCTGACAGTCTAATCCGCTGTCATATTTAAAAATGTCAGAACACAATGTCTGCCTCCATTACTTATTTATTGTCCCCACTGTCACAAAATGACAGGTCCTCTTTTAAAGGGTATGTCGTAGACATATGAAGGTTGTATTAAAAACACAGGTTGAAATGCCATGACCTATGTGCTTTATTATGGAGTGCGCCAAGGCAAGGCAGTGCACGCCGGAGCCAGCTTTGAAACATCTTAAAGTATTTCAGATTTTGACGAACCTTTTTAATTTTTGACCTTCTATGCGGAACTTTCTATCTACGATGCAGTAATGGATGAAGAATCCGGAGAATGGCTGCAATCTATGTATGCAGTGAATACAGTGATGCATTAATTCACAAGGTAACAATCCCAAGGATATATATTTCACTATAAAACATGGATGCGGATTGTTAAGTGTCTGCATTATTGGTGCCAGGACTGTTGCTATCTCCCGAGAAGCTTACCTTGTTTTATCTGGAAATAACATCGGAAGGAGCCGCTGCCCTGAGAGGTTGAAAGTGCACGGATGTTTCTGGTATAATGCAATGCATTTTTCTTGTTCTTTAATACAGGCAATTTAGCCTGCATATCACCAATACAGCTTTAATAGAACAAATACCGTATCATTATGGAGTCCACAAGGAAAGAAATGAGATGCTCCATTTGACAAATATGTGGCACAGGCTGCATACAAATCTCAGTAAGTGAGGAAATTGTTGGTTTATAGCCGAGATAGCGTGAGCAGGAGAAGAAATGTGTAAATATCTGTTCTGGTATAAATAAATGTTCGAGGGAAACCTGTAACCTTCTTATGACCCAGACAGTGAATTAAAACCATATCACAGAATAACATTTCTATTCCCTGGAGATTAGGCAGCGGTAATAGAGAAGTGTTTTACCAAACACAACCTATAAATGCGGCAGTCACAGGAAAGCGAGAGCCTGCGGGGATATTTATCTTTTCTTTCCCTGCACCCCTTCTCTTCACAATGGGAGGTGCTACATGATGTCCCAAACTGCTCGGAATGAGGTCACTGATAAACCAAGGGGACAAATCAAGTGGCAGAAGTAAAGGCTTTGTACATTAAAGGGACGTAAAAAAAAATTAGGCTAACAGTAGGAAATTCATGAAAAGAAGAAAAAAAAAAAAAAAAAACACCAATACCAAGGACAAAAAAAAAAAAAAAGGGACAAAATCTGCATTAAGACATTATAAACCATGCCTCTAATCTCACTCATTCTCCCTTTGGCTCAACTCAATCCCACCCAGTGCCCCTACACAGTATAATGCCCCTTTAGTAGCGATCACACAGTATAATGCCTCCTTAGTGTCCCCCTATAGTATCATTCCCTTTTGTGGCCCCACATAGTATAATTCCCCCAGGGGGATCCACACAGTATAACATCCTCCTTGTGGCACACGCAATGTAATGCCTGCTTATGGTGGCCATCACACTATATTGTCCCCTCCTTGTGACCCCCACAGTAAATTGCACAATAAAAAGTACTTACTTTTACATTCCCCCATTCCCACACCAGTCTCTGCTACTGGTACTTGGAAGCAGCAGGCAACATGTACTGATGTCACTACATAGCCCCTGCCTGCTTTCAAGCTGCCAGTAGGAGAGATAGAGGGTGAATGGTGAAGTAGTAGGGGTTGATGGCTCTCTGCTTCTTCATTGTATTTAACTATAACTGTATCCGGAGGACGCAGATAGAGTTCAAGCTGGGACATGTCTCCCACCACCTGGGACAACGGGACAGCACCTGAGATCTGGAAGGCATTGTTAAAGGGAGTCTGACACCAGTAAATTTGTTATAACCCTAATCCCAGTACTTTGTAGAGGGGATTCTACAGTTTCCAGACATGTCTCTGTCACTCAGCTTTGGAGGCCCATTGTTATGTAAATGAGCATTTTATTCAGATGCAAATTAGGCAAAAAGTGCTTTGACAGAGAATCTAGAGCTGACACCAAACCAGGGTCGTAAATACCAGGGTAGCAGTGGTAGCGGCTGCTGCAGGGCCCAGAACATTAGGGGGCCCGGCGGGCCCCTGATGTTTTTTTTTTGTTTTTTTAATAAGCAGTTACCTGCTGGTGTAACACCAGCAGGTAACGGGCCGTATTTACCTACCGATCCCCACTCCTGCTCATGGCCACCTGTGCTTCCCATTCTGCAGAAGCGGAGGCGGCTGTGAGCAGGAGTGGGGATTGGTAAGTAAGGCCATGGGCCGCAAACCCCACAAACACTGCTATCATTATCTTTTCAGACCCCAGAGTATAATGATCAAAGGCCCGGGGGAGGTGAGGAAACATAAAAAACAATGCTACTTACCTCTCCTGTGCTCCAGTAGGCTTCGGGCCTCCTTGGTGATGTCCCAGACTTCACCATGGGCCAGGAAGATGTCATTATGCGTTGCGACGCATGCCTGGCTCACGTGACGTCTGGTCCAACATTGAAGAAGGCAGGGAGTGGTAAGTAACACTGTTTTTTACATTTGTATCCTCCCCTGGGTCTCCAATCATTATTCTCTGGGTTCTGAAAAGACCCCAGAGTATAATAATTGTTCATGGGTGGTCCACAATGGGGCATAATACTATGTGAAGGGGCCACTATGGGGCATAATACTGTGTGCAGAGGCCACTATGGGGCATAATACTGTGTGCAGGGGCCACTATGGGGCATAATACTGTGTGCAGGGGCCACTATGGGGCATAATACTATGTGCAGGAATGCGGTTTGTGCAAGGGGGGGGGGCCATGTCAAACATTCGCCTTGGGGCCCAGTCATTCCTAGTTACGCCACTGCACCAAACAAGCTAAGGCGCACCCTCAAAGCATTTTACCCTCATTTGCATGTGAATAAAATGGCATTTTATGGGAAAATAGGAGTCCAAAGTTAATAACAGAAGCAAATGTTGATTCTGTAGAATCGCCTTTACAAGGTACAGTGGTTACGCTGGAACCCACACATCAGCTGATAGAACTGGCAGTAGCGCTTCAGTGAGAGCCACTTCTACGTCTCAGGCCATGTCACGTCACGTTCAGGAGTCACATTGCCTGCTTGCAGCTCAGACCCATGTGATGTCCTATACAAGGTACATCACTATGCTTGGTAAGTAGCCAAGAGGCCACAACACTGATCGGAAAGTGAATTTGGAGGGGAGTAATTTTGCCCCCACCCATGAGGTGCTATATTTCCCATATGAATAGAGCGGCAGGTCATGTAGGTGCAGTCATTTACCTCTCATAGGACTGCTAGCAATAGCCTAGCACTGCACTCAGCTATCTCTGGCTGCTCCATAGAGATGAATTTAGCAGTTCCATTCATGTGGAGAAAATAGGATCGGGGGTGATCAGAAAGTTATAACATCCTGTGGATAGGTGAAAACTTGTTCACTGGTCCCAACCCCTCTAAAGTTTCTGCTCTATGGATTTAGAGTTTAAAAGGCCCCACTCCTCCCTCCTGCTATATACCCTTTTAGAATACTGGTATCACCTTATATAGCAGCAGGATCTTTGGGTCCCACTCAGGTACCATAGCCCATGTGTGACTGCACCTCTACTAGCAATAAATTAACCAAGACATTCCGTTTCTTAAAGGGGATGTTCAGGAATATGGATTTTATAGCCTATCCTTAAGATAGGTCATAAATATCTGACTGGTGGGGGCTGTCAATGGGAGCTGAACCACAGTAGTGACCACTACACAGGGCATGATGCCACCTGCTTTTGGCCATGTGTAGTGTATGGAATGGGCTTCGGAAGCAGTCCCCTATAGCTGATCGGAGTGGAGCTCCCCCACTCATCATATATTTATGGCTAATCCTAAAGATAAACCATAAAATCCATATTCCTGGACAACCCCTTTAAGTTAAAATGCTCTGAGTGGAATCTTGTGATATCTCAATCTTAGGCCTCATGCACACTAATGTATTTTATTTGCAATTGCGGGTTCACAATTGTGGATAAAAGTATGGACCCATAGATTTCAATGGGTCTAGTTTTTGCGGTTGTGTGAAAGATAAAATTATAGAGCAGGTCCTATACCTGTCAATTTTTTTGAATGTATGGGTCAGTGAAAACCATGGATGACACACTGATACCAATCCATATGTTATCAGTGCGGTTTCACTGACCCGCAGACTGCACACGGTCATATGTATGAAGCCTCAGTAAGGGTTGGGGTTCCAGTAGTCAGACATCCACCTATCCTGCTTTTATTGGCAAGTAATAAAGTAAAACCACAGGTTGCATGTGGACAACAAAAAACAATGACACGTTCATCACATCTCTCTGATCTATAACATCACAAAGAATATAACTTGGAAATAAAACCTGGCATTAATACAGAGCAAAAAATAATGATCCATATCTGATATCTGTAATAACACCATATTTCATGAGGCCTCGTGGTGAAGCTCATGGAGGCTGGGCTCTATTGTTACTTACAGCAGAGTAAGGTTGGGTTCAATCTTGAAAGATCTTCATGAGGCCACTAGAGGTAAAAACTCCCTGTTGTTGATCTCTATGTTCTGTAGCTCCAAGGACATGTTTTGTTTTCTTCAAAACCTCGACAAGACCCCACATCCTGCAGCAAGACTTTGAACTAGCATGCTGCCAGTTCTGAGGAACACAAGCCGACTCCTCTATCTGATGACAAGCCTTTTTAAGCACGTTGAAGCACCTGCAAAACATTTTCATCTCTTATAGCTTTGTACAAATGTATCTCTGAAGACATAGTTCCATCTAACTAGTTAACACTTCCTTGTAGCTTACATCTCTCTGCTCTCCTCAGATCTCAGCTATCTGCCCCAGTTTTAAGGTCTATTACTCTACTACAATACTATGTATTTGGAAAGCAGTACATCCTATGGTAACCTGTTCAAAACTCAGAAGCTGAGATAAAACCAAAACCTAAACATGCTTTTCCTGCATGCTATCATGTCTAACTAGGTTATCTGAGATAGCATATAATAGCTAAGCCTGTCAGTGAGATAATATCATTATTAAAAAGAATCTGTCATGGTGATACAATTTAGTTTATGGACATGTGAATCGAGAAATCCATGGATAAAGATATGCAAATAGAACCTGAACCTCTTTTACTTCATTTAACTGCATTATTGTCACCGTATGTGAATGGAGAAAAATCCAGATAGCATACTGAACCACGCCACGGTCGTCTGCAAAGGGCCTAAGGGTAGGTTCACACTGTTATTTAATGTCCGTTGCTCTCATCCTATGATGGACATTAAATAACTGATGCAGACAGAGACCCCTCTGTCGGATGTCTGTCTGCATTCTCCCCAATGTAAATACATGACAATTTTTTTTTGCTTTTCTGATGGAAAAAAAAAAAACAGTCTGTTACAAAAGTAAACACCATAACATGTTGTTCACATTAGAGCCGGTTCACATCTGTGTTTGGGATTCGGTTCGGGGAGTCCGCTTGGGGACCCCCCAAACGGAAACATATACGCATAGAAAAGCGGTTTACTAAAGGAAACCTGCGGACCCCATAGACTATAATGGGGTCCGTGTGGTTGCTGCTCCAAGCGGGGTCCGTAAGATTCCTTAGGCAAACCGCTTTTCTATGCATATACAGTGCTGGCCAAAAGTATTGGCACCCCTGCAATTCTGTCAGATAATACTCAATTTCTTCCAGAAAATAATTGCAATCACAAATGCTTTGGTAATAAGATCTTCATTTATTTTGCTTGCAATGAAAAAACACAAAAGAGAATGAAAAAAAAAGTCAAATCATTGATCATTTTACACAAAACTCCAAAAATGGGCCGGACAAAAGTATTGGCACCCTCAGCCTAATACTTGGTAGCACAACCTTTAGACAAAATAACTGCGAACAACCGCTTCCGGTAACCATCAATGAGTTTCTTACAATGCTCTGCTGGAATTTTAGACCATTCTTCTTTGGCAAATTTCTCCAGGTCCCTGAGATTTGAAGGGTGCCTTCTCCAAACTGCCATTTTGAGATCTCTCCACAGGTGTTCTATGGGATTCAGGTCTGGACTCATTGCTGGCCACTTTAGAAGTCTCCAGTGCTTTCTCTCAAACCATTTTCTAGTGCTTTTTGAAGTGTGTTTTGGGTCATTGTCCTGCTGGAAGACCCATGACCTCTGAGGGAGACCCAGCTTTCTCACACTGGGCCCTACATTATGCTGCAAAATTTGTTGGTAGTCTTCAGACTTCATAATGCCATGCACACGGTCAAGCAGTCCAGTGCCAGAGGCAGCAAAGCAACCCCAAAACATCAGGGAACCTCCGCCATGTTTGACTGTAGGGACCGTGTTCTTTTCTTTGAAGGCCTCTTTTTTTTTTTTCCTGTAAACTCTATGTTGATGCCTTTTCCCAAAAAGCTCTACTTTTGTCTCATCTGACCAGAGAACATTCTTCCAAAAAGTTTTTGGCTTTCTCAGGTAAGTTTTGGCAAACTCCAGCCTGGCTTTTTTATGTCTCTGGGTCAGAAGTGGGGTGTTCCTGGGTATCCTACCATAGAGTCCCTTTTCATTCAGACGCCGACGGATAGTATGGGTTGACACTGTTGTACCCACGGACTGCAGGGCAGCTAGAACTTGTTTGGATGTTAGTCGAGGTTCTTTAGCCACCATCCGCACAATCTTTCGTTGAAATCTCTCAATTTTTCTTTTCCGTCCACATCTAGGGAGGTTAGCCACAGTGCCATGGGCTTTAAACTTCCTGATGACACTGCGCACGGTATACACAGGAACATTCAGGTCTTTGGAGATGGACTTGTAGCCTTGAGATTGCTCATGCTTCCTCACAATTTTGCTTCTCAAGTCCTCAGACAGTTCTTTGGTCTTCTTTCTTTTCTCCATGCTCAATGTGGTACACACAAGGACACAGGACAGAGGTTGAGTCAACTTTAATCCATTTCAACTGGCTGCAAGTGTGATTTAGTTATTGCCACCACCTGTTATGTGCCACAGGTAAGTAACAGGTGCTGTTAATTACACAAATTAGAGAAGCATCACATGATTTTTCAAAGGGTGCCAATACTTTTGTCCACCCCCTTTTTTATGTTTGGTGTGGAATTATATCCAATTTGGCTTTTTGACAATTCTTTTTGTGGTTTTCCATTAAAGACAAATTAAATGAAGATATTATTACCAAAGCATTTGTGATTGCAATCATTTTCTGGAAGAAATTGAGTATTATCTGACAGAATTGCAGGGGTGCCAATACTTTTGGCCAGCACTGTAGGTTTCTGTTCGGGGGGTCCCCAAGCAGACTCCCCAAACGGAAACCGAACGCAGATGTGAACTGCCCCTTAGAGACAATGGGAACAGACACAGATGGAAGGGGTTCTGTCTGTGTCCGTTACTCTGCTACAGTTAATGTCCGTTGAACGGACGTTAATAATGGTAGTGTGAACATAGCCTTACACTGATGCTTGAAGTGGACCCTTTATGCCAACATATGATTAGCAGTGGCTAAATCAAGGTGCAGTGTCAAAAACTGGGCATACACATTAGATTTTTGTCATCTGAAATCCATTTCGGATTATGATGTCAATCCATTTCGGCCAATGTACAGCCAAAGATTGGGCTTGTAGATGCCGGTCATTTACAGCTGGCTACATCTGAGCATCATCCAAGTGCCTTCCGTCTCCCTTTAACTTCAATAGGGCGGTTCTGTTCCAATGTCATGGAGCAGGATAGGACCTGCTCTATAATCATCGGAACGGACACCCCATTGGAAGAGCCTTGGCCTGCACACTTGATTGTGTGCATGAGGCCATAATCTGAAGAAAACAAATCGGCCATGCTGGAAATGGTCAGCTGTTCATTGATGTTTGGCATGATCGACTGCTTTTGCTTGATCATCCAAATTGCGCAGCATTGCTACACTTTTTTTTTAAGGGATTCCGTCAGGTCAATATGGGGCACTAAACCACCCATAGGTCCTTATAAACTGGGGGATTAGTGTCCCAACACCATTTGTGCCCACAGGTCATTATGGGCCAGGGGGTTTAATGCATGCATTAAAAAAACCAAACCTTTCTACTTACCTAGAGATGAGTCCGATGAGTTTCTTCGAAATCTCCTCTGTTGACCCCAGTGCCTGTACTCCTCAGACTTCATAGAAGAACTGTGCTGGCAGTGCAGGAGCTATTTGGGACAATAAATCTCCAGTCTATAAGGACCTGTGGGTGGTTTAGTGTCCCAAATCGTACCTTTAACTAAATTACCCCTTGATCAGGGACAAGGACTTAAGTTGCCCATACATTTAAAATATTTATCTGCTAAACTAAATCTGATGAAATCTGTTGAGAATCTGATACCTGTGGTGGTCATGGAAATAATCTGCTAAACGAATGTGAAAAATGTGATCTGAATAGAGTCTTAGCTTTGCAGATGTAGTGCCGTGTAATAGTAAAATGTAGTCAGGGGCTGAAGAAATCCAGAACAGGTGAGTAGCAACAGAGCTCTGGACTTAAGAATTAACTATTGCTTTGCTACAGCTAAATACTGAGAACAAAACGAAAAGAACTACCCAGGAAGTTGCAGACGTATGTTACAATGAGATTGGCGTACGGGTTCCATTGGTACCATACATATGAAATAATGCTTTAGGGGAGTATAGCTCCATATGCCCAGATTTGTACAAATTCTGGACAGAAAAAAAAAGTCATATGGCGGTACTGTGAGGGCCAATATCCTCGTACGGGTGCTGCATTACAGATCCATCTAATTCAGGACTCCCTAATCTTTACCCTTTTCTCCATCAGTTTGCTACAATGAAATAAGAGTAGCTTCCGAATGGCGTTGGCTAGCAACCAGAACCACGGTGAAACCAACAGGTGCACAATCCGGTGCCAGAGAGCAGACAGGGCGTAGATTTAGAAACTGAGCCAAACCAAAGTGAGAAACCAATGGACAATACTTGCCAGAAACCACAGATGGTGCTTGAAGTCAGAAAATCCAAATAATGGACAGAAATAAAGATAATCAGACAACCATAATAGGACTGTCTAGCTGTAAATAGCAGTCATAAGGACCTCATCAACAAGTGACATCTTCTGCCATGGCAGTATGATAAAACCAGGATCAAGAGGCGGGGAGTCAATAAGTCACTGCGTCATGATGATGTAACACCTTCCAAAAAAGGGGGTTGCACTACAGTCTGTCAGCTTTGACATAGTCAGCATTTCTCATCATTTGTTAGCGATGGGTGAAATTACCCAAGATTCGTTATGTTTTTGGTTCAGGTGGCTCAGATCCCTGATTCATTGCTGGTCAAAGTTTGGATAGAAACGGAAGCAAAATTATTATATTCTGGGGTGTCATCAGATCCCAGCGTGTAATAGGTGGAGGCCCAGGGGAGGTGTAAAAAAAAAAAAAAAAAAAAAAAAAATATATATATATATATATATATATATATATGTATATATTTAGTGGTAAAGTGTTTGGTAAAATTCTGGACGGGGTGTATATCTCGCCAGATGAGGTAGCGGAAATCCAGAAGGATACACCTTGCTTTAGCAGAAAGTAGTCTGCTAGGGATTTTTATTTAAGTTACATGGGCTGGATTTTCTGGACTGGAGGACAGGTTGGCAGTGAGAGTCTTCCAGTCTAAACCTCTAGTCCACTATGGGCTTTTCCCCTAGTCCCAGGTGCTCTCAGGTGAGGCTTCCTGATCATTACGGTGGAAGGAAGCCTGGTAAAAGGAGGGCTGACAAGTTGCTGGCTAGGAGAGAGCACCTTTGTGACTGTGAAGGTCAGTATTTCTGCTGTGTTTGGTGCCAGGTATTAGGCCTGCACTAGATTAATGAGGCTATGTGCTGTTTAGTTAGAGTTGGACAGGCTAGTGTTTTTGTTTTGTTTGCATGCTGTTTTTGTGTTGAAGCATCTGAATAATGCACGCTTGAAGTTTGAAACCTGCAAATAGTCTGAATTCTGTCATTGCTGACCCAATACAATATATATATATTTACCTCTTGTAGGCCTCCTTGCAGTGTCTGCTGCTATCTCTGTCTCCCTGGTGAAGTCATGTGCCCGGGGTCACCACTGAGGCCTGTGATTGGGTCTCAGTGTTGATATGGGCATGCTGAGTGTTGTGCACAATCACATAACCTCACCAGAAGAGCATGAGCAGGCCCAAAAGCGGTAAGAGGTGAGTATAAATTTTATTTTTTTTTTTTTTGTACCTTCCCTGGGCTTCCACCTATTATAATCTGGGGTCTGAAGATAATTTACTGCAATGCATATTACTGCTGCCGTTTTAGTTTGTCCAAGACAAATCCTAAATTGTTCGGTTTCTTTATCCAAACAATTTGGCATACTCAGGTTGAATCCCACTTGTGACGAATCGGTTTGCCCATTTCTAATCTTATCTATCATAGGATAAGAGCAACAGACTTAAACAGTGTTGGACTGACAGATGCAGACGGAGCCCCCTCCGTTTGTATTCGCTCTAGTGTACAAAAAAAAAGACGGAAGCTTTTTCGGTCATGTCTGTTTAATTCTCATTAAATATTCAATTGTACCGCCCCCTGTGGTTTAGATGGTGCCAGTGAAGGGCCCGGTGGCCAAAATCAGTTTTACTTCTCAAAGGGAAGAAAAAGTCCTGCATTTCCACAGCGGCGGCCTAAAGACATGTACAGAAATTACTAAACAACTAAAAGTAACAGCTTTAACATCAACTGTTGAGACTTATTTTTATCTCAGCCACATGTAAGTTGCATGTTTATATCACGTTCATGTAAGCTATGCTTTACAATATAGAAATATAAATGTAAAAAATATTACATTACTACTTTTATATACAGTAATACCTCGTACACTCGTGTTTCCGAATTTGCGAATTCACAGATTTGTGATATTTTTTTGGCAACTAACATATATAGATTTTGCTCTTTTTTTCTCAGATCTGTGAAATTTAATAAAAAAAAAACACCTTCGCTATTGGGTAGTAGCGTCCTGTTCGTTACGTACCCGGTAATTAGTTTCATTTTACTGTGAGTGTATAAGAAAAATGAATGAATGTATTAATATACAGTACTGTACAGTATACTTTAGTATACTGTACAGTACTGTAGGGTAAAGTTTATTGATATTTAGGGGTTAAACATTAGAAATCGGCATTGTAAGCGCTTCTAAGCGCTTGTACCAAACATTCGCAATTCCTCGCGATCCGCTCTGTAACCTAACCTCGCGAATGTACGAGGTATTACTGTATAATGCTATATTGGATTCACTATGCACAGTAGAATCAGGATGCTGCAAGATATTACAACAGTGTAGAAAATCCTCTGGCAATCTTAAGTACATGGTCCATCCATTTGTAACATGCCACAGGACCTGACAATCTTTGACCAACCCTTCCCAAGAGCCCAGAACCACGTACCACTGCAGGCTGCATAGATAACCAATAACCTACGGCTTCCCTGAAACAATACAATCACTTGGGGAGATTGCAAAACTTTGGGAAGGGAAAGTTTTATATGTCTCATTATTATCCAGTTACAGGAAACTACTAAGTTTACTTTGTAAATGTCATGTTCTAATATTTCTGTTGCCAATATACTTAGCTGCATACTTGTGTATTTGCATAGGTAGTCACCGTTTTTCAATGAGGCTTTGTCTTTAAGGCAGCGTTAGCGGAGTAAGAAGCCCAGACGTACCTCAAAATTCCTTAGTCACAATGCAAAATCTGGAATTAGGCCACCACTTACCATGTGGTATCTCTAATACTGGTGTCTTCTTATGTTGTACAGAGGGCTTTGGGCCCTGTCAGGCTACAGGGCCCAATAGTGCTGGCTATCTCTGCAACCTGTATACCTTGTTCCTGTTAGAATGCATGTTAAATAATATTTGACAGGCAATATTCAAGACCTTTAAGGGTTAATTGTATTTTGCTGACAAAGCTCTTGTATCTTATGGTGCATGGGTGTGGATAGCATATGACTATTTTGGTATTGTCCAAATACAGTAGTAGAAAGTATGAGGATGTTGGGGAACACCCCCCTTTCATGAATATAAATGACTGACAGACACACATGTCTGGGTCTCACTCTCGGTGGGGGTCTCCCTCTCCCTGTGGGGATCTGTCCCTGTCTCTGACTTTGGGTGTCTCCCTCGTCCGACCTGTGTCTACTTCCTCTAAGACCCTGGAAGAATGGCTGAATCGTCCTGCAGAAGACTAACACACATTGATGAATAAGCCTGAGCCAAGATGATGCAAGAGAACCACCTTGAAGAAACCTAACTCTACACTTCTCCTAAGAAATGTAAGACATTGACTGATATTTCTGTTATGCTGGAAGATTTCCATGTATCTGTTTTTTTCCATGAAGACTTCAATAAATCTCCACGTTTTATATGAAGCCGAGTCCTCCAATAATGTTACCTTAGGGGTCAACACGTGAGTAAGGATTTCATTCAATTGTAGACTATTTTATAGTTTACAGGACAGTTATTATTTTACAATGCACTGATGAGCTTTTATTGGCAAATTTCTGGAAGTAAACTTGAAAGGCTCTGGATTATGGTTGCCATTGATAACTGTCTGATGTTGTACCGAACATTTGCCATCTTGGTAAAAGCACCAGTAAAACTAGACCTGCAAAAGTGTGTCGGTGTCTTTCAGATGAACTACAAAACACAGAATGGGGATCCGACTGCCTGTCCTTCGGTAGGTTGGTGTAAGGTGGCCTCATTGGCCTGACTAGGGTACACCTCAGGGGTCTTCACCTTACAATGCCCCTTTGCCAGGGATAATGGTAACACCCTGCTGACAATTTTATTCATGATTTTATAGGAGGAATAATAGAATAATCGCACAACACAGAGTTGCTCCAAAGTTGTTATTCACAGAGAATGCAAGTATGTACTAAGTAGACATGTCAGGAATGGTGACAGGTTGTCTATAAGGCATCGGTTCTCAGCCAGGGTTCCCAGGAACCATGGAGTTACATGAGAGCTGATCAGGGGTTTCCCAGAACATACTAACAAAAGACTTGTCACTTTTTCAATTGAGAAGGCAAACTGATCTGTGCCTGCTCAAAGCTGCTTTGAAAAGCAGTCAAAAATATGAGCACCGACAGGTTTCTTTGAGGTAACAATGATTAGGGGCTCCCCAGAAGTCAAAGCATTTTAAGGGGGTTTTCCTGAGGGTTGGGGATTACTAGATTAACGGGGTTTTCTGGGACTGAAATATTGATGACCTTTATTGATATGAGAAATATCTTATTGGTGGGAGTCCAATACTAAAGATCCCCAGAGATCACGTTCATTTGGCATGTTTGCAGCTCAGGCCCATTAAAGTCAGTGGGTCTGAGCTGTAATATCAAGCACAGCCCCTATGCATCTGATTGGTGAGGGTCCTAGGTGTTGGACCTCCAGCCCATCTGATATTGATGACCTATTGCAAGGATAGGCCATCAATATTAGAAGTCTGGAAAACGCCTTTAAAAGTGTTGTACAGGATTCAAAAATATGGGCGCTTTTGTTATCAGGTAATGACCTCCAGTCTCTCGCATGGCAATGCTACAGCTCAGTCCCATTAAAAAGGGAATGAGCTGCAGCATGGCTATGTGATGAAAGGATGTGATGTCACTTCCTGAAAAGAAGAAATCAGCCATATTTTCTAATCCAGCACAACCCCTTTAAAATGTTTATTCATTCTGCACACTTTCTTCCTTTTCTTGTGTATTTTTGTGCTGAAGTTGTGCAATTCCTTGTGCTAACTTCTTATGCTTGCCATAGTCTGAGTCTGCAAGATCTACTGTCTGCGTACCATATATCTGCAAACCATTAATACTAGGTTCCTGTGACTAGTTTATCATAGGTACTGCCATGTACTCAAATGGTAGTCACAGAGACGGTAAAGAAAACTGTTACTGTAGTCACAGGAACAACATAAGTATTATGCACTGGCATACCTCCCAACTTTCAAAGGATAGAAAGAAGGAAACAATGTGTGGCGCGCCATGGCAAATTTTTGCTCCACCCACTTCCATGTTGACCCCGCCCGTTCTCACCCATTTTTCTTTGTGCCCCCACACAGTATAATGCTCCTACAGTCACCCTAACTTTATATGCCCCCACATTATAATGTTCCCCTCCAACTGTCCCACAGTATGAAGTCCCTCTCCTCATGTCCCAGTTTAAAATGGGGGGCAACTAGAGGAGGACATTAAATCATCGGGGTAGATGGAGGGGGACATTAAACTGGGGGCAACTAGAGGCAGACATGTCCCCCTCCAGCTACCCCCCCACGGTTTAATATCCTCCTCCAGTTGCCGCCAGTTTAATGTTAACCTCCATCTGCCCCCCCCAGTTTAATGTCCGCTCCTCCATCTGTCTCCAGTTTAATGTCCCCCTTCATCAGCCACCAGTTTAATGTCCCCCGCAAAATGTAACATAATAAAATCACTGATACTCAACTCTCCTCACTCCCCTGCTATCTTTTTTTTTTTTTCCTGGAGTGTTCAGGGAGCTGCAGGTGAGATGTGAGTGACGTCATCACATCGTGCCTACAGCTCTGAGCCGGAGCATGCAGAAGGGAACAGTGGTGAAGCAAGAGCTGTCCGCGGACAGCTCCTGTTTCACCACTGTATTCAACTCATCTGCGTCCTCTCCAGACGCAGATGAGTTGAATCTGGGACATACCTCTTGCTGACCAGGACAGCGGGACAGGACCCACAATCCGGTACAGTCCCGCAGAATCCGGGCGCGGTTAGGAGGTATGCCCTGGAATAGGTTCTATAAAAGTATGTTATGCTAGGTTCACACTAGCGTTCGGGTTTACGGCCATGATCCGAAAGACTGAGACCCTGTCCACTTAAAAAGCGGTTACACGCGGAAACCCGCAGACCACAGTATATAACCGGCGGAGAGAGACTCCACTCCTAGTGTGAATCCAGCCTATACAATATAAACTACATGAATATGCCTGACTTGGGGACGTTACTCTAGGTTTCCCTACTTCACAGTACCAAGCTGAATGTCTGCTATTCAGCTCAAAAAGCTGTCTTTCCCAGAACTTTCCCAGTGTGCTGACTAGCTATATAGTAACTCATCCCCTGCTCCCATTTCATTGCATAACTAGAAATATCAGAGCTTGGGAAAACCACATGGCTAACTTGTTGCAGCTTTAATTTTGACTGTACTGACACCCAGCTTTACTAGACACAGATATTACTCATAAACAGCTGAATGAAATATTAAAATGTTTCTTACACTGGAATATCTCACAGAAGTATCTTTACATATGCTGCTTTTATTTTAGGGTGGGAGATGCTATTTAAAAACCATCATCTGTCTGACCTTATCTGGGTTTGGTTCATCCTGCCTTGGCTTAAACTTTTCTGGCTTCTTGGACAGGAAATCAGGGAATTCTAGAAAGCCTTCGAGACCTGACCAAAAGGTCTTCATCACACAAAGGCTTGATTTTCTTAACGAGTTACAAGCCAGTTGAATACAGAGTTACTACGGAGTAACCTCCATGTTTTATCCGTGATCTAATAGAAGACAAAAAGTTCAAAAAGTGTTTTATTTAAAGAAAACCCCAACATTCAGAAATGCCCATGCAGCATCAGATACGGGCAAGGCAACAACTTCTGCCATACTATGGTACCTTGTAGTATCATGTGGATGTTGTGCATTATGATGAACAGCCGGGATACGTTATCATTGACTTCTATGGGGAGACAAAGTTGCAGTCACAAAAGAAACTGCATGCTAAAAGTTGAAAAAAATATGTCTTGAAAACTGCATAATGTAAACAGGACATTTAACAAAAAGTCCCACAGCTATGTAATCTTTGTGCTGCAGAATGTCTATGTGAAAAATGACAAGACAACTTGTATGTGTAATATATAATGACACTAACTGATGTTAATGTGTCCGTTTATTTTAACTGATCCAATTAATGGATCAGTTAAAAAAAACACAAACACATTAGCATCAGTTAGTGTCCGTGTTTTTTTTTTTTTTTTTTTTTTTGTTTCTGCTTTGAGCATGCACAGAAAAAAAACTGACATAAAATAACGCACAATAACTGATGGCTATCAGTTACTGTCCATTATAAGTCCGTTAACCATACACTTCAATGTTAAAAAAAAATAACGGACACTTGCTGTCCATCAAGAATCCGTTTTTCCAAAGGGACAAAAAAGTGCTGCATGTAGGATAATTATTATTATTTTTTTTTTTTTTTTTGTCATCGGGGAAAAAACGGACTTCTGTCGGATTGGGTGTAAACGGACACAATATAAAAACCCATTGAAATGAATGGAAATTTTAACGGATTTCTGACGGTTCAGCTAGTGTCTGATGCTAAAATCTTGTAGTGGACAATAGCAATGGACACTACTGATGGTCACCAACGGTAGTGTGAACGCCCCCTAAGATAACATGCTTTGTAAAAAAAAAAAAAAAAAAAGTCATATTTTTGGGGACATACAGCACATTATATGTGTAATGACAGTAACCTCTATTACAAAATTGTCTGACCATTGTATAAGCAATGCTACCTCCAATGCCGCCCCTGCTACCTCTTGTGTCACCCCCTCTACCTCATAGATTGTAAGCTCCTGTGAGCAGGGCCCTCAGTCCCTGTGTGTGAATTGACTATTTCTTTGTAATGTATCTTTTTTTGTCTGTACTTGAACCCTACAAATTGTACAGTGCTGCGGAATATGTTGGCGCTATATAAATAAAATGTATATCAAGTTTTATTGCTGCAGATTTTATCCTTGGCATGGAAAAAGGTGAAATCCAAAATGGCATCATTCTGTTACACGTGGTGATCTGTTCCACTGTGGAAATCTCCGCCCTATGTGAACATGGTTTAAAACCTGAGCTGCATTTAAACTAACTTTGTGTCAATCCTGGTGCAAAATCTAAGCTGGCTATATACAAAGTCCACCTTCCTGATACATAGCTTTTTTTTTCTTGAGCCAAACTCCATTTTAGGCTAGTTAGATGGGCAGTGAGCACAGCAATATAGCTGCCATGACCTTGCCGGCAACTCATTTGCCGTAATGTAGCAATCTACAGTAGCAATGTGCTGTGACTAATACCTGCAACATAAGGGGACCTGCAGTGAAGGTGAGCTATAGCAAAAAACGCCTGCTTCCTGCAGCTCGCAGAGGAACAATTAAATTGAGCAGCATGTTGGCACTGCATGTCCCCAAGAGGTTTTGCAGAATCATAACTTAGCACCTATCCATGGGTGGGATTCTCAACGATCATGAGAGAAGGGATCCTGTGTCCCCATTTGAACAGGATGCCAGTGCCCATGCATACAACTGCTCCATTCAATCTCTATGGGACAGACAGATAGATGAGTACAGCTTTTGGCTACCTTCGTCATTCCTTTAGATTTTTAATAGCGGCAGGGCATATGCATAATGACCACTCTATTCAGGACAACATTTTTGTGGTTGGAGATCAGACCCCCAGTACTCAGCTGAATCACCTATCTTGTGGAATCCAAGTTCTAGGAAAATCTCTTTAGGATATGGCCCCACATTGCATACTCGCTACGGGCTAACTTGCTGAAAAGTACAGTGGATTTAAAGAAATCCCCCTGCAGAAACAAACCCTCATCGCAAAATGTCTGGTATCTACGTATCGATCACGCAGCATATCAATTATTGTTGTGTGTACGCTCATGGTTTGAAAGTGAGGCCCAGCTGTGATGTCTGCTGTAACATGTGGCTGTGGGGCCTTACACTTAAGCAACTGCAAGGCCTCATGTAAATGATCACATGCATTTTAGCATGTAACACAATGAGGGAAACACAACCATATTGTGGCTGCCTAGGTATGTTCTATTTCAGGACTGAATCCATTGCTTCTAGGGGGAACACTATCTTAAAGGGAATCTGTCAGGTCAATCTGGGACATAAACCACCCACAGGTCCTTATAGACCTGGGGTTTAGTGTCCCAAATCGCCCTGTTGTAATGCAATCCGCAGGCATGTTAAAAAAAAAAAAAAAAACCCATTATACTTACCTACTTAATGCGGCCATGGATTGTATTATAACAGGGTGATTTGGAACACTAAACCCCCAGGTCCATATGGACGTGTGAGTGGTTTAGTGTCCCAAATTGCCCTGACAGATTCCCTCTAAATATGTTATGGAGGACACTTACTAATTATCTGTTGGATACCTTGTGTGCACAAGGCTTACTTATATTGCTGCTGTGCTGTTTATCTCACCTCACACTGAAGAGCATCTGATGGTGACAAAGTGTGCCAGTATTTTACATCACAAAATAGTGTTAGGTAGAGATGTAGTTATTTGGGGGTGTAGTTGCTACATGGCCCTGGAGCCTGAGAGGGCCCCAAAGGTCCTCCTGCCATCTAAAATATACCACTACTCTAAATGGCACAAGGTAAGTAGGATGCCATTACTGATTTTGCATTTGGGTTCAGGAGCTTCAAGTTATGCCTCTGGTGCTGGCTCATAAGGCTAGGGCTACATGTCTACTTTGACTGTGACTCTCTTAACTGCCCTGTGACTCCATCACCAATGTAAGTGCATGGAGTCACATTGTGACCACTAGGGGGCGGCACGATGGCTCAGTGGTTAGCACTACAGCCTTGCAGCGCAGGAGTCCTGGGCTTGAATCCTGCCAAGGATCATCTGCAAGGAGTTTGTATGTTCTCCCCGTGTTTGGGTTTCCTCCGGGTACTCCGGTTTCCTCCCCACACTCCAAAGACATACTGATAGGGAATATAGATTGTGAGCCCTATATGGGACAGTGACTGACAATGTCTGTAAAGCGCTGCGGAATATGATGGTGCTATATAAGTAAGCATAATAAATAATAGGGGGCTGTGACTTTTAGTAGCAAAAAATATCGAGCACTTTCTGCGACTAGACACTGCAACTGCAGCACCCTCGGAGTCGCAATGTGACTCCACTCACTAAGCCCAAATGCACACGACCGAGGACGCCGTCCAATTGCAGCGTAATGTGCTTGGAGTGACACCTGAGTGCCTTCCATGGTGTCCTCACCTCTATGGGGGCTTCTAATCCATTCTGTTCTGATAACACGGAGCCGACTAGGACCTGCTCTATAATAATCGGAACAGAATGGAGTATAGGACGCCCCACGGTCTGCACACTAGGCCGTACGTTGTTAAAGGCGTTGCAGGACGACATGGTAATATTTGGTCCTGCAATCAGTCACTGTGTAACCCTAGCCTAATAAATTTGTTACTACTGTAGGGAACTGCCATTTCTACTAGTATATAATGTATCTGGCTTCTTTGCCCCTGCAGTTTGGCTTCAGAGACCCCAGGCATTTAGTGCAAGTTTTTGTTTTGTAAATACAGTGAGTCAGACACATGTGAGGCAGAGCTGCTGGGGGGAGAGATGTGAGCAGAGCTGCTGAGACAGACATGTTATGTCTGGGGGAGTCTAAGAGCCACTTGTTCCTCTTTACTTCACAGTATATAGTTAGGTATGTGTTACCCCCTATATACTCACAGGACCTAGCTAGTAACCGTAGTTAGGGATCCATATATATATACAGTTCAGGGCAGTGATAGGTTAGGCTTCCGAAGGCCAACTAGCTAGTTAGAGGCCCGGTGGCACTAGTAGTTTAGCTGGCAGGTTAAGGACTCAGTGTTAGGGTAGTCAGGCCTGCTTCTACTGCCGTCACCGTCGCCCTGTTTGCTGCCTGTGAAGAATCTCACCATCATCATCATCTCCTGATCGGCTGTCTGTCATCTCCTGGAAGAATCCGAGGATCCACAGTCATCCACAGGGGCCCCTGCATCCCTTCTGTTGCCTGGAGGTATTGTGCACCGGAATCTTGCTATATATCTATATATATATATACCCGGGTATATAACCTAAGACGGTTGAGGACTTGCTGGTTGTTGTAGTATTGCTGTGTTCTGAGTATATTGTATGTATGTATTATTACCCTGTTGATTCTTATAAAGCTACTGTTATAACCTTATGTGGTATCTGTATGTATTCTTCAGACTGTGAGATTAGTACAGTGATCCTTGTTAAGGCTACTAACTGTATTTCATGGGTAAGTCCCAGGAAGAGATCCTCCCTGTAATACAGAGGCTCTATCCTGGGTGGAGGCACTGATATATTTCATATATGTTCCCACTCTTCCCTTCAGCGAAGGCTTCAGGTCCCATTATACACACAGGTCAGCGCCAGAGTCTGTTGCGGGAGGGATAATACTCATACCCCCCCCCCAAATAGGGCTACACTACCATTGTGTGTAGTTTTACCTCGCACTAAAAATGTGGCAGAACTTTCCTAAACGTTGCATAAGTCACGTGTTCTGTAGCAATTTATAGACAAGCCTTAATGTACAAGTCAGTGCATTGCTATGATTGCGATTCTAGTGCGATGTCACGTGGCCAAGGTCACTGTGTAGCCTCAGATGGCTATAAAGGGAGTGAGGAAATCTTTTCAGGCAGATGTAAGCGCTGTGAGATTCTATAACCTAGGAGTAGAGGCTCATGTGGCACTGCAGGGGTTAAATAGGGCTTTGTGACAGCTGCCGGCACACACAGGGTTAAGGCACTAGTAACTAGTGAGCGCTGAGGGGGGTGTGGCCAGAGCAGGCTCCGCCCAGTGTCAGCACTCCTCTCCCTCACATACTTCCTGACTCTGCCACATTTCTTTTGTTTTGAAAGGGGCCGTGACGTCACCCGCCGCCTCCAACACTGGAACTCTTCGCCAGCCGAGGTCACAAGGTTCAGCTAACCACACCCCAATCCACCTCGGTCACGCCCACATCCCCTTCCGCGGAGTCCTCCTCATTTTCCCGTCAGGAGGTGCGATATCCCGGTCACGTCCGACATCAAAGGCCATAGAGAACTTCAAAGGACAGTCAGCCCTCCTCCTCCTGTATCCTCCCCCGTGCCCGCCCTCTGCCACACCCACCATTAATTCCCATACTTTCCAGCTTCACTCATCTATTTATGTTTCCAGTAGGGTTGATTTGCTTAGACACGCCCATTTTGGTGACGTCACGACATTAGGTCTTATTTTCATTTCTCGGTCGCTTACGTGCCGAGGTCTGAGGAGGGCGTGTCAAGTGTGAGAAATGGGCGTGTCGAGTGTGAGAAGTAGGCGTTTACCTGTCATTCGGGGGAGCGGAGTCGAGGCAAAGAGGCGGAGTAGAGGCGTGGTTACGTGATAGAGGGGCGTGATTAGTGCTCCGCTGTCTGAATGCCGAGCTCGCCCTTCCTCCCCCCCAGTTTATAACGTGTGGCCACTTCCGCTGGCTGCTCAGAAGCGGTGCGATCATGGCGGAGCGCGGTCAGCAGCCACCCGCAAAACGGCTCTGCTGCAGACCAGGCTTCGGCTCGGCTTGCAGGCCGGGCCAGCGGGCGGCAGGTGGAGGAGCCCAATGCGGGGCCAGCAGCTCGGGCCATGGAAAGACACAGAACCCGGAGTCCCTCCTGGACATCGCGGCCCGCAAGGTAGCAGAGAAGTGGCCCTTCCAGAGGGTGGAGGAGCGCTTCGAGAGGATCCCGGAGCCCGTGCAGCGCCGCATCGTCTACTGGTCCTTCCCCCGCAGCGAGAGGGAGATCTGCATGTACTCGTCCTTTAACACGGGGGGCGAGGACGGGGCCGCCTCAGGGGGGGGTGAACACTGCCGCGGGGGGCACAGCGGCCACAGGGGCGGCCTCGGTAGCGGCTACGGCGGCTGTAGCTGCGGTGGCGGCGGCGGTGTCAGGCGGAGGAGACAACAGCGATGAGAACAGACTGCCCTTCCGCCGGGGGATCGCTCTGCTGGAGAGCGGCTGCGTGGACAATGTCCTGCAAGTGGGTGAGTCCCCGGCCGCCGGCTGTGTGCTCGTCTCCATACATGTCATGTACCGGGGGAGCCCCCCATCATGTCTGCTGCCCCCCAACCCACAGGCGGAGAACAAAGGCAGGAATTTAAAGGGCAGAACAAGGAGGGGGTTTAAGTCTGCAGACACACAATGCACTGCATACCCAATGTCTGCCCTGTGCGGGGGTGCCACTCATGGGCTTTGTTGTGGGTGCTGCTGTCCTCTCCTGTCACTGCTGGGCACAGCCTGGGGCTGACTGATCATGTGGGCATAGGTGACAGTCCTAAGCACCGCCTGCTGAGTGTCAGTGTACAGCCTGGGCTGGCTGTGTGTGTCAGTGTACAGCCTGGGCTGGCTGTGTGTGTATATGTGTCAGTGTACAGCCTGGTCTGTGTGTGTGTATTTGCTTGTCAGTGGTACAGACGTGTGTGTGTGTGTGTGTGTTATATATCAGTGGTACAGCCTGGTCTGTCTGTGTATATGTCAGTGGTACAGACTGGTCTGTGTGTATATATCATTGGTATAGCCTGGGTTGTGTGTGTGTCAGTGGTACAGCCTGGGCTGGCTGTGTGTGTCAGTGGTACAGTCTGGTCTGTGTATATGTCAGTGGTACAGCCTGCTGAGTGCACATGTCAGTATGGTGTATATGTCGTTGTCTTGTATGGTTGTATATGTGAGCCCTAAGCACTGTCTGCTGTAGGTGTATGTTAGTGGTATACTCTGGTCTGTGTGTATGTGAGATGTGTACTGGCTGGTGTGTGGTGTTACTGGTAGATCTGTGTGTGTAAAATATTCAGCACTGTACTTGTATATGTGATGTGTGCACTTGTACAGCTTGGTCTGCCTGTCTGTGATGTGTGTACTAGTAGTGCTGGTTTGTATATGTCAGTATAGTCTGAGTATGGGTTACTAGTACAGTCTGGATGTAGCGTGTACTAGTACAGCTTGGTGAGTTTATATGTTAGCGGTTTTGTATAGTACTTGTGTATATGTTTGTCAGTAGAGCAGCCTGATCTTGTGTATATCTGATGTTTGTACTTGTAAAGTTGTGTGTCATTGTGCAGTCTGGTCTGTCTGTCACTGGTATACATGTATCTGTCCTATGCAGAGCATAGAATGAGTATATATAATCAGTGTGTGCAGGTACCTCTAGTATATATGGATGTCAGCTGAGGTGTGAATATCGGAGTGACACTTTGTGCCTATACATGTGTATTTCAGCTGCAGTATATACTGTATGTTCTAGTCCTGAGCAGAGCCTGACTTATGTAAATATGTATATGCCAGCTAGCTGTATATGGACACTTGTTATCCTTATGTATTTGCCTGTGTAGATATCATCCTGATAGGACTTGCACACATCTATATAGCCTTGCTTGTGTATGTGGATACATGTGGTTGCTCTGGGCATGGTGTGATGTATGTTAGATGTGTGCATTATTTCCGTGTATTCTAAGCCCTTGCATCCTATTGCATTGCCATTTTCTACGCCTTGGCACTAAATCAGTGGTCCGTCTGCTGTACAATCTATTGTCCCCTGTTATCAGCCAAGGACAGGCTGACTGTATGGCTATTCAGTGATGGCACTGACAGGAAGTCCTGAGCAATGTCTGTCTTGTTGATGGCCCCTTCATCTCCAGAGACCTTCGGCGTGCCTACGTCTTGCCTTGCTCTGTACATTAGGGTTAGTGGGCCCTTTAAATGAAGGTTGTCGTGGTCTTGTCTCAGGACTGTTCCTCACTAATTGCCTGGAGGTGTCTTTTAAGATTTGGGTGTCTGGGAGAAAGAAGAGGTCACACCTCCCGGTGGGCTGTGCTGCATGACAGGATTGTGTGTGAAAGGCCCAGGGAGAGGGGGTGGCGAGGGCTGATCACACACCCCTGGGCTGTGCTGCTGCTGCATTGTGCCAGCCGAGCTCAGAATGGAGCTGTTTCTTGTCAGGACAAGGGAGTGGAGTGAAAACAATACCCACCTTTCATGTCCCCCTCCTCCCCTCCTCCTCTTCGCCTTTTTATCCCTTTATTTGTATTGTACCAGTCCATACCATCTTATTATAGCGCAGGTTTTAGTGATAACTTTGGTCGCCGGTCCAGGCATGCCATAAGCCCGGACCTGCCCAGGTCTGACGGTATTGTGCCCGTTTATGGGACATTGCTGCTGCCGGTCATTTTCGCACAGTATGGCGGTGTGAGGTATTCAGATCATTAGGGAATATAATGCAGATTCGCTGGGAACAATACGTGGGTCTGTGCGCTGGGAGCGGAGGGTCAGCCTCGGGGCTCCACGTCACGTATGCCGGTTGTGCATCCCAAATAGCCGTCAGGCGTCTTCTAGCTTGTTCTCGTTTTCGTGTTTGTGTCTATTCGGTTTTCTCTCACCCCCTCGAAAGGAAGCCAAACAAAGGCGGCTCTTCTATTGCTTTTCAGTGCTTGTTAAATAGAGGAGACTTGACAAAGCTGGGCAGGCTGCAGATTTAAAGCGACAGTGCCCTGTTTTTCTTTGCAGGCTGGATTATTTTCCTGCCAAGAAAATGGATGCTATAGGAATTGTTTTCAGCGTTTTGTTGACCCATACGACCTCTTGTATCTAATCTAGGATATTCGGGATTTTTGACCAGTACCAGTCTGCATATGTTTTGGGTCAGTTGCCCTTCTCATCCATCTAAAGGGCCTTCATCGCTGCCCTTTATCCTCTTGCATTTCTATGATGGATTTTTTTGCTTTTGGCATGTTCTTGTAGTCGTGAGGTATATCTGTGGTTTCTTTCAGGAACCCACCTCTTTAGTTGGCATAGACTAGGAGTTTTTGTCTGTGCTTGACTCTGCACGCAGGCAATGGGGGATGACAGCCGAGGGAGCGCACGGGGAGGGAGTTTTGGCTGATTGCTTTTTAAGCCAGGAATTCATTGTAAAAATAAAGCCAAGGGGCAATAAATAAAAAAGATGCAATCTACTGGAGAGGGGCGGGCGGACAAGCCAAGGCTCTGCTTGCTTTCAGCGCTGGAGGACGGGGCCTATTCTAGAGATTAGAAACTATTTTTTTCCACAGGCACATAGGGAGCGGGCCTGTGCTCTCATGAGCAGGGAGAAGGGCGTCTAATGTGACACTTGGGCCTGTTTTTACATAGATTATACATAGTAAAAATTTTACTTATATGGATACAGATGTAGCCGTGCTGTCACTTGTAGCTCAGCTTAGTTATCCATCGTTCTCATTGGTGATACATTGTAGTACTGAATAAATCACAGCTTCAGATCTGTCTCCCAGAAAGACATTTCCCCTTTAAGTCACGGTCTGTATTACGTCTTAAGAAGGTTGCTTGCATTCTTGGCGAATCTGTTATTGTCCGCCTTGCTGTTTTGTATTATGCAAGTCAAGATGGCAGCGTCTTTTGCATTCTCATACCTTGTAACCAAGGGCAAACCCTTACATAGTACAGATTCCTATGTCATGTTAGTGTGAATGAAGATCAAATTGATGGTTCCTTTTTTTTTTTTTTTTCCATTTCATTTGTAAGTGAGGCTGTTTGCTTAAAGGGTGGATTAGGTCCCCTGAACGGTTATCTCCCAGATAGTGCTGTGGGTATATACACATGGTGGGGATGGTAAATACTTGCACATATGACTCGGCGGTGAGTTGTCACTTAGATGTCTGTAGGGACGAGCAGAATATTAATTTCTCAGTGTGACAGGCCTGATGTGCGGATTGTAATTGCAATGTATCTGTGCGGATCAGATAACACCCCGGGCAGAGGCTTTGTCTGTGAATCGGCAGACCATGTCCTAGTGATGTATAACCAGATGACCATCCGGTATGCCGTCGTATATACTCGGTACCCCCTGAAGCACATGACATGCGGTATACATGTGATCTTATTGAATGTTTTAGACGTGTAATTTTTGCATACATTGAAGGCTGTGCACCATTCTGTAACTACATGTCCTAGTAGTGAACATGGCATAAATGATATCTGCAACCATTGGTTATCCTTCTGTTGAAGCTACAACTCCTAGTGGGACATGCTGCTGACTGGGCATGCTGGGTTTTGTAGTCTATATGAGTTCATATAAGTCTTTAGTCACACTGTATTTGCAGGGTGTCCAGTAGAAACCTATTCATAGGCCCCAATTCATCTGACAGGCGTCGTGTCCTGGCCTGTATATATCAGTTTGATTCTTGTTTAATAAGAGTGTATAGGCGGCAAATATTAATATATTGCTATGTTTGGAAGGACTTCTCGATGTATACCTCCAGTGTGAGCACAACCTTGAGTGCTTCTTATCTCCTAAAGTAGGCGTCTTGTGTAAGACCATTTGTTATGGTGTGATATAGATTTTTGTGAAGCCCTTGCTCTTTGTGTGTACTTTGCAGCATTGTGATTTGTGGCTGCTTGTTATGCAGAGAGTACATGCTTGGCTGCACTCGGCTAAGCCAATTTCCTCTGCCGTCAAACATCCAGTAATATAAGGGACTGCGCCTGTATCTGGTAATCTGAATTAGTACCAGTCTAAGTGCAGTGACAGGTGTCAGAGCCCGTGATTTGTTTCCTGGGACTTCCCTTGCTTGCTTCAAGCTTCAGTGTTAATATGTGTTGCTTGCAAGCTGCAAGGCATTGTTGGAACATGCTGGTGCTTAACATTGGGTTTATGTGTAATTCTCTGATGCCATATGATGTGCCGGCGAATGAAGCAGACTGCAGGATGTATACACGCCATGGTTTTAAGCCTGCATCGGGTAAACAAACATGTCTGTCTGCAGTTTCCATTGCCTCTGCTCTTTCCATGCGTATGCTGTATGAAATATCATGTAGATTCAGGAAGAGCTGATGGTTAAGTCATTGGCAAGGCAGGCAACACCCAGCTGTTTGGAATGGAGAAGTTACAGGAATCTGTTGGCTTGTTATTGGCCCTGGCATGGAAGTGAAACTGTGGGGCGTTTAGGAACACGGGTGCAAAGGAAGTGGTGGTGTTGCACAACTGTCTGATGCCCAAAAAACTAGTAGCAGGGTTAATGGGTTTATTTATTATGCTTGCTTGTATAGCTCCATCATATTCCACAGCGCTTATACAGACATTGTGGTTACTGTCCTATATAGGGCTCACAATCTATATCACGTCTTTGGAGTGTGGGAAGAAGCCGGAGTACCCGGAGGAAACCCACGCAAACACAGGGAGAACATAAAAACTCCTTGCAGATGTTGTCCTTGGCAGGAGTCAAACCCAGGACTCCAGTGCTGCAAGGCTGCAGTGCTAACCACTGAGACACTGTGCCGGATACTAAAGACTTGTCCAGAATCAATAGGCATACTCCGCTTGGTTTTACTAGCTGGTTATTGGCTACTCTTATATAGGTCCCCCCGCCCATGAGGAATGTCTGATATGTATTTCCTTCAGCTGTAGCAACTTTCTAGTTGTGCTCCAGTAGGAGTCTATGGTAGTGTAAGTCCACCTCCGATCTCATCAGACTGCTGTTCTGTCTCTCTTCCATGCTTTATACTGCAGGTCTTTGTACTCCACAGGCTGACTTCCATTACAGTAAGGATAGAATGGTTATAAACTGTAATCCTTAGAGGTTGTCAGAGGTTATTAAATGATAGTAAGTTACAGAAAGCTAACCACTTCATCCATCATCCACCGCATTGCAAGTTTCTTGTCGTTTCTAGTGTTCTGTTCCGTTATAGGCGCAGAAAATGGAGTGTCATATCACATGGTGGACAGCAATGGTGCAGTTTGGCCTTTCATGGGGTCGGTCATCTTAGCATGAAGAATAGTTATGTGTTGTACTATTCTTTGTCAAACTTGACAACCTGATGCAAATGTCAGCTCTGCCATACATGGCTGTTCCTCAGTAGGGGCACCCACTTTTTGGACACTTTATGGCTTATTCTGTTCCTATTCTAGTCTCGTGCCTATGTATTGCACATCCTCAGCCGATTGCATGCATGACAACTCCTAGTTTTTTTTTAGGTTTTTAGCACGTGTCATGATCCCTGTTATTTGACTCTCTCTATTAATATTTTGGCATCACTTTAATCTGTTGGATACAGATTGCCTAAACTTGTGCCTTTAGGTGCACTGCCTCCAGCCCCTCGGACTCCTCTGTAAGCGTACCTGGTTCTGTTATTACCAGATCCATCTGTCGGGATGATCAGAGGTTCCCAAGTGCTGACTGATGGGAGGAGGAGAGGTAACGTATAGCTGACTGCTGTCATCCCTTTCCAGGAAAAGATCCTGTAACAAGGAAAACTAGTATTCGGGTCCCTTTGATTTATTTGAGCTCACACTGAAACATATGCAAAACTTGAAAGGAAGGATTTCTGTCTTCTCCAACTGCAAAGCATCAGATCACATGCAAATAATAAAGCATTGGACATGGGCCTGCTGGTGAATGCTTTCAAAGGAAAATGAGTTTTCTCCTTCATCACTTGTTATCCCCTATTGCACTGTTTTAGTTCAATGACCCCATAGTTATGAGACACTGATGCAGTTTAGCTTCCTATGAAAAAGTTTGGTGACAACCCCTTAGGGACTTGTAATGGAGACCATTGCCAGCACTTGTTGCCTTGTTATAGACCAAATTAGCCTGGTGTGGGCAAAACAGAAGCTTGCTTAAATATGTTCCTTGTATCTTGACAGGTGCTACTTACTTGGGTGGGATTGGGCTGTCCAACAGATGTATTGGGGGAATTTATTCCTCTACATTCGTTTTCTGGCAAAGATGGGTGGTATTGTGGCACACATTTGGTGCAAGGCCTCTTCTTGCACCAAATGTGCACCACAACCCCCATTCTGTATCTCCCTCGCCACATTGTGCAAATGTGTGCTGGGTGGGGACTCCTCAGCCCAACATAGTCATTATAACTCACAACAGTTTTTTGGCACGAGTTATAATGGAAATCTACACTAGTTTCTAACTGGATTAATGTCCATTCTGGCGCCCAGGACTGTCTGTCTGATTTATGAAGGGGCCAGAGCCTCTTTATAAATCAGTCATGCATTGTGCAAGTTGTGGCCTTAAGACTGGAATGCTAAATGCCTGTCTTAATCTTCCCTGTTGGCTCTGTATTCTGGCCCAACTGTGGGACTACTGACCCAACTTACAGCATAATACTGTTCTACGATGCTCTAAGTGTGGGTCAGTAGACCCATAGTTTGACTTGGATGCAGAGCTGTAATGTGGACTCTTAAATAGAGACAAATATTAATCTGAGATGGCCCTTAAAAGGTGTTGACTTGGAACTTAATGGTTCTTGGGTGTAAAAGATGCTGGCAAATGTGACCACTTCGGTTGTCCATGGGGGTGATATGTCTGCATCATTTCTACAGTGAATTTGTAAACGGGAGCCTAGTGAACATGACATCAGCTAAGGCTAAGTTCACATTTGTTGGTGTCTACTACGTCCAACAAAAATCGCGACAGGAAAGTCCTGCACAGAGGAGATTTTTCTCACCCGCTTTAGTTTAAATACACACACCTGACGGAGCCCATTATAGTCAATGGGGTCCGCCGGGCTCAATGTGTAACCGATACTTTAGCGTTCCACCTCTCTGTTTGGGTCTCCCGACAGACCCCAACAGAAAGCTAGTGCTAGTGTGAACCTAGCGTAAGAATAATATGTATATTAGAAAAGGTTGAATGAATCCTGTAACTCATTGGAGCAATATTTGTGCTGTTTGCTTTTTTTTTTTTTTTTCTTTGGCATAAATTTCACCTTTTTGTGGTCTTTCTGCCCTGCACTTCATGAAGCATTTGTGCCTTTTTCCCTAGATGTTATGATACCTTTCCCACTTATGCGTTTTGTCAGGAAAAGGGGTGTAACCTAAATGGAGATGTTTTAAAGAAGGGAAAATGCACTCTAGGACACGGGAAGCGTAAAAAAAAAAAAGCCTATCACGTTAGACTGCATTAAAAAGGGGTAATGGTGTTTTTTGCATTTGCCAAAAAGGTAACTTGGCCTTATTTTGTTAAAAAAAAAAAAAAAAAAAGTATACACAGCTTATAAAGGTGCATCTAAACTAACACGTGCACAATATTTAAGAGGTACCTACATCATAATCACAATAGTAAAACTTAAAAACAAAAAAAAAAACTCCTATGTGAAAAATATGGGCAAAAACCAGAACCCCTATTGTCTTGTGGTACGTCGCCATGTAGCATAGACTTTCTCGAAACTTGCTCTGAGTGTGTCAGATGTGATTTTCAGGAAATGTCACGGCTGTTGCGTCGGACCATACTGTGCACGTAGGACGACTGCTGAACTCCTTTACTTTAGGTAATGCCATGTAAGACTTGTTGAAATGTTGACAAACTCCAGTCTTGTGTGTTTAGTTGTTTCCATTCGGTTACGTTTCCCAGGCTTCTCACTGCCTTTTGCAATGCACTTCCAATGACCTTTAACAGAAAATACACTCCGCTCCATCGTTGCTTTACTACTGTCCAAAAATATATCCGCCACCTTGTGAGGTCCTGCTATATACCCTAGAGATCCATGCGTACCCCTAACTGTGCACGGCTCCAAGGCCAGGCCTCAGTCTCCCTTATAGCGCTATATTTCACACCCTTGACTATGGTACGGTTTTCACTACTGCACTTAAACTTTTTGGCATTTTTTCACACATACTCTGTTCTTTTCAAGGCTTTTAAAAATGTCACTTATTGTGACTGTGTGTCTTTATGACTCAGGCCCCGTTGTGTCATTGCAGCCTCAACCACCACTGGTTTCACATGTAAATAACAATGGCCCCAATCTCTATTATTCCCACCGCTAATTTAGGTCATGTGGGGGAGTCACTTGTGCAGCCCCCTCACTTGGGTAGTTGCCATGGTGGGTGTCTTGTGTCACCTCTGATATAAGGCACACAATGGTCGGAGCCTGCCTGAATGGATTGTTACATATAACAGAGCAATTGGTAATCCATAAAGACATATAGAAACTACAATTGCCCATTATTCTTAATTTTTTTTTTTCTTTCCAAAAACTTGGGTTTTGCAAGCTTTCCATATAAAAAAAAAAACAAAAATCTTAAGGCCTCTTAAAACTGAAGTGTGGTAATATTTCTACACTTTCAGCCTTTTTAAAGGATCATGGGAGTTGCCCCTAGCAACAGTAACAAAATAAATTCAGTGATGTCATGGTCGCTGTGGGCCGCATCATGTCCGTCAGACCTTGTAAATGAAGCCTTTTAAGTCTTGTTAATGGATATCACGCATAGTATACACAACCATACGTCAGTCCTGTATCTGCAGGCCTGGAAATTCCAGAACGCTTGGACTTGTGCTTTTTAAGATTTAGGAATTTTGGCAACCGTGAAACCTGGAATAGAAATCTAGTAATAGTATAATGGTGGATCATTTCTGCTGTACGTGCGTGCTCACCCATGTCTGTTTTGTAACCATGAACCTGTGAAGCCTGTTAGAGGCTTGGTTAAAGGGCTTGTCCTCTGACACCCCTTTGTTAGATTCCTTATGAGGAGATGTTGGTTGTACTCAGCATATTGATGCCTAAGAGGTCTTAGTTTCGTTCAAATGATGGCTGTCTCAGTACGGAGTCTCCGTTATTGGGTTTCCCAGTACCTAAACTGTATGGGGGTATTTTATTATCCCAGTTACTGTAGTGATTCCTCGGCCTGACATATTTATTATAACTGGCGTGAGTTATACAGAATCTATGCCAGTCCCTAAGGATCTGTAAGATTTAAGAGGCCCAAGATTCTAGATAAACTGGGTGCACCTTGCACCTGTTGGAAACTATATATGTAGTGCCAGTCTTAATAAATTTGCCCCTATATGTAGTTTATATAAGTGGCCCTTTGTCTCTGTGTCGGTGGAAGAGCGGTTTCCTGCAGTATGTTTTTAGTTTTCAAGGCGACTTTCATTGTGCTCTTGTCCAGTTTGCAGTTGTAAGAGGCCATGGGAAGTGAAGAAATTGCACAAGGGTCCCTTTACAGCCCTTTGTCATAGTCTGTCAACACAGTGCTTCCTCTTGTGTTCATGTGCTTCACATCCCATTATCGGAGGGAAGCAGGATCCCATGTGACTCCATACTTCCTTAAAGTACCACATCCTGCCAGATTACGGGCTTTGGTGTGGTAAGATCTGTCGTGTATTGCAGCGGTTCAGGCTCTTCCTCTCCAAGGAACACATTCTTAGGAAATAAACATTTTGCAAAGTTTTGTCTGCTCGAGAACCCTTTGGTCAGGGAGTCGTATAGCCTCTACTGTCATACAGGCATCATTGAGTGCAGGACTTCAAGGAGTTAATAGACTTGTACATGTGCCATGTGATGTATGCTGCCATTTTTTTGGGGGGCAGGTTTTACACAGATCTAACACCTTTCGTATGAAATAGGCAAATTAGTTGCAAAGTAAACGTGTCATGCATCTGGTAGATGCCCCATTATGGCTCCTTTAAAAAATGGGCTGCATATGTTGGGTAACTGGTGGCAAAACCATACCCTCCTTCCATATTCACCGTCTCAACTTTCATATTCCCAGTGACGACACACACACACACACACACACACACACAAAAATTGTCACTGGGAACATGAATGTTGAAAAGATGAATATGGAGGTATGGTTTTGCCACTACCAGTTACCCAACATATGCAGCCCATTTTTTAAAGGAGTAAAAACCTGTGTAAAACCTGTGCGCAAAAAAAAAAACTGTTTAGGCCTTTCCATAGAGGACTCAAAAAATTTCCTTAGGCACTGTTGGCTACATGGTGCAGCACAGCAATGAATGCTGTAAAATTGCAGTCAGTGTGACTATGGCAAATGTTTCCACCACTTTAGGAAAATTTCTAGAATGAACATGACCTTAAGACTAAGGCCCACATTGTGGAAATGCAGCTTTTTTTTTTTTTTTTTTTCAGATTTTGCTGCGTGTTTTTGAGCCAAACCTAGGTATGACTTCGAAAGGAATGGGAAATATAAAGGAAGCTTCTTATACTTCTCCCTTCTGCTCAAAAAAAAACGCAACAAAAAAAGCTGCGTTTCCGCAACGTGAGGCCTCAGCCTAAAGGAGTCTTCCTGCCTCAAATGAATTGTTCTTGGTCAGTATGTGATCTGTGGGGGTCACACCCAAACCCAATACAGATCTGCTGATCTGGCTGCCTCAGGTGCTGAATGCTATAGTAGTGGACAGGGAGCAGAGTAATAAGACCATTGCAGCTTCACTCCTATTACTTAAAGGAGCAGACCTGCATCCACTCCCTGTCCTCCACTGATCTGGTTGCCAGAAGCCGTAGCAGTGGATCTGTTTGAGTTCTGGCTATCGGACCTTCAGAGCAGACACTGTTGACCTATCCTGTGGATAAGTAATCTCCATCAGAAATGCATTTGGGATGGAAAACACCTTTAGGCTAAGGCCCCACATTGTGGAAACGCAGTGGTTTTTTGTTGCAGATTTTGCTGATTTTTATTTTTTTTGAGCCAAAGTCAGTGGGTTTAACAGAAGTGAAACGTCTAAGAGCTTCCTTTTTACATTTTTCCGTTACTTATCTAGCCACTCCTGACTTTGGCTCATAATACCACAGCCAAATCTGTGGCATTTGTGTCCATTTAACTGCACTGGCTGAACATCTAATGTGTATGTGGACTCTTTATACCTATTCCAGATGTCCAGAGAAAGGATTGGACCTGCTGCCTTTCAACATGTCTGTTTTATTCCCATGCAAAATAAGCCATTGCTCTAGGTGTCTGCCAGTGGCGTATTCCCTTCTCCCCATTGATGATGCTTGCTCGGCCACATTGGGCATTCAGTAATTTATAAAGTACGTTGTGAATGTCCCTGACCTTAATATTAATGGTCGTCCCACTCACAGCTGTAATTTAGACATCCCAATGGTTGGCTCTTGTTGTTTTTGCCAATGTTCATGGCGGAGCAGGGTTGGTGGAGACCACACCCTGTCACTGAATCGCAGATGGTGTGGGGTAGGGTGGCACAGACATGAGCTCTCAGGCCGGTTATTTAATGTTTATTACTTTTATACGTTGGGTGTGTTTTACATCCTTTTCACTTGGGCTCCAGTTAGATCAAGATTACGGCCCTATGGCTTGTGAAAGGCCTTGTTTTCTGCAATCTTGTTGAAAATGTATTCCTTAAGAGGTCACCTCAAGCTCCCCAGCGCTTGGCACATGGCACGTCTGTACGATCCAGGAAACATTCATTGGCTGCGGGGATGTGAAAGATTTATTTGATGAATGGTGGCTTTTAGAGCTTTTTAATCCTTAAAGTAGCAGCACCCATTGCCTGAATGAGTTGCTGCCAAGCAGTATATAACAGTGGGCTTTTTGTGAGCTCTGAGGAGAACAGTACTGCATAATGTATTTGTTAATAATTCAGAAGGATCAGAAAGTAAACGGTCGTAATGAAAGCTCCTCTTTATGTTTCGCCTCTTATTTCCAAAGTAGAATTCTGGACGCTGAAATATGCAGAGGGACATCACATTTTCCTGACCGTGGTCACATCTGATTGTCATGTCAATGTGAGATGACCTCGAATTGTGGCTGGTCCTTTATGCCAATATTGCATTATAAGGGTGTATGGTTGGCGAACCACCAAGAAACTCCTCTTTGGTCTTTAGGCCTTTTGAACTATACAAATTTTCTTTAAATCGGCAATCTGGTTAATGGGACTTTACCAGAATGATCAAAGATAAATCTGAGTCCTCCATGTTGCTCATGAGTTTAGAGAACATATTTCAGTTGCTAAAATTGGATGTTATAGTCACTCCTCTGACATGGCTTCTAAAACCAGGTAACAAGCTTGCCCTTCTTTAGGCTAGAAATAATCTCTCTATCTTTTTGCCTTTTGGAATGGTCAAACTGACTCCAAATGTGTAAAAGGTTCATTCATCATTGTAGGCCTATGCTGGCCATACATATTAGAATATGACTGTGCCAGAATAAGAGGCTCCAGCCTCTTAAAGGGGTTGTCTGGGCCCAAATGGAATTTTCTTACTGATGCTCTATCACCCTGACTCTGCATAGATCATCTGTTATAGTGCCGGAAGCTGCTAGTGGATGGGCGGCACATACAGCGCCACTGCTATGCAAGTAATGGCATAGGCACTGCAGTTCACTGGAACCACTGCTATGAAGTGGATGGGGCCTCTTTAATGGGGTACACACCAATGTGCCAGAATGGAAATCTACACCAGTCAGAAGTTTGGTACAAGCAAAGGCCATGTGCCAAAGAGGTGCCAGCTTTAAACCCCCATCTATGCCAGAAAACTGGTATAGATGGCTTTGTAAATTCCCCCCATGTGTGGGAAATCTTGTACAGTTCATGGTGTGCTGTACCAGACCGGTGTATGCTGCAAAGATGGTCACATTAGATACTTAACACATTCATTGTCTGCCAAGATACATGTATGATCTTGTTATAAAGTATTCACGCATCGTTTGCTTCCGGATATTTTTTTTTTTTTTTTTGGGTCTTGTGGTAAGATTTGGCTTCTTTCTAGGTGGTAACTCTACAGTCGGTGTGACCATATCTGCACATAACTGTACCCCCCACCTCCCCTTCAGATCAATCTCAATAATGCAGGGTACTTGTCACAAGTTTAATACAACCACCCATTTGTGTACTATGATTTGTGTCCTCGGTAACCACAAATGTGTATTTATAGATCTTGGTGGTAGAGTTATTGAAGTGTAGCTCTGTACAGAGTTGTTCACGGCCTCCTCCCTTCCCAAGGGCCACCACAAGGAGATGAGACAGTCGTCTTAATACTATTGTAATCAAAACAATCTAACTCCTTGCACATATGGAGGGGGTGGTTGTTATTCCCTGTGATGTGCACAGACAAGTTGCACGTGTTTTGTTCTTTTACTTTGCTGCCTAGTGTGTAAATTTTTTTTTTTTTTTTTTTTGTGATTGTAATACCGTATGTCTTTTTGTTTTCATATCCAGAAATCTGAGCTGCTTGTGGTGCCCTTCTGATGGTTTCTCTATGATCTGCCTACTGCAGATGTGATAGAAAGTTTTTCGACACGCCCCACCCCATAAATTGTCACATGTTGAGCCGTTATGTGTTTTCCATTAATGTTTGTGCTGTTAATACTCTCGGGGGTAAAGTTTGTGTGTGTGTGTGTATTGGATTCTCATGGTAACTGCTTCTCTAGGCTTTTGGTCTTGCAGTCATGTTCTTCATGCCCCCTCTTAAAATATTGGTTGTAATAAGAGTGGCTCAAAGGGGCCCCTTTTTAATGAAGGCTGGCGATTCTTACGCCAGTCTTAATTCATTTCCTAACTGAGGTGTAAGGGTGTATTCACACATAGGAATTTGAGGCAGAATCCACCTAAAATGCTGCCTCCCATTAATTTCAGTGGGAGGCAGTAGCTGTGGTTTTTTCGCTAGCTTGAAAATAAGTCTTGAAATGAATAGGAGGTAGAAAATATACTTTTTTGTCAGTATGGAATTGGATGCGGGATTTGTTAAAATCCACTCACAGAATTTGGCTCTGCCTAAAAAAGGCAAAATACAGTGGCTCTCTTCTCCAAATTCGAGGTCAGAATTGGTGTTCATTTTTGTCAAGCAGAAGAATCTGCTTCAGATTCCTACGTGTGTATAGCCCCATGAGACTTACCAAAATTAGAGGCTCTGGCTTTAGTAATGCGAGTGTGTAGGTGTGCCCGAACTGGTGGAGATTTGTGGTATAACTTATGCCAGTGTTCTGCCATGAGTTCTAGAAATCTGATGGATGGGGGTGCCCCATTCAGCCTAGATTCTCACCTAGCTCTGCCCATGTCTACAAAGGGGACGAGGAGGGCGCGAGTGCTGAGATGAACTATGTTGGTGTATTTCTGGACATTTCTTGGCAAATCCCAAATGATAAATCTTGGTCAATGTGCGCAATTGTCAGAGGTAAACATTTTGGAAGACTTGCCGACATTCCTCCAGTAGACGCTGACATGTTCTGCTGAAAGCATTTATAGGAACTTTCTGCTGTATTCACAGAACATACGACTTGAACCCAGTCTGTACAGCGCCCTACATAGTCCATAACCCTGGTTTACACACTGAGCAATAAGTATTAAACAGTCTTGTGCTCCAAAATTAGTACAAAGTGGCTGCTTGGGGAAAAGGCTCCAATCGGGGGGGGGGGGGGAGAAACTCTGATCCGTTTCTCTTGGCCACTCTTAGGCTTCCGGTGTTTGTCATGGCAAGAATAATGTGAACAGAGTCCAAGAACGGAATAAATGATTACAGTTTCCGCTTGTCTAGTTCATGCTTATACCTTATCTGGTTGTAGAATTTGTGCAGCCCCATGTCACCATTGCACTACAGCATAATGCCTCCTTTCTTTGCCAGGCCTGGCATATAATTTAAGCCCTCCTACCATCTTGGTTGTGAATTTTCACGTTACAGCTTGCTAAGGGTATAACCACGTGTATAACCACAGCTGAGCTTTCTAGAGTTACCGGGTGAACAATTGTAAATGGTTAATGCATAATGTGTAAGGTTTCCTCTCCGTGCCCTTCCCCCAACAAGGCTATGCTTGTTAAGATGTATACTTAAGCTGGCTCATGAAAATGTAGAGCTCATGACATAACAGAGGCTGGAATAATTCCCACTTGCCCATTGAGTTGGCAGAACATCTGTTCACGGATTTTTCTGTACCTGAGCCTCTCCGCAGAAATCCTTGTGTTATTGGTGTGCTCTTTGTTTTGACTGTATTGCCGACACTGTAGTCTTTTTAGTTTTTCCTTCTTCCCCATTTGTGCAGCATTTAAGCCCGACAGCTGAGTGAATATCCGAAAGTTAGAAAGTTAGCCTTGTGTTGCTGTGCACCTGTTGGTGTCAGTGCCATTTTATGGATCACCCCAAGACCATTGAGGGAGGTGGTAACTTTACGGTCACTGTTTCCTGTAGAAACTTCTCATCTTTAAAGGGCATCTACTGCCTCACACAAGCATATTCAACTCTCCACATTGTTTATTACAGCGATAAGTTTATGTATGTCACATCTGTAGATTTGTCAAAAAACAGAAGTCTTACACAAATAAAGCAGCTGTGTACTGGAGGTGAGGCTTGAGTTCTCTGGACCTCTGCCCTTACCATTCAGACACCTACCATCTCTTGATGGCACTGTGCAGCAAGAGTTGATCTTCCCACTGTTATGACACCAGCCATCTTATGTGAGCAGCAACGGCAGTGCTCCCAGGGCTGAAGGCCCGCTCCCAGGGCTGAAGGCCCGCCCCCAGTGCGCCACCTGCCTCATTTGCATAAGATCTGTTATTTTTCTCCAAATCTTCAGACGTGACTTACATTACAGCCATAAACACCGTACCTTTAGGTGCTCTGTAATCTGGTGGGGGCATCTGCATATGCTTGAGGGAGGTGTTAGAAATATTCCTAGAAAGGCTGATCCTGTCACTTGCCTCCACATCTCTGGTCCGTATTTGTTGCTTGCTTTCATAGCGCCATCATATCCTGCAGAACTTTTACAGAAATATTGTCAAAACTGTCCCAAGTAGGGATCACAATCTAAATTCCCTAGCAGTATGTCTTTGGAGTGTGGGAGGAAACCGAAGTACCTGGAGGAAACCCACACAAACATGGGGAGAACATACAACCCCCTTGCAGATGTTGTCCTCGTCCAGACCATGTTCTGACATTTGGGATGTGTGTAGTGCTGACCTGCCTTGGCCAGTGAGTGGGCACTACCTGGTTGAGGAGAGGGGAAATAACGTTCTATGTTGGGACAAGTCTTAATGTTTCCTGTAGGCAATGCCATCACACTTTGCTTGCACTAGTTCTGTAACTCGAGGCCCATGGTGACAGAAGCTACCATGTGAGGTCAGGTTTGAGTGATGGAAGCAGAAGGATAGATTTTTTTTTCAGTGAACTTTTTCTTATAGTACTTGCTCTGTTTTCAGCGTTTCAGCTGTTGCTGCAGTTGTGTCTCTTGCCTCTCTGCACTAAGAGCCAGTAGTTTGGGAAGCGTCCTCACTGCAGACACGTAGGTGGCCCATTCCATCTGTAAATGCTGTTCATGCCAATCCAGCCTGGGCAGCAGTGTGGGTGAACGCACGGATCATTGTTGACTATTAGTTTAGCAGATGTAGCGGAGTGACAAACAAATGTTCCCATAAGTCATTACCCACCTGCTCTGCCGTACACACTGGCAGCATGGCCGGGGGGCCTGTGATTTCCAGGCTACTATTGGGTGCGTATTTCTGTAACTGAAGGAGGTTTGACAGAAGTAATAACTGGACTGTGCACTTTGGAAAATCTGACGTCCAAGGATATGTGTGGACATGTGAACCTTCATGTAGATGCAACCTGGATAGAGCTAAACATAAGATGCCCATGGTGTTGCAATGCCAACAAAGTGTACAGATTGTATACTAGATGGGTTCAGTAGGGGCGTGTTCACACAGTATATTGGCATCTTCAGCGCTGAAATCCACATCAAGACCTACATCGTAGTCTCAATTCATGGGTTTCCCTCTAGTATGAAAATACTCATTTTGGGGGTAAAAAGAAGCAATATAATCTTCATTGGCACAGTTTACTTGGAGACTATGGCAAAAACAGTGTCTGGAGATGACTCGTGTGACCCATTGGCCTCCAAATCAAAATACTTGATATATATTTTTTCTTATTTTTGTTCTTTCCCCATATGAGCATAACCTAGATGTTTCAGGTTCTCTAGTTCCAGGAGAGGTCTGTATACTTTCTCCTCCATTAATTGTATTCCTCTTGTAAGAAGCCTTCGCCTGGCATCTGTGAATACTTCTTTGCAATCTTCATCTGTTTGCGTTCAGTTTCACCTTTAAAAGGAATCCACTTTGGCTCTTGAAAAACTAGTTAATGCCCCCCCACCTATGTACTTTGCACATGACCGCTCAAGTGTATAGGCCAAAGGAGTCCCATTAACCATATAACTAAACAGCTTGTCCCCCCCCCCATTGTAATGGTTAAGAACATAAGATTTTCTATGGATCAGATTTATGGGAATTGTGTGGCGCGCAGCTGTTGGAGTCGACTTCCAAAGCCCCAGAAGGTAAATACAATATAAAATTGATCTTTGAAGTGAGGTTATTAATTTATGGGGGATGAGGTGTTATGACAGGCCGGATTTGACTTTCTTGTATTTCCAGTTCTTGTATATTTTTCTCCTCCCTGTTATTGAAGAGGGGAAAAAAAAATAATTGGAACATTTTTAATTTTATTAGGTAACTTGACCTATATATCACATATAATGACAAAGTGGCAGATCAAATTACCTCCAGTATATTGTATTCAAGATACGGGTAGATTTGGTTGCACATTGCTACATAGAAGGTGAGAGAGATTTTGAATTATATAAAAAAAAAAAAAAAAAAAAATTGTCACTTTATTTTTGTGTGTTTAATGTTGGATTCCAAAAAGTGAACCAGTCTAAGAGGGTGTTCCAGCACTTTGGAACGGATGTTCTATCCTTATGGGGATTATATTTAAAAACTGTATGGAGAGCTGGAAGTACACAGCTCCATGCATGAGAGAGATGAGCAGCTGTAAGCGGTCTCAACCACCACATACTGTAAGGAACGGTCTACTTCTGGCTCATACACTGTACCTTGATGTCCTACTAAGGTTATGTTCAGATTTGTCGATTTGATCTTCTGGGCTTACCATGCATCAGAACAAAAGATTAAACAGGACTCAATAACTACAATGGTGTCTCTTGGTTGTCAGTTTTCTCAGACTTCACCAGATGAAAGTTCTGCTTGCATGAGTATTTTGCTAGCGGTTTGACTAACTTGGTTGGATTGGACTTTGGTATAAGGTTACATTGACATCTGCATTAAAGTCCTGAAAACCTTATTTAAGAATGTCACTGCCCTCTACACTAGAGGAACCAAAGTCTCTTGCTCTGAATCTGTCCTGTTCTTCCTTATCACAAGGCATTATGGGAAAAGGAGCTGGGAAGCTCAAGTGCCCTCAATTTGCTTTTGACCCACTGAGTCTTGAGAAAGCAAGAGGGAATTTAGCCAAGTCAGTATTACTCATCTGCATACAGCGCTGTTTCGGGATTTGTCCTTCATCAGTGCAGAGCAGAGTGAATTGGCTGGCTTTGTGGGAGGCAATGAGTGGCTTAGGGAAGGGAATCTCTCTCCTTGGGGAGAGCACCAGTGAAGGTGTGTAGAGTCTTGAATTGCCTTTTTGCCCTCTACTAAGCATCTACATATCACAAGGCATTATGGGAAAAGGAGCTGGGAAGCTCAAGCGCCTCCCGCAAAGCCAGCCAATTCACTCTGCTCTGCACTGATGGACAAAAATCCCGAAACAGCGCTGTATGCAGATGAGTGATATTGGCTTGGCTAAAATCCCTCTTGCTTTCTCAAGACTCAGTGGGTCAAAAGCAAATTGAGGATTTGTTACATCCAACAGATGGCGCTTGAGCTTCCCAGCTCCTTTACCCATAATGCCTTGTGATATGTAGATGCTTAGTAGAGCGCAAAAAGGCAATTCAAAACTCTACACACCTTCACTGGTGCTCTCCACAAGGAGAGAGATTCCCTTCCCTGTTCTTCCTTAGACATATTGTTGTGAATGGACACATTGTAGTGACTCACTTGCCCTATAGAGGAGCTACAGGGAATTTGAACACTGGTGATCTCTGCAGGGTGACTACTTGTGATGCGCATAGTCAGGGGACCAATATAAAAGTAGGGATTGTCTAAAGTGAATGGTAACGCCCAGTTGTCAATATATTCATAAATCTCTAGGAAGAATTACAGGAATAGCATTGTGTAGATGATCCAAAACTGGTACTTTTTTGTAAATTAACCTCCATAATATACAAGTGAGGAGAGTTGACAGGCCCGTGGGCAATAGTGATGCTGTTTCTGAGGGGGAGAGTATCAAGCGTAGGGTGTGCCGGACACCTCTTCCTCTGCAGGCCCAAACACACCCCTGGTGCTGTCACGCTAATCTTTTGGCTGTAGGCCATGACCCCGATTTGTATTATGTAGGGATTATCACACCTGTGGAGTCATATGATGGGAGACAGACACTTTCATCCCTTTTATCCTCTTGTGTATTGTATGTGGAACTTTCTATATACAAGTTGTATAGTACAAGTCACTGCACGTCGTGACGTGTGTGTCCGTGAGCAGCGTCTCCTGTGTCACTATGTGGAAAAACATAAATGTGCTGTGATTGTGTTTGGCGCGGTGCCTAGTAGTGTGAGATCCACGGCTCACACCCATCCTATCTTTAGCCTTGTATCAGCTTTCCCCTTGCTGGGTAAGGACACAGGAGCTATGTGAGTTCAGGCTGTGGCGTGCTAGTCACCGGCTGTGGTGCAGACTCTCTATGTGAAATTTTCTTTTTTTAGACCGGTTGACTTGGCTTTAACCATGTGTGCGCTGTCGCTGGGTCTTTGTCTTGAGTATTCTGCTGGTTTATGGCTTCAGGACTGTTCTTGTGGAGTATTCACTAGGAAAACCTGTGAAGTATTTTATATTCTGATCATGCCTCTTATCCTTAGTTTTCTTAGTCTTTTTTTTACTGTGAAATTTCACAGGTACACAAGTCAGTGTGATTATAATTTTTTTTTTTTTTTTTTTTTATCTTCCCAGATTTGCTATAAAGCGCCTCTATGTAAACATAAGTGTGGCATATATAATACTGTGTGTTTGGAGACTCCATAGCAGTTTGTCTAAAATTTTCTTTACGAAAAAGTTCTGCAAGCCTGACTTTCATCCCGCGTTTTGAAGAGACACCTGATGGACCCCATTATAGTTAATGTGGTACCTTGGGCTGTGTTGGTGTCCACCATGTTACTGGTACATTTGTCTGTTCTTCTGTGGTGCAAGAAATGTTAGTTTTATAGAAATTTGAGAAGGTGTGGTTTTGCACTACTTTTCTGGCATAAAGTAAGCCAACTAAGAGGTGACTAAGGTAGTCTAATACTCCAGATTTATCTTGCTTCTGTCTAGTCTAAGGTCCCACATTGAAGGAAAAGTGACCTTTTTTTTTTTTTTTTTTTTTTTGCAGCTTTTGCTGTTTTTTGAGACTTGGCCCAGAGTAACTTTGACTGGGAAAGTATAAGCTTCCTTTTTAGATTTTCCCATTCCTTATCAAGCCTCTCGACTGGCTCAAAAATTGCAGCAAAATCTGCAACTAAAAAGCCGCTTTTCCGCAGCGTGGGGCCTTAGAATAGTATGGGTTAATAGGCCTCGTTGGGTTTTTTGGTTATAGAAATCCTATAAATCGTCTGCTCACTAGTGAGTGAGTATAGTGCACAGTGGATGTTTGTGGTAATGTCGTATTGTATAGTACATTGTCCAGTTGTCCTGTCCAGAATTTTTTTTTTTTTTCCTCTCCCCCCTTCATGGTTCCCCTCTCCCTCCAAGCAGACTGGTTGCGGGGAAGGGGTTAAAGGTGGATTGGCTGAGGCATTATGCAAGCTGTTAAGTAAAAAGGAAGTGCATTACAAAATGCTGAGCTCAGTAGTCTGGCTCCCAGCCAAGCCTTTGCTTTCTTCACTACAGCTGAGGGCTTTCTAAGCTTCCCACAAGTGGGTTTGTCTGAACTGTTTAGGAATGCTGCCTCAGTCGCCAGCTGACGTCAGTGCAAGCAGTTCAGCTGAGGGCCAGGCCAGACTGACAGTGCGGCGGGGAGGTGCCTGCGCGGTGGCGGCTGCTGCTGTTATGGGTGGCTCTCTGGCCCTCCTCTCCTCCTCATGAGCTGTTTTTACTTTCCTCTCTTTCTCCTCCAGTCCCTGGCTTGTGGTGTAGCCACGTGAATAACATGTTATCGGAGGAACGCTTTATATGAATGACCTTTTTTTCCTTTGAATCCGCTATCTGCTGACTTGAAGCTGAATTGCAGATTGTATTACTTAATGGACAACTCCCCAATGTCATGTGAATGGAGAAAATCCCGAAAAAATGCTGCTGGGACTGAATGGAAACTTTGCAACTTATTCTGCAGCGCTTTACGGACATGTTGGCTCACAATCTAAGGCTAGGTTCACACCTGCGCCTGGACTACATTCCGGTTTTTCGTCCCCCCGAATCCGGCGTAGAGAAGTTCTGCAAGCAGGACTTTTCTGTGTGCGTTTTTCCGGCAGACCCCATAGGCTATTCTGCGGGTAACTGCTTTTTAAGCGGATTAGGTTTCCGTTTTTTGCGTTCCCAAGCAGAACCAAAGAACAGACACCCAGGCGCAGTTATGAACCTAGCGTTTGATATCTTTGTTTTTCCTGTGGGTTTCCTCCCAATCTCCTTGCAGATGTTGTCCTTTGATGGATTGGGACCCCGGACTCCAGCGCTGCGAGGTCACATACTAACCACCGAGCCACTGGCCTGCACTTGTGATAGTGATTTTGATAAGATGGTTAAATTCAAGGAATTGCCATTTAAGCAACTTTGGAATATTAAAGTAGCCGCAAGCCTTACCCTGTATTCACACGACAGCAAATATTGGCCATGTGATGCTTAACATCCGTCACACGGCTGCATTAAATACAATGCATGTGTAAAGGGGTTATTCACATAGATTGTTTTTTATCTTTCGGGGGGAGGGGGCTGGCCTCTTTCCACAGACTCTGAAAAAAAAAAATTTAACGTGTCCTTAAGGTGCAAAACGGCCATGAAAAATGGACGTATGTCATGGTAGACTTTACCCATGGTTGTGTGAATCATGTCTTAAAGGTGTTGTAAGAGTAGAAGTCTGTCTTCAGAAATGGCGCCACCCCAGTCCATAGGCAATGTCTAGTAATGCAGCTCAGCCCATTCAGTATAATGATGCTGTAGTGTCAGTCGGGGGAGTTTTGGATGGAAAAAAACTATTAAATATTAATTATACAGGTATTGGTATTCATAATTCTTATTCTTCAATATTCACTGGCTTTTTCCATCACTTAGAGGATCTTTACTGCTTCTGACTGACCATGACTCTGCCACTTACTGTATGAAGGAGTCGGGGTGTGTTTGGCGTACTGTCTCCACAGCCCTGGCAGTAATACCATACAGACTACGGATGAGCTTTGTGGTCTTAGAGGGTGAAGAACTTTATTTTTGTGCTCCAGTAGGGTGCGCAGAGTTACCTTGTGCTTCTGCTGTGTACGGGTGACTGGATACTCTACTGGTGGTATTAAGGGTGCTGCTATATAATGGGCAGGCTTGGGCCCTTCTGTAGGGGGCACCTGGGCTCTTCTGTAGGGGGCACCTGGGCCCATGTAGTACTGCAGGCTGTGGCCTGGTGAGGTGTGGAGGATGCGCACATACAGCCTGTCACTCCTCCGCTGACATGGCCAACCATTAAGGCCCAGAGTACTGCCGATGGAGAATCTCTGCTTTTATGTAGGACTCTTGTATAGGATTATCATTATCATGCAAAAGTTTTAGGCAGGTGTGGCACTGCTGCAAAATAAGAATGCTTTCAGAAATAGAAGTGTTAAATAGTCTTAATGAAGTGAATGAAGAAAAATGTAAATCCCTTCAATATTTGGTGACCTTTGCCTTCCATCACTTGTTCTCAGTACAATTGCAGACGGTTCTTAAGGAACTCTGCACGGAGGTTATTTCAGACATCTTGAAGATTTAAGCACAGATCTTCTGTGGATGTAGGCTTGCTCCAGTCCTTCTTGTATTCATAGACAGACTGATATTAGGGCTCTGAGGGGGCCATATCATCCCTTCCAAGACTCCTCCTCCAAAGGGTGGTCACACCAAATATTGATGGGATTTAGATTTCTCCTCTTAATTCACATCATTTTAGGTAACAAACGATTAACCCTTCTATTTCTGAAGGGATTCTTACTTTGCAGCTTTTTTTTTTTTTCTTAAGGAAAGTTGAATTGGCCATAGTGTGTACTGACTATGAGAACATGTTGCTGAACAATAATGGGGTGTACATTTCCTGACTGGTGACTACATATACATCTTTAGTGGCGCCCTGTTTTCTTATCCCAGTCACTCTGTATGGTGCACAGCCTCATTGGCAGGCAAGCCTTAGCGATAATGCAGGCTATTACTGATGTACGAGCTCCCTATTCTCCAGTGAATGGAGCTCTGTAGGTGATGCTTTATGTTGCGTTTCCTGCAGCATTTGCCTTCCCTTTCATCACTTAATAGGTTAATGACCAACTAATGGTTTCTGGCAGGAGCGCCTTGTAGGAAGATTGAGCCTCGTACCAGCTCACCACTTTGTATACGTGTACAGAGGAGGCAGCTGCGGCTTTCCTATTTAGACTTTGGAGACAGCTGAAAGCATTTATACGGCCTGGGTAATATTAAATGTGGGGGTAGATATGTCGGCGTCGCCCGTCTCCTGCACGCTTGTGGCAGTCTTCAATTTGCACCCATTTTTATTTTGCTAAATAAAGGAACGTGCGGTTTATCCTCTTTGCGGGGCCTCAGATCTGATGTTGCTAAGAGCCGGCCTATGGAATTGCTCTTCTCTAGTGGCCTAATTGGAAGAAGCGATGGAGAAGGGTGTTGTGTGCCGGGGCTTTCTTTTTTTTTCTCTTGGCCTTGTTTTGAATGCTGAGGCTTCTGGGAGTGGTTTTATGCTTTATAATCAAGAGGATACTGGATCTTTCACTTTCAGGCCTGTTGCCAGGGAGCGCAGGAAGGAAGTCTGCACCCCAGATGTTCTTGCCGATACTGAGCCTCCTTAACAACCACTGCATTATAAGTATGGACACTTAAAAGCAAATGCTGGGGCTGTTCAGACCCGGTATAATTAAGGCCGGCTTATTCAGAAACCCACAAAGAGCTGCTTAGTGCTGTCTACTCCCCCCTACCTATTCACATTTTCCAGTATGCAATCTGCTTAGTCGACCCGTGGAGCTAAAAATTGCAGCTTGTCCAGTAGAAAGGGAGGTTAAAAGGACATGCTGGGACTTCGATAAATGACCATTGACATTGATTGTTGATGCTCAGCCTTAAAGGGACCCTGACGTGTGAAAAATGCAGCGCAGTCTACAGGGGGAGCGGAGATGAATCGTATATGCACATTCAGAGAGGTGTCAATAATAAAGACCACCCACTGGACCCTAAACCCAGAATAGACAGAATAAGTAAATATAGTTTCAGTATCAAAACTATGGTGTATATTAATCTGCTCCTCTGCTTAATCATATACTGACTGCATTTTTAGTATGACTGTGGGCTGCTCTTAAAGGCGTTATATCACGAGATATATTCCTCTTTCCATCGGAATGAGGATCAATTGCTGATCGGTAGTGGCCTGGCTGCAGAGACCCCCACCAAGCCCAAGAACTGTAGTGCTTTACTACCATGCAGAATGCACCCCCTGCTCCACTTATTGCCAGGGATACCCAAGTGCTGTACTTTGGCAATTTCTGGTGCTCCCCTTTCTGCGTCCACTGCTACCTTCTGAGCAGGACTGAAACAAAAGTTGTTGAATCCCAGCAGTCTGATCCCTACCGATCAGCAATTGATACCCTATGGATAGGGGTTAAATCGAATGAGTGTATATGTGTGTGTGTGTATATATATAATATATTACACACCATATATAATGTGTATTAAGGGTTACTATAGGGTGTTCACTATATGTACAAGTTTAAAAGCAAAACAAACAAAAAAAAACCACCTTTGTAGATCTAGAACATGAGCCAAGAAGTTGGGCACATCTAGACTTTTCATGCCAGTGTTATTTCTTCTTGTGGAAACCACCATACAGTTTAGACTTGTAGGCCATGCAATTCTCCCTTGGGAAAAAAGATATGTGAATTGTCTCGAGTTTAAAAAAAAAAAAAAAAAAAGTACCAGACACTGGTATTTTATTTATTTTTTTTTTTGTCCTTTAATTCACTGGAGAATGTCACCCAATACTACAATAGACCTTTCTTTGTCGGCCACAAACAGGTGTCTGGCCCTCGGACCGGTGCGAACATGTTGGATCAATAAGCTTTGCCTAATGATACTTTGATCCACACATGTCTGCTAAGGTAATTTTTAGGTGCAGGCAGGGGGTGCCCATGTGCACGCCAGTCCCCATGTAGAGCCCCCCACCCTAGGCAGGACATGCATGCTCAGTGCTCTTGTGATCACTTAAGAGCTGTGTGGTCTATTAAGATCAACCCTACCTTGTCTGCAAGGTCAAGTGCGATCACATGGAGGTAAAAAATGGAAATCAGCCGTGTACTGTCTGCGGCGTACTTTTCATATTAAGGCTCCCTTAGTAATTTAACCCTTTTGGCTATCACTTGTGCGTGGAGGAATGGGGAAGGCCTGAAAAGTAAGTCACTTAACTTGCTTACAGGGGGAGAAGTGATGGCTAAATTACAATGCAAGGAAGTCTTTCCCGAAAATCTTTGTATGAATAAAGTATATATGAATGCCGGCTTTGTCTGGCTGCTAAATCCTGCATTTTCCCATGTAGTTTCCGGTGTTAAAGGGCTGAGTCACTTCTCTGCAGACATTGCTGATGGCGCTTTTAAACCTTTACCTTAGATGTTTGTGGCTCGGAGTGGGGGGAGGGGTGTGCAGCCTACCAGACTGCTCTGACACATCTACGCACCCACCTACCCCTCTCATCCTATTTCCATACAGACATTTGCTGGAGATGATCAAATTATTTCACATGATCAAGCCTATAACCCGTTCCGGGACGTTGCCGTCTTTCAATACCAGTCTGATGCATTCATATTGCTAGCTGAATAAAACCTAATAAATTTTTAACACCCTTTTTTGCCATTTGCTTCACTCTGAAAATATTCCTGTCTAATTCCAGTAAGAATCTTTTCCAGTCTGCTGATCTGATGGTCAAGGAATTTGCTCTTGGACAACTTGTCGACATTAAACCGTAGGTTTTGTGATTTTTGCTATCTCAGGAGTACAATGAAGCTTGTATGCGGGGGCCTTTGAGTATTAAATGCTTTTTTTTTTTTTTTTTTTGCACCAAGGGGTTCCTGAATATTGAGGTCTGCATAAAGGATATGCTTGTAAATGGCCTCACGGTTAAGGCTTCATGCACACTACAATGAGCTTTCAGTGTGCTGGCCGTTTAACAGCTAGCATGCTGACGCATTATATTCTATGGCGTATATACACTTGTGCATGTATTATCATGCCTCCGTGTAGGGGCTGTGGTCCTATTCCTGTTCATTTGTGGGTCAGTGCATGAAATAGATGACATCCATGACCTCTATAAACCTATGTGCCATTCTACCATAGACGCGTAGATGCACAAGTCTGTGAATGTAGCTTTACAGCGGTTTGTTAGATGGTGGCGGTGTTGTAAGCTTGTATATGCGCGCTCAGATGTTGGCAGCATCTCTCCAAATTTAGAGTATCTGTAAGATGTATAGTTGACATGGTGGGCAAGGTTTTAGGGTCCATATTTCAGGTTCCTTGTGATCTATGGCCTGCAAGCCTGAGATAAATGCTTGACTATTGATCAGAATATCATGTATCCTGAAATACATAGTGGCTTGAGACTGAAACCATAAGGATATCTGTTGTGTGGCTTAGTCAGGAAAGAGTCAAATTGTTGAGAAGGTGATCTACTTTGGCAATGATCCACAGCTGTGCTCAAAGTAAATGGGGGAAAAACTACAAATTGTTTTCAGATCATTGGGAAATGGTAATTCTGTATAGGCCTTTGTGATGCCTAGGCACAATAGGTCTCTGCATTTGGCCAGTAACTGTCGTCCTACACCACCTTGACCAACACTGTTCCTCTTTGCTCCCCTATACTAATGCTTGTTCGATTTGGCCAAGTGTGCATGTGGTCTCTAGGCGTGCACATAAGCTTGTCAGATTACCTCTGCCAGTGGTTTATGAAGGGTTGGTTATTTAGAAAATCAGCATGTCAGATCTTGTGGGTTTAGCCAACTTTGCCCTTGCTGGGACAATATTGTATACTTTAGGAGCCAATTGGACTTGAGATCTTGGACCAGTGACTACCATCTTTATTAAAAAAGCAAGCCCCATTCTTGCCTAAAGATTGTTGGATGGCAAAGTCTCTACCCATGCCAAGTATCAATGAGCAGGTTATGTTTGCAATCCCTGTAGGAAAAAGTGAGTCTTGCTTGTCCTTGGGCAAACCTTTTCTAGGATCTAAGGAAGATCATGTGGGAATTGCTGGTTTAGGTACCCTACAATGGGAAACCATCTTAAAAGTTGCACTAAATATTTATAGACCCAAAGTAAATTTGTTTTATGGTTATTTTGATGAAATGGTCTACGTGGACCTTGTATTTCTTGTGACTTTTTTTTTTTTTTTAAATATATTTCAAGGGCAGATTAAGTGCGTTTGGTATGACGTACTTAACACTGTAATCAATGATAAACCCTTTTTAACAGCCGATGCGTTTCATTGAAGATGTAAATGACCCTAACCGTATTAAAGTCCCAGATTCCTGCGGTGTGCTTACTACCTGAGCTCTGCTACATCGATTGTGGAGCTGTGTGCTCTTCCTGGTTCCAGCCCATTGTGATGGGAATTGAGGCATGAGAATCACGTGTACACGCTTCCTGCGCAGTTAAAATATTGATCTGTTGGGAGATTGCGAGGAGCGGGGCCCATTGAGGTCAGTGTTTTAAAGGAGTTTGCTGATCAATAGCGGGATCTGACAAGAGGCTTTCTCCATGATTTTTGTTTTCCCTTGGTGGACATCCTTTATGTAAGAACCTTTAGTGATGTTGATTTATTGTACACGTGTGCGTGCATGCATAAAAAACACTAGTGTGTAGGTTTTTACATCTGTCGTACATACATCTGACATACAATGTGCTTCTAATCTAGGTCCTATTGGTCTTTAATCTTGTTGTTTCTTTCGAGATGAGTTTCTTGGTTATGTTTTCTGACTGTAAAATTAATGTAGCTGAAGCCAAAGAATATCTAAAGTTGTAGAATAATTCTATGTTCTTGCTAAATTTACCCATCGTATTGAGTACTTATATTTCCTGCACTTGTGTGGGGGCCCGATAAGAAGAGCAAGGAAAAAAATAGGCATCAGATGTTTCTACCGACTTTTGTACATTGAGGGCTGCCATCTTGCCTGAGTTTCTCCTCCTCTGCTCTAACTGCGTTTAATATAATGGTCCAGTCAATAGACTGGAGAATTTTATAGACTTGCACTGTGCAAGGAGAGGAGTAGATGCATCAGTGTTATCTTCTATTGTAATACTGCCTGATGTAACGTCTATAGCAAAGAAAACCTTATAGTATTGGCAAGTGCCAGTCTGTTATTAGCCTTGGTGGCCGGAGTGAAACTGCAGGATATAATACTTTTAAGGTCTAGATATTGACATGTAAAATAAAAATAAATATACCAAGGTTTCTTAAATGTTTAACATACAAAGTTGGTTTTAGAAATGCATCATCTGGTGACATTGCCTTTAAATCCCCAAGGTGGAGTTTGCTGTTTAAGCCAATGGTAAGCCGTGTAGACTACGTAAATTGGCTTCTTTTTAAGGAACTTGGCAGCTGGTCCCTGATCCATCTTTATTTGCTTGCTGTATAGAAGATATTACAAAGTGATTGTTTTGGATTAAGCTTGGATGCCAAAAGGCAAGCTCAAGTGCACGTCTTCAAGTTCTACTTCGGCAGGACTTGGCTCCTTTGGTCAAGTGCCTATACAGCGTGACCCTCTCCGTGCCGCTGGAGTGGTTGCATAAACTTATACTGTATAGTGGAATAATGTGAAGACTTAGCTTGCTCTGGTTGTCACAAGACCTTGGGACGGCCATCATTTCCCAGAATTTCATGTTTCAAAAGGACAATGTGCAATACCGTGCATGGTGTTTCTCAAGCAACGTCGTAGTTGTGGGCTGCATAGCTTGCTTTATCTGTGGTGAGCTTCTTGTGCTCTCTTCTGTCCAATGTGTTTTTACTCATAAGTAGTTCCTATTTTCTTGAATTGTGTTTTTATATGGCATAAGGCTGCAGGATAAAAATTCCGTAATTTCGTCTGCTCGCGCGGCCTAATAAATGTTCCAAATTTCAGTGGGATCCATTTTAAAGCCATTCCAGACAAGAGTACATTACAGCTGAGCAAACAAGCAAAGCGCAGCACATCATTTTGCCCATTATGCAGTGACATTAAATATACATATCAGGAAGGTAGCAGATGCTTTTGTTCAGGAATTGACATGTAAAGAAGCGGCTCTCTCAGCAGGGCCGTGCTCAATCTGCTACTCCTTCACATGTAATGAATAGCTAATTTCTGCCGAATGGTCCATAAGAGACCAAGAGGGAGGTTGCTGGAGTACAGACCGGGAGCATTGCAGCAAGTAAAAACAGCGGGATGTAGAGCGATGTGCTTCTTAATGGGGAAGCGTTTCCACACTCGTAGGGGGTGAAAATCATAAAGCGCTGCTCATCTGTTAGTGCGTATTCAAATGAGAGATTTACACAAACAAGCAGGTGTTTAGATTGGTGAGAGCTCCGAGGCGGCGGCGAAGGGCGAGTCTGGCTGTGCACTAAGCAGCAAGTCTCCTCGAAGAATTTCCCTAAAGGAGACCTATCAAAACAAACCTAGAAAAATACTTGGTCTTTGTTTAGCCTTTTATACTGAGATTTGCCCATATACAGCGCAGGCCCAAAGCCTGAGACTGCCCCACTGAGATTCTAAGCCACTTTCTGCTCTGATTTCAGACAGGTGAACTGTAGTCATGGAGATTGTGAATTCTTGCCCATACAGCTGTCTCGATCGAAGGCTAAGTTGACACAGAAGAATTTGAAGCCGATTTTGAGGCAGATTCCCCCTGAAATCTGCTGTTCGCTCACATCATGGGAGGCAGAGGTAGATTTTTTTTTTTTTTTTCTTCATAAATCTTCAAATTCCAACTTTTTTTTTCGCCAGACTAAATTCCATTGTGTGAGAACACTCCAACCCAAGAAGCTGCAGATATGTATGTATGTTGTTTAGTGCTTTGAATCCTAAAGGTCTTCATGACCGCATGTGTCCTTGGGATCAGTAGTGCAGGCTCTGGATATGGCCTGTAACTCCAAATGATTGTAAATAAATATTAAGGTGTATATCTCACCCTCACCTTATCCATCCTTTATAATATTGATCTCCACTTCTCATGGTGTGATATCACATGGCCATGCTACAGCTCAGTCCCATTCAAATCGGCTGAGACGCAATACCAAGCACAGCCACAATGTGTGGCGCTGTGCTTGGGAAGTAGAGGCAATCCATGTCATAGTCCCAGATAACCGCTCTTGAAGTGGGTGCCCTATAAGTTACCTTTGATACTTGTTGTACTTGGGTTTTTCTACCTATCAGGCAGTTTACGTTAAGATGTTAGTTTTGATAGACCGGCATAGTCACTGAAAAATAAAGATGGTTAAAGCGTTTTTCTGGCGCAACAGCATTTTTTATAGTGATGCCCTAGCCACAGGATAGGCCATTGGTATCTGTCCTGTGAAGGCTCTGACACAGATCTGACCTGGCAACCTCTCGGCACTGGAAACTGCAGCGCTGGGCATGAAGAAGCTGCTCTACTCCTACTTATAGGGGCAGAGCTCCAATTCCCCCATGCCCCTGCACTGCTATACAGTGGACGGGGCTGCAGCCCTGGTCCTATTACTTGAAGAGACCCCTACAGATGAAATGCTGATGTCTATCCTGTGGTTATCATGGAGCAGGGTAGGGCCTGCTCTAAATCGGATTTGAGCATTGGTGCCTCCCTCAGACGGCACACTGGGTCATGTTCACTTGGTCTTAGGGTTTATGCAGGGCCTGTAATGGTTGAAATTTGTTGAGGCTCAAAGGTCACAATAAAATCAGATTTTCAGGATTATCTTTCGTTAAAGTGAGAAAAATAAAATTGCGAATTTTAAAGTTTATTTTTCTGCTGGGACTTTCTCTTTATATCAGGCTAGACATAGTATTAGGTGGCCTGGGAGGATCTCGTGTCAGAGGCTTTACACCCAGGGAGTCCTCACGGTGGGTTCCCCATATACAGGTAATCCATTGACCTTGTAGCTCATTTGCAGACTGACAAAGCCCTTTAGGCTGCTCAGTGTAATCGGGAAGCCGGTTGGACTATTCTAGTATAGCGCAGGAATGCTGGCGTGTAATCCATGTGTCAATACCCTCCGTAGGGAGGGGACGGCAGTAATGACAATGGCAGGGTTAGAAAGTTGTCATTAGTATAACTGGTTAGGTGATCTGTAGACTCCATATGACCGGTCTTCATCACTGTACGGTGCTCCTCATATGCACAGTAATGTAGATGATATTTCCTTATAATGTTCCTACATATAGGAAGGTACTTTCAATGCTTGAAGTGTCCCTCTAAGATGGTCTATACATCAGCCTTATGTCAGGTCCAAGCATTTGACAGCCATCGGCAGTTTATGGAACTGGATTTGGACTTCTGTTCAATGTCTTATCCACACTGAACTAGAGGGGGCAGTAGTGACTTCAAAGGGTATTTGAGTTCCTTTTAGGTCTGTGGGAAAACATAGCATCCATTTTTAATCCAACCCATTGGACTTTGTCCTGACTGTAGACATTTGCCGTCAGCAGATTCCATAAATTATGGTCCGGTCTGTGGCCAGCCATAGAAAGTGAGGGCTCGTGCAAGAGCATATGGGCACAGTTGTACATATCTATAATATGGTGCCCGTAGATTGCCATAGACTACTTATAAGGCCATGTTGTCTCTTTTTGTAATCTTCAGATTTCATAATGAAGGTTTTTCATACAATTATTAAAAAAAATGACCGCTGGGCTCACTTCCGTTGCTGCTGCAATGTACAGTCATGGCCAAAAGTTTTGAGAATGACACAAATATTATATTTTCACATGATCTGCTGCCCTCTGGTTTTTATGTGTGTTTGTCAGATGTTTTTATCACATACAGAAATATAATTGCATTCATATTATGAGTAACAGAAGCTTATATTGACAGTTAGAATGAGTTAATGCAGCAAGTCAATATTTGCAGTGTTGACCCTTCTTCTTCAGGACCTCTGCAATTCTCCCTGGCATGCTCTCAATCAACTTCTGGACCAAATCCTGACTGATAGCAGTCCATTCTTGCAGAATCAATGCTTTAATTTTGTCTGAATTTGTTGGTTTTTGTTTGTCCACCCGTCTCTTGATGATTGACCACAAGTTCTCAATGGGATTAAGATCTGGGGAGTTTCCAGGCCATGGACCCAAAATCTCTATGTTTTGTTCCCTGAGCCATTTAGTTATCACCTTTGCTTTATGGCAAGGTGCTCCATCATGCTGGAAAAGGCATTGTTGAGCGCCAAACTGCTCTTGGACGGTTGGGAGAAGTTGCTCTTGGAGGACATTCTGGTACCATTCTTTATTCATGGCTGTGTTTTTAGGCAAGACTGTGAGAGAGCCGATTCCCTTGGCTGAGAAGCAACCCCACACATGAATGGTTTCAGGATGCTTTACAGTTGGCATGAGACAAGACTGGTGGTAGCGCTCACCTCTTCTTCTCCGAATAAGCTGTTTTCCAGATGTTCCAAACAATCGAAAAGGGGATTCATCAGAGAAAATGACTTTACCCCAGTCCTCAGCAGTCCACTCCCTGTACCTTTTGCAGAATATCAGTCTGTCCCTGATGTTTTTTCTGGAGAGAAGTGGCTTCTTTGCTGCCCTCCTTGAGACCAGGCCTTGCTCCAAGAGTCTCGCCTCACAGTGCGTGCAGATGCACTCACACCTGCCTGCTGCCATTCCTCAGCAAGCTCTGCACTGCTGGTAGCCCGATCCCGCAGCTGAAACACTTTTAAGAGACGGTCCTGCCGCTTGCTGGTCTTTCTTGGGCGCCCTGGAGCCTTTTTGGCACCAATGGAACCTCTCTCCTTGAAGTTCTTGATGATGCGATAGATTGTTGACTGAGGTGCAATCTTTCTAGCTGCAATACTCTTCCCAGTTAGGCCATTTTTGTGCAGTGCAATGATGACTGCACGTGTTTCTTTAGAGATAACCACGGTTAACAGAAGAGAAACAATGATGGCAAGCACCAGCCTTCTTTTAAAGTGTCCAGTGGTGTCATTCTTACTTAATCATGACAGATTGATCTCCAGCCCTGTCCTCATCAACACCCACACCTGTGTTAATGAAGCAATCACTGAAATGATGTTAGGTGGTCCTTTTAAGGCATGGCTGCAATGATGTTGAAATGTGTTTTGGGGGATAAAGTTCATTTTCTAGGCAAATATTGACTTTGCAAGTAATTGCTGCTAAGCTGATCACTCTTTATAACATTCTGGAGTATATGCAAATTGCCATTAGAAAAACTGAAGCAGTAGACTTTGTAAAAATTAATATTTGTATCATTCTCAAAACTTTTGGCCATGACTGTATATAATGGAGGATAACTGTAATACCACTTCGTATTCAGCACCATATGGTGGCACACCTGGGCCTCCACTTTTAGGCCCTTATTTAGACACTTGTCTTTCAGACTTGTTAGTGTTCTCCACATACAGTACATGGGAATCTTAAGTGGGTTTTAGCATGCATCTGTATTCCATGCTCTATTTTGGTCCTTTTTGCAGACCAGTCGAACCCATTAAACTCTGGATTGGTAATATTCGGATATTACAAGGATCATCACACTGCAGCATATAGCAATTACATAGAAGAAAATTGGTGGTTCCCCCCCCCCCCTTATTTACTTGGAAAACTAGGATTCAACACATCCTAAAAATCCAATAGTACTGTGTAGCTTTTGGAGAACATTGACAACTTGTCTGGAAAACGGTGGACTGAATAAGGCCTTATTCACATACCTCCTGATCTGGTCAGTCATGTGCTTCAGTGCTTGTGAGTGTAGGCTCCATAGAGGTCAGGTATAATGGATTGTACCTGTTCTGTGTCTTCAACCTGTTCGTGGTTTGGCACACAATCGCTCATGCAAATCACTGACATAAATAATTCTAGGCTGTTCAGTTTAAGGGACAAATGTCTGGGCAATAAAAATATGTCCGCTCTGGCCTCATTGACAAGTGACTTCTATGACCTCTCAATTGAACGGCCATCAAACAGTATTAAAACCCATGAAAGCCTTTGGGTGTATTCACCTGTCTGTTTTTGTAACCGAGAATAAGATTGAATTTTTGAAACTGAGGGGGACACTTGGAGGGCCGAAAACTTCAGTGGTTGAAGGGGTTTTCTTAGAATTGGGGATAAATGTGTCTGATCATGTGGCGCCCCTACTGGTCACAAGAGCGTAGGCCCCATGCCCACCTGTCTGAATAGTGGCGCTCCTGCTCCCACACACTTGCCCCATTCAGACTCTTGAAGACTGAAGATCAAGGAGTACAGTAGATGGGCCATAAGTGACTTTCCCTGAATCCTAACTTAACTGCCATATCAGTTTAATTTTATACAGTTTAATTTATCGACTTTTTCAGATTTGAAAAATGTTTTGGGACATACCGGTGCATCTCAATAAGTTAGAATATCTTTGAAACGTTCATTCATTTCAGTAATTCAGTAATACAATTCATAATCGGCGTCTTCCATGACTGTGTGTCCTACTGAACCAGACTGATGGACCATTTAAAGGCTTAGGAAACCTTGGCAGGTGACACACTGAACTTTTTCACAATATTCTTATTTTCTTAGATTTTGGTTTTCATTACCTGTAATCCATAATCAACATTTACAGAAATAAAACACTTGAAATAGAACACTCTGTGTGTAAAGAATCTAGAAAATATAGGAGGTCACTTTTTTAAATTTAATTACTGAAAGAAATAAACGTTTCAAAGATATTCTAATTTGAGATGCACTTGTATATTTTTATAAAAAAATATTACAAACCTATAATAGTTTTATTTTTCTCCCCTTGATGTGTGCCTTTACTCAGAATTGGCCAGTTTACTCTCCTGGTTTTGTATGCCGATGAGCAAAATGGGATTTGGCCTCCATTCCACAAGCAGAATCTGCATTTCAAAGAGCAAGCCCTGATATTGTAATCTCATTGAGCTGGGGTCCCCTGAGAGGTCTCTGGCCCCCTGTGCAGAATAAATTAGGGAAATGCTGCAGCATCACAGGCCACTTCTGACAGTGTTGTCATGGCGGTGTATTCTCTTGATTTTTGTAGTTTTTTTATGCAGTTGTGTTATTGATAAAGGTGGTCAATTGTGCACGATTTTATTTTTTTTTTTTTGTATATTGTCATATTTAAATACTTATGTACTTTCTACAAGATCGAATTCTTCCATGTAACAGCAATACAGGAGTATCAGTGTGTGATATATGTATATATATACACACACACACACACACACACACACACACACTATATTGCTATATGACCCCCCCTCCCACAATACCAAAGAACAGACTAATCTGATTTTGAGTCAAAAATAAGGTTAATGTCTCTCAGCAGCAGCAAAAATAGATCACGTTTCAGAAGGACTGAAGGCGTGTAATCCCGATTTATGCGAGAGTTGTTGGCTGAAACCTTAGCCTGTTAGCTGAGACCCTTCGAGGGGGAACTCTGAGGATCTCTACGGTTTCACCAGTAATCTCGGATGTCCTTTCCGATCCCTCGCTGCCTCCATCTGGGTATTCCTACCACATGTCATCCCTAAAGGAGTAACTAGAAGCTTCCCCCTCTTTAATGTCACAGTCCTTGGGGAAAGTTTGTAGCCGCCTCTTGTCATTCTTGTAAGATGTTATGATGGAAATGGGGAAATGAAGTGCTGTGCTTTGAACGAAGAAAGTCTTGTGTTTAGTGCAACATTTGCTACAATGTCAAGACTGATGGAGAGCTGCAGCTCACTTTTCACTGTCTTTCTCCTTGGCGGGAGGATCTCTTCCCCTGTGAGATGTTCTTGGATGTCAAGTTGTATTTGTAACATATGGGGTTTATGTGTTTTGGAGATGAGGAAGGAATAAACTGAAAAACAACACACTCCAGCTCTGAGGGTACCATTGACTAGCATATGTGGCGTAATCCCATCAGTGCCAATTATTGTCTTCTATAGGGGCTCTATAGTCTACCTTTTGCATTGTTTTCCTGGGAGACTTGGGTTTTAGGGAATTCTTTGACATGTATACATTCTCACTCTTCTACCCTTCTGAGGGTCTGTTTGGTAGACTGTTTGGCCAGAAATGTGTTTTTTTTTTTTTTTTTTTTTTTTTTTTTCTTGTCTTATACATTGTTCTGTCAACCCTCAGCAAGATAAGGCTATGTTCACATCTGGGTCGAAGGCTCTTTGGCAGCGCTTTACTGCGGATTCTGTAAATGCTGCGCATTCCACACGAATGTGTCTGGTAAAATGACAGCCCCCTTGATAGAAACCTGACTGTCCCAGTTAGTCAGTGCGATCTTTTGGGCACTGTTCATATCTGTTACTATCTGTATAGAATGAGTCTTGCACTTCCTGTAAGGAAACAGAACTGACATGAACAGCACATGCTTTTTTTTTTTTCGGTACCAGCTGACCTGTTTTCTAATCTCTAGGCCCAGGAGCTCATGTCTGGAAACCGCTTTGGATAGGTCAGAAGTAGACAATGGTGAAGCTTTCTCTTCCATGATGGCATATGCCAGATTTGCATTATATAAGTGACCTTCATTATAGAAGATCTTGTAATTGGTTAACCATCAGTGTTTATGTGGATTTTACATGAAAAGTCACGTTGGTTGTGCTGAAAAACATCAATTACGGATTTGCCTGTTAGATCCAGTGACCTCAGACTTTTGGGCTTTGCTTGTTGGAGCATGTATGTAGATTACATCTCGTGTCCATTTTGGCTGGCTTCTCTTGGCTTGTCCTAACCTGGACTGATTCAGTTCTGGGCACACTTCATATCCTGCGCTGATGAGGACTAATAAGGCTGTTATGGCGCTGTGCATGGTGGATGTCTGGCTGTACTTATTGGCTCCTTGTTCGATGTAGTGTTCTAGTTTCTTCACATCTGATGGGCTTTGTATCAGTTCACACGCTGTTACTTGATTTGTTGGTTTAATGTGCAGGTTAATACTTGAATTGCTTACTTTAGAAGACTTGGGTCACGTACACGTCTGTCAGTATGGGTCCATAGTGAACACCTTGCTGCATTCTTAAGCAATATATGGCATTGAGCATGCCATGTTATATAATCTGTCATGCATTCCTTCAAGGGGATTTCTAGGAGTAATGCTAATGTCCCGCTCCATAGGATAGCACGTCAGTATTAGATTGGTAAAGTCTTGGGTAAGGCCACGTTCAGATCTGCAGCGGAGTGTCCGCTGAAAATCGATGGAGTAATAAATCCTGTTTGTTTTTGTCGGACTCATGTGTTACCACTAAAACCTCTGTTAGGGTCCTCCGATGGACCTGTATAACGGGAAGGTGACACTAGCGTGAACCTAGTGTACCTAGCTCCTCTTCAGAGGCCAGTGACTTCACATTCATTGGTCACATGGCATTAGTGCAGCTCAGTCCCATTTAGACAAATCGGGCTGAGCTGCAATACCAAGCACAGCCACTATACAATGTATAGCATTGTGCTTGTGAAGCAGTGACCCTGCAACCCTTTCAATCAACTGATCTATGACCCATCCCCTTCTTTCTATAGAAACTGTTGTCTGTAACCTGGATCTTGTTTGTCTAGTTGGGGAAAGATTTTGATAGAAGGCTCAGTGGATTAAAGCATGAAGGAATACTTAGATACCTAACACTAGTGGGATCTCCTGCTCGTCTCTAAAACAGGACATGACCGCCCAATCTCTGACCACTGTGGTGACAGCCGTTGGCTGAACAGGTGCTCCGATCTCTTCTGTGCGGGTATGCTGACTCCATCCTACATGGTGACCCCTTCAGAGATGGTTAGTCCAAAGATGGAACCTGCGCTTAGACATCTATTGCATATCCCACAGGATAACATGAGAATCCCCCTTTAACATTGAGGTTAATATATTCATGACTTATACCCTCACCACACATTGGTATTGTCACTGCTGATTCCTCACCATATTGACAATTTAGCCATAGTCCTGTTTCGTTAGAATACGTTATTTTGTCCTTCGGCTTATAGTAACCTCTATCTTCTTTCTTCCCTTCTTTTTAAGGTTTTCACTTAAGCGGCACAGTGACTGAGCCGGCGATGCAGGCCGAACCGGAATCCGTTTGCAATGTAGCCATCAGCTTCGACCGTTGCAAGATTACCTCAGTGACCTGCAGCTGTGGGAACAAGGACATCTTCTATTGCGCACATGTGGTGGCGCTATCTTTATACCGCATCCGCAAGCCCGATCAGGTCAAGCTTCATCTTCCTATTTCAGAGACCCTCTTTCAAATGAACAGAGACCAGCTGCAGAAATTTGTACAGTATTTGATCACAGTTCACCACACGGAGGTCTTGCCGACCGCTCAGAAACTAGCAGACGAAATTCTGTCACAGAACTCTGAAATCAATCAAGTACATGGTGAGTGGTCCTTCATTTGATAAGATCACCCTCCCCGGTTTGTTTTCAGGATCATGGCACTCAGGATTATTTCGGTGGGCACATTTTTGTCGCTCTTCACGTCTCCATTACACGATTATGTTATGCCTGGATTTTCTGGATTAACAAATATGAAGTCAAGGGAAAGTTTCTCTCTGATATACTAGTTCTGTCTGACAGCGACCAATTTTTTTTTTTTTTTTTTTTGTGTTCATTTAATATACTGTCACAACAAGTTTGGGAGTTTAAGGTATGTGAAAAGTGTCATGGGTGCCGGTCCAGTTACTTGGACCTCCCCCAACTACTAGTACGAAATTTGCTTCTCTGAGGTTTCACTTCATTTTGACCTTGCACTTTCTAGACCCAAGTCACAGCTCATATCGACCTTGAAGAGGACTTGTATCCTGCAGGTTATGGGTAAAGGGAAAGATTGGTGTTATGTTACCAAAAATATATCTGAAACTAATTGGATTGTAGGTAAAAAAAAACTTGGTGGTGTTGGTAGATAGTTTTCCAGTTTGGACTTTGTGGTGACTCAGCCATGGTAAGACTAAAGCGTCCATTCTGTATGCTGTTTGGCTCAGAGTATTGTCTACACTAGTGCATTGGAACAAGATGCAACCATGTGTAGCCCAATTCATGCCCATAGTACAGATGTAAACCTAACGCCACGTCCATGGGGATCTAAAATGGCAGCTAGCTCCTCTACTTTGCTCTGAAAGTGTTCAACATCAATGCAGTCCATGGCCTCCCAAGATGGAGGTCTACCTCTTTTATTGCAACTTTTTAGCAGAATCAATTGGGCAGGTGTTGCCATCTTGGAACCCCCATGGGCGATGTGTTCTCTTTATAACCCTGCCATGGCCATCGGAGAGACATTGCAGTGAGGACTGAGGTGTAAAGCCTTGAAGTGGATTACAGCTTATGTTATTACACATTAGTATACATAATTTGTGAAAATTCTCTGCCAACTGAACAGTGTTTTAAGTTTTCACAGATATAGCTGTCCAGGCAGCCCAGCCTTTACAGATGTATAGAAATATGCACGCATTTATATATTAGATTTATGTAGATCTTTTCTACCTGCCACACAGGGGTTACTCTCCTCCCTCACCATTTTGTACCTGATACCTTTCAAGCATGATGGGGGAAAAAGGCTGAAAAGCACAATATGGACAATTTGGCTAAACTTTTTACAAAGCATAAAAAAGCAGGGCCTTTTTGGGATGCTGATAGCCTCTCTACCTCTGCTGGTTATGACTTGTCACTGACACTAGGCTTTCATGGTGGACTTGGATCCATCTTTATACTTTCCACCGGCGGTCTCAAATCTTGACAGCTTCTACGTCACTGAATGCTCAGAGCTGCAGAATAGGCCAAAGTTTCAGAGTAATACAGATGGTTGTGAAATGTGCAGAGCTATAAAAGTCACAGGGAGTGGAAATGGCTCCAAAGAGAGCCAAAGCGCACACATGCTCTGCGGTGAGGCGCGCTTATTCCATAAGTGGTCTGCAAATCCATAATACTGAGCAGCAGTATACGTTGTATAGTCCTACTTCACAGGTCAACCCCATGCTCTCCCCCTTGCAATCTCCTCCTTTCTGGTCGCCATGGAAGGTTGTAAATACTTGGTATTGTGTAAAAGCTGTGGCTTGTAAAGATTCAATTTGGAATTGCACGCAGGGATATTTTTTTATATTTTTGTAGGTCCTGAACTTTTTTCTTTTTTAAAAATTATACAAAAAATCTGAAATACATTTGGCAAGTGGGTGATTGAGAGGCAAGAACAGAAAACAAAGGGTGGACAGGCAGCTTAATATTAAAATGGAGACAACAGAGGGGCACAGACGCCATCCTAGTAAAATAAATTCCTGGAGACAGACTCACCACAGGGACCAAGACATTCCTGGTAACACCAGTGCTGTGTGGGTGTTGAAAGAGATGGCCTGTGATGTGACTTGCACCACCATGAATTCATTCCTGAGGTTCAGGCCTTACATGAGTGATGTAATGTATTCAGTATAGGCCTTCGCTGCCTGGGCAGTGGTGTTATGAGCGTCCGGAAATCGTGAACAAAAAGATTTGTAATCTATGCCGCATAGAGATGAATTATAGGTATATTATCTGCATTTGTGCCTCATTTGTCCTGAGAACCTACTTTCTGCCCAAGGCACCCCCTGCATATTTTGGCAGGTGCTACCCTCAGGCATTCCCCCCCCACCCACCCCAATCTCTACATTTAGTCTTTTCAGGTGAGAGCAGGATAATAAATTTAGTTTGCTAAAACATAGGCACACTTTACAATCTAAAAGCTTCCAGTTTAAAGGGGCTTTCTGTGATTGTAATATTGGCCAAGCTTTTAAATAGGTCATCGGAATTGGATTAGTGGGGTCTGATGTTCACAACCCCCATAAACAAGTAGCTTGAAGAGACTGTAGTGTTCAGGTGAGTATTGCGGCCTCTTCACTGGCGAAGCACAGTGCTGTACATTGTGTAGTGGCTGTGCTTGGTAGTGCACCTTAGCTCCATTCACCTGACCAGATATTGATGTCCTATGCTAAGGGATAATACACTTTAAAGAGGACCTTTCATGTCCTCATGTATATGCGGTTTTACATACCGCTAGAAAGCCGACAGTGCGCTGAATTCCCCGTTATATGCCCCGGGGCTGGAGCTATCGGTGGTCTTAGTTTCACTGTCCACCGTCAGAAGGGCGTTCCTAGCAGTCTAGCTTGGCTGTGAGGAACTCCTTCCCTGACTGTACTTGTCCATAGCCCTGTACCAGGGGGGGCATTTCTCATAGCTCAGTGTAATCACTAGGCTGTAAGGAACACCCCCCTCTGACAGTACAGGGCTATGGATGAGTACAGTCATGGAGGGTGTTCCTTACTGCCCAGTGACGCTGAGCAGTTCAGGGCTATGAACGAGTACTGTCAGGGAGGGCGTTCGTCACAGCTCAGCTAGACTGTCAGGAACGCCCTTCTGACAGTGGGCTGAGATCGGTAACGGGCATGAACTTCTGCAACAAATTGGCCGTGTGAAAATACTCCAGCTATGGCTTGAATCTAAGGGTAGGGTCACACGACTGAAGCAGAATTGGCCACAGATTCAATCTGCTCCAAAGTTTGGCCACAAACTGACTCATTATTTTCAATGGTAGGCAGCGCTGGATGCCACGTCAAGATACTGAGCTTGATGCTAAATCTTGCCGTGGATTCTGTAGATAAATCGGCTGCTGAACTTGTGGCCATATGTAGCCAATTGGCTTTGTCATGGCTTTTCTCGCTGAAGCTCTCCTTTAACTTTCCACCATGGAAAGCATGGGGATGGAAAGTGGAGAGGAATTTTAAGGCGGTATTCACTTTCTGCCATGTGAACCTGGCTTAAAGGTGCCCCTACACATTTAACCTTTGGCCGAACCCATTAATATTGATGTGGGCAGTCACAGGCATGTTGCATTTTACATGCCTGATCCTTTTGTTGCTAAAATCGCCACTTGTGTGGCAGCGGCTTACCAGGAATATTTGCAGATTTGGCTGACCATACATGTGGGGTGGGTGGAATAAGAGGCCATTGAAGATGTATGATCACCTTATAAAGGATAGTCAGCAGAACTTGCAAATGATCTTGGGTGTTGGGACTCTGCTAGATGAGGTTGGTGAAAGGAAACAGTGGGCATGAAGAATTTCATGTCTGTCCATGGTTACCTCACCAGAGGTCTGCCATTGGGTTGCTTTCCTCTGCCCACTTGAAGATGACCTGAAGGCATAACTTTTGGCTGCTTGCTGTACACTGCTGATTTTAGGTACAACTCATCCAGCTGCTACCTACAGAAGTATTCTGACGACTCTGCAATAGTAGGCCTCATCACAGACGATGATGACAGGGAGTACAGAGAACTGAACCGTTTTTTTGTGGACTGGTGCCACCAGAACCACCTGAAGATTAACGCGGGGAAGACCAAGGAGATGGTGGTGGACTTCCGTAAAGGCAGATGCCCTCCTAAACCAGTGGACATCCTGGGGACGGGCATCGAGATTGTGAATACCTAGAAGTACCTGGGTTTGCTCCTTAATAATAAGCTGGAGTGGGCAGATCATATGGAGGCCCTGTACAGGAAGGGCCACAGCAGGCTCTACCTGCTTAGGAAGCTGAGAGCCTTTGGAATCCGGGGGGCACTTCTTAGGACTTTCTTCAACTCGGTAGTGGCATCAGCCATCTTCTTTGGAGTGGCCTGCTGGGGGAGCAGTATATCAACCAGGGACAGAAATAAACTTGACAAGCTGATTAGAAGGGCCAGCTCTGTCCTGGGGAGCCCACTGGACCCAGTGCAGGTGGTGGGTGACAGAAGGATACTGTCCGTGGTGAGCTCCATGCAGAAGAAGAAGTCCCATCCCATGCATGAGACTGTGATCGCGCTGAGCAGTACTGTCAGTGACCGACTGCTCCACCCTAGGTGTGAGAAGGAGCGCTATCGGAAGTCTTTCCTCCCCACCGCGGTTAGGCTGTACAACCAACACCGACCTAAGCGGAGATCATTACACACAGAGAACTGAAATATCTCTCTGCCTGTTAAATCCCCCCCCCCCCCCTCTGCTACTTCCTATCTGTCCGTCTGCTATTAATGTAATGCCTCTCACCTTGGAACATTCCTGTACATTTTGTATTTGTATCTGCTTATCTTATCTTTGCTGCTGTAACACACTGAATTTCCCCACTGTGGGACTATTAAAGGACTATTATTATTATTATTATTATTATTAAGAGTCTGAGCACCGTAACACTGTAATGACCATATTTATCCTCAAAGCGCTCAACTCTACCAGGAAACTAGTATTCTAAAGCTTTGGATGTGAATAGAGGAGAAATACTCATCTAAGTAGTAAATATGTAAGGCCTCATGCACACAGCTGTGGGCATAAGTAAGGTTCATGGCTGAATGGCAAGGACTGCACATGGATGAAATTTGTGTACCGCCTGTGCCTCCACGGCCTCATTCACTAACCAGAATAGGACCTGTCGAGTTTTGCTTCGGGGTCATGTGCCCCTTGATGATACCCTGTCATGTATATGAGGCCATAGCAATGAATGGGTCTGTGTACTAGCCATGAAAAACACGGCGAGCAACACTGACATTTCACATGGTTGTGAGGCCTAAAGCACAGCATTGCACTTGCATATTTTGTGTAATATGTGATCTCTAACCTCCATCTGTCCAGCTGTTACAACACTAAAACTCTCAGGAGTCTGTGACAACCACATGCTATAAAGCCTGCCCTAATATATTCTGCATTGCAGATCCTACAGATTGTACGCTGCCCATAGTGACCTATCACTTTACAGCTCATGCTTTTCTTGGAACCTATTTACATTAGTGCAATGATCCTTTGGTAATCCGCTTGCTTGGTTTACCTCTGCACCAGCAGTCCATTACTACTTGTATGTAAATTGTGCTCTGTAGACTCTTCTCTACAATAATGGAGGGTATAAGGCAATTTCACACCAAGCCTCCATGTTGAATTGTCATGAACAGCTGGTTCAGCTCAGGCCTACAGGTGAGATGACATTAGGAGACCATAAAATGAGATTAGTGAGTGGCAGAACAATGCTCTCATTCACACACTGCTTATTTGCAAAATAACACAAGGGGTTTTTTTCTCCTCCTGCACGAATTCTGTGCCAAGATTCTTCTTGGGATGTGGGAGTTTATGTTCTATCAGCCAATGTTACATATAGGTGGAGCTTGGACTTGTAATGTATTACAGTAGGTTTTAACAAATTTCAACCACATGCTGTGAAAAAAACTGTGCCGAAATTGGCATGCATTGCAGATTCCAGGTTCGCAGCATGTCTATTCTTAAGGTGGACTTTCTCCCTGTAACTTATGTAGAACATATTTGGATTTTGCCATGAATTTTTTATTAGGACTTGCAATTCCTCTTAGACTCACTAGTAAATATCCTTAAGTTTCCAGCAATGATCTCTTATCCAGTGGTGCCGCCCCCCAGTCTTGAACAGGGGTCTTAAATGGAATGGACTGGCACAGCGCCTTGCAAGCACAACCAAATCTATAGAACTGGCCAACATAACCAGGCATTGTACTATAGGTGACAAGTTATTTACGGACAACGCCTTTAACTTAGTTTTAGACATCTAGTCATCCTTTTTCTAGGAAGCCACATTGTCAGGTTAATCGGTATTGTAATGAAGCGGTCGGAGATCAGCAGATGTGACATTGCATTACTAAGAATTTCCATTCAGGAATCTGAGAAAGTTGGGTTCTGATCACTAGGAAATGCAAATTGTCTTTTCAGTGGAAGTTGTGCAACGTATCAAGCAGCTTAAAAGGAGATTCTGCTTGCTTTTAACCCCTGCAGTGGCATTAAATGACAAACTCTGCATACTTGCCTCTGTTTGGCCTGGGATCCAGCAGAGACTCCATTTTTGTACCCGGCCTTTGACATTCTGCCCACACTTCAGCATCTGGTTGTATTGCTCAAACATTAAAAACATCGGGGACTCAAGCGGAGACTCTGCAAGATCGCTGGTCTAGAAGAGAAGTGAATATTCATGTTTTTATGTTAAACCACTGCAAGGGTTAAAGGAAGAGGAACATCCCTTTAACCACTTTTAAGGCTAATTTTATTTTTTGGGGATGTAATCCTGGGATTGCATATTGCTCGGATATGCCATTTATCAATGGCTGTGGACTGTGTCGGGTACTACAACTGGCCCCATATTCTTCAGTGCTGTGACAGGGCTGCTGCATTACAGTCTCTCTATTCTTGGGATCACTATAGCTCAGCTGCTGAAACTTAAAGGGATTGTAGATGGGTTAGTCCTTGTGAATTGGTACCTCCATTGCAGAGATCCCTGGAGCTACATGGGAGCTTCCATATCGACCCGAAATGGTGCTAATTTCTGCTTTGTCAAAAACTGATATCTTTTGGCAATGGTGGTGCTGATTCACAAGAGGACATTCTTTGATGCAGGTGACCCTAACCACCAGCAGACATTCTGGAAGGAAAAGACAATGACCATGTTGACTGTGCAGTCTAGTGGCAGTCATCTTCAGGCTTTACACACGACAGAGCTGTTAGTAGGAGGCTATATGGCAGGTTCCTATAGCTCCGTATTTCAGACATGTAATCCTTGAGCATTGCTTGTAAAGAAAAACTTGGTAATGCAACTTGTGAACATGCTACATATTAAATCCTATATCACGGCCATGTGCATGAGGCTATATAGCGTGCGGCCTGTCCTTGCTCTAATCTTAGATAGTGATTTATATGATATCTCGGGCAGCTTCATAGCCAGAGAGGCCTCTTGTACTTGTGCCCTATGTCCTGTTATACCCCGGTCATGTTGCACAATTGCATGCATTACCCTAGGCTATGAGACTTAAAAAGGCCCAAGACTTCCAACGCTTGTTTGTTTTTCACACTGGTATCCTTAATGGAGTCCCCAGCCAAGTGTAATCTTATCACGGCCATAAAAGCAAACATGTTAACTTTCTCAATAAACAAATACACATTTTATCTAAAGTAGACCCTAGCAAAGTCTTCCCTGCTGGGACGCTCTTTGAAGTTTTCCTTGGTCTGTTGTGGCAAGTCTGCGCCTCATCCTTGACTCTACATTCCACCTTTTTTCCCCGGTCAAGAATTTCATTACCTTCCTATGATCATTATTACTACCAGGGATGCGGCTTCTTAATACTTACTCACATCCTCATGAAATGTGTGTGGCCATGACTGCATGTAATACAGACCTAGTCCTTATAGTACACTAGGGGAGACACAGTACCAGAACTTATTAGACCATGTGTGCCCTGCTAAGAACTCTGGGTAAGGGATATGTAAATATGACCGCCTTATGGAAGAGAGGAACTTGGTCCTAGTGCCATCTTTTTAAAGGTTGCTCCCTATAGATTAAATGAGTTATCCAGTTTAAGATTGATGCGTCCTTGGGATATTTAGATCTGCGGGGGGTTCTGGGTGTAGGACAGGGAGGCAGCAAGAGGGCATGGTTTTTCATAAAAGCATCTCATTCTACAAGATGGTGCTAGGAGCAAGTTCCTCTTCCACCATTGAGGTGGTATACATGGTAACTCTCTCTATTGAAGTCCTCAGTCTGGTCTGACCTGAAATGCCAGGGTTAATATCATTCATAGCTGGTATATTTTGGGTATTTGAGTCTCTTAAAGAGCTTCTGGTATTCTCTCCCACTATGGGATCCCAGGCCAGTCACAACTATGATGAAAACGTAGTCCTCTGGCGTCTAATACAGGACAGAGTTTTGTGGGAAGGCAAGCGAACTATAATGCTGTCTCTCCCTGCATACAGTTTAGGCTGCTAAATCCAGAACAAACTAAGTTACATGGCTGAGACAGTCGTGTAAATAGGGTTTAGGCACCGAATCACCCGGCTGTGGCTGCATTATTCAGAACAGCGGAGGAGATGTATGAAGACTGGTTCATTCAATGCCAGTGACGCAGTGTCCATCAGTTATGACTAGGTGCACGGTTTCTCATAAATCGGGTGCACCTGCCATAGGACCATAGGCTTGCACTGAAATCTATGCCAGCTAATATCTAAGGGTGGACTCACACTTGCGCCCAGAGTCCGTTTGATATGAATCCGACCTAAATGTCAGGGAAAAAAAGGATTGGGAAAGGTTTGAGATGCATTGCTTAAAAACCCATTCACTTCAATGAGTTTTTAAAGCAATGCGCGGGTGACCGATTACACCCTCTGCGCCGCAAAGCCGTTTTTTTTTTTCGTCTGACACAAAGTCCCGCATGTCTGACTGTTTCTGACGAAAAAAAAAAAGCGGCTTCGCAGCGTAGAGGGTGTAATCGGTCACCCGCGCATTGCTTTAAAAACCCATTGAACTGAGGGTGGGTTCACACTTGCTCCGGAGTCCGTCTGCCGAGAATCTGCCTGAAAAAATCTCAGGAAACTGTATAGGGACTGGATAGCGACAGGTTAGCGACGCATTGCTTAAAAACCCATTCATTTTAATGGGTTTTTAAAGCAACGCGCGGGTGTGCGCTTACACCCTCTGCGCCGCAAATCCAGTTTTTTTTTCGCTGGAAACCAAGTCTGACATGCAGGACATCGTTTCCAGCGGAAAAAACTGGATGAGTCTCAAACCTTTCCCTATCCTTTTTTTCCGGATTCGTGGCGGACGGACTCCGGGCGCAAGTGTGAACCCACCCTTATATTTCAGGAGTTAATGCCAGTAAACTGGCTTGACTATAAATCTGGTGGGACCTTTCAGTAAAATGGTGTAAAAAGTCACAAATATGCAGCTTGTTCATGCCTTTTACACCAGAAAACACTTGTACAAGGCATAATAAATCTTTCCGCAAATTTTTTTTTTTTTTTTTGGACCGACCACATGAACAGCTGGTTTGAAAAAAAAAAAAAAAAAAAAAAAAGGGACGTCCTATTTCTGGCCATCTTTCACAGATCTCTTATAGACAATTAATTAATTTATTTATTTTTGTTGTAATGCTTATGTGAATATAGCCAAATTTTAGTGTTTCCTTAGGCTTGCTTGGGACGACTTGTTGATATCTAGGGGACTGGGTAGGTGTTGGACTGCTTGGGCATCCACCCCAAGCACCTGACAACTGTGGCTTGGAGGACTTGAGCGTTGTGGTCAAGCATGTGCCTTGCCGCTTAGTCTGTGGTACTGATGAGAATAGATTTTAGGGATCCCCTGCGCCCCTGATCATAGTTAGGCGAGGTCTGGCAATTGGGCCTTCTACACTTTTATCAATTATATAGTGGATGGGTAAAAATATCCTGTAGACTGGAATACCAGTTTTATCCTGAGTTTCTGCAACTTTGCGACAGATGAGACCAGAAGAAAAATTAACTGAACTTTGGAATGTTAACACAAGATCAGTCTTACGCTAGGCTCACACTAGCATTCAGGTTCGCAGAGGGACCCAAAAGCAGTTAGTTACGTGTGGAAACCCACGGGCCCCCTAGACTATAATGGGGCCTGGCAGTTTTAGCATAAAATCTTTTTGCAGGGCTTTTCTCTGAGATTCTTCCTAAATCTGTATTTTCATACACAATTGTGAATAAGCCCTTTCTCTGATCTCAACATTTTCATAGAAGAGGGTGGCCTGACCTGCTAAGTGCGCCCCGACCTGCTAAGTGCGCCCCCTAGTGGTTATATTTACATGTATGAAATAGGCTCATGATGAAAAAAACTAAATCCTGTGTCCACAGTGCCTGCCAGTAATTATTCATGTGACTTCCTTTTAGAGAAACATTACTCAGAAGTGTTTGAGTTTGTCATCGGATTTGGGCTTGACTCCCAGTTCAGCCTTTTCCTAGTTAATCGATAATATTTGCGTGGCGTGACCTAGCCCGTAATATGCCAACGTTTTTGCTTCATCTCCTGTTTTCCAAAAGTGACGCTAGTTTTTGGCATCTAGAACTCCTCTTATAGGGTTTGGCACTCTTTTGCTTTTCCACTTTGAATATTTTTATGGCTGGCGTTCACTTTATTGCAGATTATATTTTGTCCTCGCCCAGGCTGTGTATATTACATACGCTGATGAATGAGGGGGAGCTAATAAGTCTGAAAGAATGTCCTGACATAAAGAGGAGCTGCTTGTTTGGCTGAACAGTCGCTCTTTGTTAGGAACGTTGCTTCAGGCCTGTGAGCTCAGGGCTCAGGTATGTGATGGGAGCGCAGTAGGCACAGGTGTGTGGTGGAAATGCCACAAAATCATGTCGTAAACCCCAATAATCCACCGGAGCGCAACCGGCCCCTTGACGTAGTATTAGTACGCACAAGACAGGGATATAGACGTTTATCGGAAATTATGGAGCATCAGATGAGCAATGGAGCAGTGCGAGTGAACGCTACCTTTATGTTGGATGTGATGTTCAGCCTGGCCTCTGTCCACAAAGCCTGGATAGATATAGACTAGAAACTTAGCGGGGGGCCTTTGCCAGCGTCTTTAATAGGGAAGTCTAACTACAACTTAAATGGGTTTAAAGGGAATGTCGCCAGAAAGTTTTTATATGTAAAATATACACATTCATGTTCTCTAGAGGTGTTATCTTCTACTGTAATCCTGTCTGTGTGGTAAATGAGCTGACTGCTGCAAAGAAAATCCCTAGAGTATTGACAAGGGCCACTATAGAGGGGTTTTATACTTTTGTGGGGGCAGAGAGACATTGATGGAAAGTTGGGGGCTGGAAGTGGGCCTTACTATATGTAAATTCACCCATGTAAACATGGCTTTATTGTACACAGAGATCATGTGAGCTCTGCCCTCAAATGACCTCCTGTTTAATTCCACTGTATGTCTCTTTACATGCTTAAGAAGGTGACTTGTTCCTACTTAGAAGCGATGTTTTAGGCTAAGGCCCCACGTAGTGAATCACTACAGAAAAGACCATGGCAGAAACACCATCAGGTTTTTACACAGCAATTTTCACACTTCACATTTTCTGCCCCTATTATATCTGTAGAGAAAATGTCAGCGTTTCCGTAGGTATAATTCACGTGCTGTGACTTTGAAAACGCAACTTTTCTACTGTGGATATTTTTCTGCAATGTGTGGGTAGGATTAGCCAGAATCCCATCCACTTTGCAGGTACTGCAAAAACACAGCATTTTTTTGCCGAACCTTTACCGCAATGTGGGGCCCTGGCCTTAAAGGGAGGCTGCAAAAACCTCTAAATACACATGTAAAAATTAAAATCGTGCTGAAAGTCAGGTGCATATTTCTGATTTGCATCATTTTCAGTCTGTAAAATATGCTGTGTGAACATGGCCTTACAAGGCACATCTGTCGGCTTTTGATACCATTTGCTAGTGTTAGCAGGAGATCTCTCAAATGTGCAGAAAAATTCACTGGTAAGAGATGTATAAATCAAAATATACTTGTCCTTTCATACTGCGTGGGTCCCAATGGCAGACCTGTTTCAAGTACCAAATGTCCCACACCAGATACGTCTCCTCCTGCTGCAGTGTCCTATTTATGGCAATGCAGAAAGCTGGGCAGGTTTGCTAGTTTAGCTTGTGCTGTGACGCCCGTACCACACCACTACACCCTGTGCTCTCCTGTCCTATTACTAAATTGTCTGCATTGGTGCTTAAAGGTTGTGTACTAATGTAAAGGGATTTACTAGGATTAAAAGTAAAAATAAAGTATCTATGCTTGTCAGCGCTGTAACTAATATTCATAAATATAATCATAAATATTCATAAATATAATCCTAAACAGGACATATTGCCAGAATACCCCTTAACTCCTTGTGCACGGTATAGGGGCTAACTCCTATATAAGTGGACCCCCAAAAATCACTGAATAAGGGTCTCTGACCTGTTCCTGTAATTGGGGAGGGTCCCAACGGCCAGACTTGCCCTGATCTGATAGTTATTCCCTATTTACTGGATAGGGAATAACGATTTCCAAAAACCTCTATCTGCAATTCCAGACAAAACCAGTGGACAGATGTGGTGCTGTTTCTGAGGAAAAACAAATCATATCTGCTTTCCTAAGGTAGAACTTAACCCTTTCTCTGATACCCTTAGGATTTTTTTTAAGTGGAAATTGGTCCTCCATGACTTGTGCGTAACCAGACATCTGTCAAAGCCATTTTCTTACACTATGATCACATCTGCACCCATGTCTCCATTCTAGTCCGTCAGAGGACCAGAAGGAACACCCAAATTGCTAAAGCAGCTGCCACCAGCGGTGCTTGAAGGACCCCATTGATCTCTGAGGTGTCCTTTTTAAACTGAAACCGCTGTACGAAAAAGTTGGACTTGCAGCACTTTTTTTTTTTTTTTTTTTTCTTTTTTTTTTGTTTGCCGATTTTCTCCGGCACAGATGTGAACCCAGACTTGGTTGCATATTAGGTGTGAATAAATTGAGAATCACCATAGAAAGGCTCATCTGCGGAAACCAGAGTTGTTCGTATGAACAGGCCCAGTAGACGGTGAGCTACATTTGTTTTACCTGCCTGAATCTCCAAGAGGTCAATTATGGTGACCATTGATTTTAGGGAGGATAAAATGGTTTTTATTTTAGGTAAATACCCATTGTAAACAGAGTAAGTATATGGTGTACTGGAATACATAGTCAAGTAGGAGGGGTTCTCCAGAATCTGATCAAGGGGCCTCTATAGGAACACTGCACATGATGGGTCTATGTGACCAAATTCTGTGTGTTTTGTTTTTATACCTGGCAGCAAAAGGTTAAAGGTTCCTGCTATATGTGCCAAGCATTTATATATGGGTCAGTTGGTAGAAACGTGCTGTACATTTCTTATAAAAGACAGGGCAATCTCGTCCTGGAAACAAATGACTTTTCGACGACAGCCTGCGCTATAAGGATAGATCAGATCCCCAGTTATGAAACATTTAAGAATCCGTGCAAGATGATATTAGAAACATACGCTGACAACAGCTGCTCCATCCTGCAGAGAGCTGATCTTTCCTCCTGTGTGTTATCTGCAACCTTTTGAAGAGGAGTCCCGTCATATGAACCTTTACAGAAGATGAATAGCAGAGAGCATCAGGAATAGTGTCTCAAGGCTCCTTGTTTGTACAACCCTGCAAGGGTCTGTCTGTAGAGCCATCATCCACACGTTCCTAATTATTTGGGCTATCAATGTGCAAGAAGTTTGTTGAAATAATCTTACTGTTAGATAATGCACATGCCTATGTCTCCAGGGGGACACTGCAAAATGTGTAGTGTGATTCTGCCATCACTGGGGGAATTTACTCTTCTCTGTCGGAAAACTGGCATAGATGTGGTGTATTTTTGGCATATTATATTTACTTAAACAAAAGATGTGCATCTTTTGTGACATTTATAAAATCTTTATTTTTTTCCATATATACACACTTTTTTTTTTAATCATATATATATATATATATATATATATATATATATATATAATATATATTATAATATATCATTATATAATATAAAAAATGTGGCCATCAAGACAAGGAGGGCTGGGGACACCTTGTCATCTTGCACTAGCAATCTGCACCAGCCCCTGAGTTCTGGTGCACAGGACCTCCTGAGATGTGCTGTTGGTGAAACCTCTCAAAGGGGTTATCCGGTTTCTAAAATTGATACCCATTCTTTGATAAGACATCAATAATGGATCTGCAGGACCCACACAGATCACCATTTCGGAGATAGCACAGGGGAGCCGCTGCTCACTTGCCGTACAAGCTGTAGTGCACACTGTAGGTACTGCCGTGCTGCCACACCTACACTTGCTGCTACAGTTTGGTACAGAGGCGCTGTTCACTTGCTTTAGTGTTTTGCGGGGGTCCTGGGTGGTCGACCCCCGTGGATCTAATATTAATGGCCTATTCTTAGGATAGGCCATCAATCTTAAAACCAGATAACCCCTTTAAGAGGCTTCACCTCCAGTGCGTATCAGGAGGTCCTGTACACCACAGTACTCGGGGACTGGTGTAGATTTCTGGTGCAACACTAAAGAAAACTATATAGTATCGATCTTAGAAACTGGGTAACCCCTTTAACTCTCCTCGCTGGCATAGGAAACTATTCCATTAATGTAGTCCTGCTCCTACCACATGTTTAGTTTTGTAGTCTGTTACCAAGGAGACCTATATCTGCATTGGAGCTGTATACTCACAATAGGATAGTATGTAAAGTGGCATGCTAAAATATATATTGGTGTATTTTCTGGTTTGTCCAGATTTAAAGGGGTAAAATTATAAGACTTGTCTTACAAATGGCTCTGAATGGGTTAAAAATACAATCAAAACTTGCACATTCCCCTGGTGTCCCATTCTGATACTGCACGGTTTTCTACTTCCTGTTTTTGCTGACACACAGGAAACCTCAATCACTGAGTGATCATTTCCTGTGTCAAGAGACCAGGACATGGGTACTGGTGAGGGGACCCAAGCAGTGTAGGAACAAAGGTGACATGGCAGGACATCATATGAGATTTCCTTTTATCTTAATCCTCAGCCTTTTTGTTAGAAACGGAGAGTTTAGAGAGTCAGCAGGTTGAGCGTTGTGGTTCACAACTATCACTCAAAGCTGGCCATAGGAGCGTTGTGGACCTGTCATATAGTGGTTGCCTGCACCTTCCTTCCTATAACCAGTGATTCAGTTCAGTTTCTGATAAATCTGGGATATGAGGAATTTTCTTAGTGGGAATGGCTGCTACATGATTTTCACCCAAAGTGGCAAATTTGTGTTAGGCCCGGTTCACATCTGTGTTCGGGGAGTCCGCTTGGGGACCCCCCCGAACAGAAACCGATATGCATAAAAAAAAAGCGGTTTACTTGGGAAACCTGCGGACCCCATAGACCAGTGATGGCGAACCTTTTAGAGACAGAGTGCCCAAACTGCAACCCAATACCCACTAAATTATCGCAAAGTGCCAAAACGGCAATTTAACCTTAAATTAACCAGAATCTATTTTATAGTGACCGTGCAATGTTATTACAGCCTGTAATAATATCACGTCTGCTATAAAACAGATACGGTGTGATATAAATAGTGAAGGGCCCCAGACAGTACAATGTGCTCTGAAGTGGCCTCCAGACAATATTATATGCTCCAGAATGGCCCCCACACAGTATTATATGCTCCACAGAGGCCCCCGCACAGTATTATATGCTCCACTTTGGGCCCCCACCCACATTATATGCTTCACAGTGGGGCCCCACACAGTAGTTTATGCTTCACGGTGTCCCCCATACAGTATTAGATGCTTCAGCGTCCCCCCCCCCCCACACAGTATTAGATGCCTCAGTGTCCCCCCCCCACACACAATAGTAGATGCTTCAGTGTCCCCCACACAATAGTAGATGCTTCAGCGTCCCCCCCACACAGTATTAGATGCTTCAGTGTCCCCCCCCCCACACACACAATAGTAGATGCTTCAGCGTCCCCCCCACACAGTATTAGATGCTTCAGTGTCCCCCCCCCACACACACAATAGTAGATGCTTCAGTGTCCCCCATACAGTATTAGATGCTTCAGTGTCCTCCCCCCACACAGTATTAGATGCTTCAGTGTCCCCCACACAGTATTAGATGCTTCAGTGTCCCCCATACAGTATTAGATGCTTCAGTGTCCCCCCCATACAGTATTAGATGCTTCAGTGTCCCCCATACAGTATTAGATGCTTCAGTGTCCCCCATACAGTATTAGATGCTTCAGTGTCCCCCACACAGTATTAGATGCTTCAGTGTCCCCCACACAGTATTAGATGCTTCAGTGTCCCCCACACAGTATTAGATGCTTGTGTCCCCCATACAGTATTAGATGCTTCAGTGTCCCCCCCATACAGTATTAGATGCTTCAGTGTCCCCCATACAGTATTAGATGCTTCAGTGTCCCCCCCATACAGTATTAGATGCTTGTGTCCCCCATACAGTATTAGATGCTTCAGTGTCCCCCACACAGTATTAGATGCTTCAGTGTCCCCCCCATACAGTATTAGATGCTTCAGTGTCCCCCCATACAGTATTAGATGCTTCAGTGTCCCCCACACAGTATTAGATGCTTCAGTGTCCCCCATACAGTATTAGATGCTTCAGTGTCCCCCACACAGTAGTTTATGCTTCACTGTGTCCCCCATACAGTATTAGATGCTTCAGTATCCCCCATACAGTAGTTTATGTTACTTACCTTGTCCCACGAAGAGCGTCCTCCTCCTTCTTCTGTTCACAGGCGCTAATGAATGACGTCATCGCGCCTGCGTCGGGGCAGAGGTCACCGCGGCCTACAGTGACAGCTTTCAGCTATATGTACATTTTCACATACAGCTGAAAGAAGCGATCGCTCACTAACCGGGAATCCTAGACCAGATTCCCGGTTAGTGAGCGATCATGGCGACGGCGCGCGTGCCAACTCAGAGGGCTCTGCGTGCCATAGGTTCGCCATCACGGCCATAGACTATAATGGGGTCTGTGTGGTTTCTGCTGAGGTTTCCACACCGCATGTTTTGTGTGGAAACCACACGGACCGCATTATAGTCTATGGGGTCCGTGGGTTTCTCAGCTAAACCGCTTTTTTAATGCGTATAGGTTTCTGTTCGGGGGGTCCCCAAGTGGACTCCCTGAACGGAAACCTGAATGCAGATGTGAACCGGGCCCTAGACCCTTGGTGGCCACTATTATAGGAGCCATTTCCGGTATCCCAGTTGCAGCAACCATCATGAGTGGGTTTCCTCCCATACTACAAAAAACTAACTGGTAGTTTTAATGTTTTAGTATTTTATTCCTACATATAGTATGTTATTCCATAATCATTTTTCTTATAGTTCTGCATTGTCCTGTTCCTCTGTTATTCCTCTGAGAAACTTATGAATGAATTGCCAGGGTGTTACTAGTTGGGGGTTTGTCCCTACTATCCAATCTGACGGTCCTATCTATCAGCGCTGACTGTGTAGGGTCCCAAGGAGAATGAGAAATACCCAGTTTATAATTTTTCAGGAGGAGTAACAGAGGATCAGCGTAATGAAGAGTTATGAGAAACACCAGAATGGTGGTATGAGGGCTACAATTGTCAGTGGTGAAAATTGAAGAGAAATTTGACATGTCTTCTGTCGTGGTTTAGTCTGAAGTTGCAGGTTCTGCGGCTGAATCTGCAGTAAGATGGGGTAGGACGTCCGGCTCTACAGTCCACTGAAAAGGGAGGCAAATTCTGGACGGAATTTGGATCGGATTTTGAGATTCCGCCCCAAAATTCCTGTGTGAATGTAACCTTAGGTGATGGTCCTCTTTAGGGTTTGGTATATTTTTATAGATTTAGTGGGTGACAGCAGACTGTGATCTTGTAGTAGCCAGTAATAGTAACCAATGGTAGGTGCGCTACTTTCTCCTAATCCTCCAGTGCCTGGATGGGTTCAGTAGAAATGACAGGTATGATCAGAATGTCAGTAGTGGTCGCCGTTTACCCCTATTCATGACTTGTTTTTAATCTGCATGATCTCCTTGCACAGAGCAGACCACCGCCTCCCTGCCCATGGCCTATGCATTAATATACAGCTGTCTTTCCATGTGAACAGGTGCTCCAGACCCGACAGCCGGCGCCAGTATAGATGACGAGAATTGCTGGCATCTGGATGAAGAACAGGTCCAGGAACAGGTCAAACTATTCCTCTCCCAGGGTGGTTACCATGGATCAGGAAAGCAGCTCAACTTGTTATTTGCCAAGGTATGGCTTTCTTATATGTTCCTAGGTCAATGCTTAGGGGGTGTATTCTTTATGGAGGGCACTTTCTGGGTGATATGTCGGTGTATACACCTTGTTCAGATCATGGGATCACAAGATTTAGAGCATCTGGAACTTAAACTATCCACCAGGTCATGCAGATCTCTTTAATCCAGCGTTAAAGGGATCTAGAGGGTGGAACATAAGGGTTATTATTATTGTATGTCTCATGACTATATTACTTTTGTGATTAAACTGTATTAGAGCTGATCTTTGTGTCCACCCCTTATGAGCGCTGACCATGAGTTTACATACCCGTAAGAGAATCGTGACGGACTCTGTTGCCGTGCTCAGCCCTTGAATCTGAAGAGCGACTTTATAAAGCAAAGCATTTGCATTTGTACTTGATGTGTGAACTAAATGAGAATTGGAAGTCTGGTTAGGAATGTCTGCCTGGAAAAATGTTTTCCTCTGAGTCACTGCAGAGCTGTGCAATACCTTGCAAGGTCGCCCCCTTAAGGACAACTGTATGTCTGCAGCTCTCTACATATACAGAACCAACAGCCAAAGGGCAAGTTTGCAGGCTTGTGTTGTGTGAATGTATGTAAAATATGTATAACCTACACACATATATGTATATATAATATATTATATAATTTTTTTTTTTATAGGGTTTCTATAAGGGTTTAACATGGGATCACTACTAAAGTGTTGAAATGTAGCCTAACCATACACTTTATGTCTATGGACTGAGATATAGATATATAGATAGATAGATAGATAGATAGATAGATAGATAGATAGATAGATATAAATGAGAGAGATTTTTATTTTTTTTTTCTCTCTCATATACACATTTGTCATTGGGTCTCATGCAAACAATGCTTTGCATATGTTAATACTTTCTTAAGATTTTGGCTAGTAACACCTTGGTAGTCTTGAACTTCTATTTTAAGTAGCTGTCTATAAAGGCATAGCTAGTGTGTAAACATGAACTAAGTCACACAATGTAGTGTTCACTTGACTTTAATGGGTTTTCCCTGTTGTCTTCTGTGATGAGATCACACTGCAGAAAGTCAGGTTAAAGGGCATGTCTGTAGAGGTTTTTTGTCTTGCTTGTGATGTAAATCTGGTTATCACTGCAGTCAGAATTACAATAGAAGTTAACGCTTCTATAGATAACATGACATCACTCCTGTCATTGTATCCACTACTGACAACAGATGTCACAACATATCTGCTCCCACTCCCTGCACAGAACATATCTAGAAAACTCTCCTATAGTTCTCAATGAGTCAGCTCCAGCTATTACTGCCTATGCCAGACTGCTGTAAAGTATATCACTAAATGCTGTTAATAGAGCAGTGGAGAAGTTCAGACAAGATGGCAACCTTCATAACCATGTACAGAAAATAGAAGTTAAAAAAATCTATCTGGTTTTAACAAATTAAAAATTCCAAGTATTAATTTTCTTCCTATTCATTGTCTGCAGGTACGGGAGATGCTAAAAATGAGGGACTCCAATGGAGCTCGTATGTTGACCTTAATAACGGAGCAGTTCATGGCTGATCCCCGTCTTTCACTATGGAGACAACAAGGCACTGCGATGACGGACAAGTACAGGCAGCTCTGGGATGAGCTAGGTATTGCTTCAGTTGCTTTAAAATCTGGAGGCTTTTGATGTCATTTTTGGGTGGTTCTGTTCGTGCCGATGCACGGTTATATGGTGACCCCTGGATGTGGTGTGAGTCTTGTGGGCTCTACTAACCTTCAGCCCTTGTGATCTGTTGCAACCACCATCTTGAGCGTCTGTTGTAGAAGGCTTTGGGCTCCACGTAGACTTGGGCCACAGCTTCTATAACATAACCGAAGGTTGGTTGGGTCTCTCTGCAACTCCTTCACGAATGTTAGTGAATGGAGTCACATTGTGACCCTTTGGGTACTTTCTAGTCTCAAAAAGATTCTGCAGGGTACCCCTAGCCTAAAGGGTTTTCCTTTTTAATGGATATTGCGGCCCACAATGACACTGCCGTTTTTCCTTGTCCCTTTTGTGGCTGGCCTCTGACATTGATGTGGATGATATAATGTAAAGCTCTTGTGAATCCTCATTAAACGTGAAGATTTTCTCCTTGTCAGCTCTTACCTTTTATCTATGTGGCGTGAACCATGGCTCTGCCATTGTCAAGTACTTGGCCGCGGCTTGCCTTCTCTCTGTTTATATATTTGGCTTGATGTTTAATTCCTGTTTTGTAGCTTTAATCCCTTGTATGTGTTTACTGTTCTAATGAACACGTTTGCAGCCAACTTGGCACTAGGCGAGGGAGTAATTTGGCATACAATGCAGGAACTGTGTGTTCACTTTTTTTTTTCCCCCCCCCCCCCCCCCCCCCCCCCCCGTGGTTGGGACGAATAAACCATGGGAATGGCCCGTGGTCCTGGCTCTAAGAGGATCCATGAACGGCTCTCTTGCTGTTACCACTATCAGAAAGGGAACAGGCTGTACTTGTACACTTTGTAGAGGAAGGACTCTCTTCTGGACTTTTTTTTTTTTTTTTCCCCTTTGTAAATAAGTGACAGATTGTACAGAGCGTGGATGGAAAGCCGCTCAGGATAAGTGAACATAGTGGAGTAACCCCTTTATATTTCAGGGGGCTGTCCCATTCTAGTTTAAATAAAACCGTTGAAATTTTATATTGGTCATATATGTGTAAATATAATTGAGGTCCGTGGTGGTGCCCCCGTTTTTCTGACCCATCCCAAATACTACATGCACCTTCACCAGCCAGCACAGGGCGCAACATCGTTTTCCTGAAATGTGACGAACTGCAGAAACCTATACAAGTGTTTGAAAAATATAAATATGTGTTTATTATATATTATAATCTGTAGATTGTTAAATGTTTTTTTTGCAAATTTTAAATTTAAAAAATTTTCAGTTCTAAAGATTTTCTTTAACCATTTTCGTGTCTTTTTTTTTTTTTTGTCTTGATCACTTACCGATGGATACGACATTGAACGCGGGGACTTTCTATGACACTTGTCAGAAACCCAGCCATGACTTCTATATTGTGGCCGGGTTATCTTCTTATACATGTCGTGTCCCTACCTGATAACCTGTCCACAAGAAGGACATCATGGCTGGGTTTCTGACAAGTCCCAGACCATAGAGAGTTCCTGCATTCATGGTCTTATCCATTGGCAACTGAAAAAGACAGAAGTCACCACTAACATGGATATATATTATGTGCAAAATTTTTCAACAGAACCTTCCATTCAATATCTTATAAGCAAATTGAATGAAAATTAAATATATTTACAGATATTTAAAAAAAAAAACCAAAAAACAAAAACCTCACAAATGGCATATATAGAAGTCTGTATGGGTTTCTTTTTGGTGATTTAATGCTTAGCGGATACGGTTTCCTTCCCCTAAAATAACTTTCGCTATTTCCGTGGTAATGTGAGTAAAGCCTAAACTGTAATTTTGACAATAATATCTCGGTAAACATAGCCAAAGCTAGTGAGCCGCTAGTGTTTATGGAGGTTACTCCGTTATTATAACTTTCTCTAGTTACCAAATGGAACTTTTATTCTCCTTTCTGGTTCAGGATTTTGAATGTCGACACTTTAAATAGGTTTTCTTTTACTTTGTGTTGATAAAAGTGAAAATGTGGGATCCGATAGTGCCCTGTGCCCCTCGTAATTGAGCATTTACTTAGCCAAGTGATACATGCTACATCTAAGAGGGCACAGACTGTTTTGTGCTGTTGTTTGCTTGCCCATGGGCAACTGCAGTACTGCCAAGCTGGCAATTTTAAGGCAGATTGCTAGTAAAGCCGTGGTGGGCTTGATTATTCCCCCCCCCCCCCCCCCCCCCCCCTGTTTTTGTTGTTTTGGTTTGAGATAGATATATATATATCTATCTCAGGTGCAAGTAGCTGTGTCTGTGATACAAATGTGAAGAAACAAAAAGTTTGCACCAGCACTCTGCTAGCACCAAGAGCATTACTGCAAGTACCTACTGTATGAGGTTCTTGGTTTTTACACTTTGATCAAACTGTCATTGGAAGCCTGCCACAAGAAGGCGACCTCTTAGGTGGGCCCCTACACTAAAATGCCTAACTTCTTAGGGCCTTGGTCTCCCATGAAGTGAGCGCAGATGTGTTTTTCAGCCATATCATTTCTTGCATACACCAGACAGCCGCCTCTCTCTGGACCTGTGGCCTCTGAGTGAATAGGGATGTGTAGTTCACCGATGTTCTCCTCTAATTAAAATCAGCCTTGGACAGATGGGTGGCGCTCATGAACCAAAATGGAGTCAGCCATACCCCTGAGTCATGTTAGTGTAGGGACCCACCTAACACAGGTCGCCTTGTTGTGGCAGGTAGGCTTACAATTAGTTTGCTCAAAGTGTAAAAACCAAGAGCCTCATCTTTACGTATTCTTATATGCAGTAGGTATGTGCAATAATGCTCTTGGTGCTAGCAGAGTGCTGGTGCAAACTTTTTTTTTTTTTTTTTGAGTACACTTGCATAGTCTTGTACTGCGAAGGGAGCATCTTCCACTGCCCATGCCATGACACTGAGCTGTAAAGCCTGCCCTCCTGACAATACAGTGATATCGGTAGCTGCAACCAATGGCACCGAGATCTCTGCAACAGGGAACCTAGAAACAAAGCGTTTAGCACATCACATGTTATATACAAAGCTGTCTGTGTGCTAGAGGACATGGAAGGTCCTCTTAAAGATCCTAGTATATGAAATATTTGTTAGAGAGAGATATATATATATATATATATATATATATATATATATATATATATATATGAAATGTTTTTTTTTTTTTTTTCTTTTTCTGATTGAAATCCCTAGAACACAAACCTTGCATTGAGAACCATTTGTTACTATTGTATGTTGCCCAAGTGTTAGTAGCCAGATGTACCGCTCTGGTGTATTGTGTACATTGCCGCCTCATGGGATGGAGAACAGCATACAATGGTAAATATTTTTTTTCTCTTTACACCGCTATCCTGTGGGGATGTTTTGTGTAGACATAATAATCGTGTTGCAAAATAGGGGAGAACGCACCAGAACATCTGAGACCACTGCAGTGCAATTCCTAAATGCCCCTCTACCTCCAGGGACAAGACTCCCATGTTGGAAGCCATGGAGTGAACCTGCCAATTATGACGTATAGGAGCATTGGTCCTGGAGCAGAAGAGCTTTGTTAGTCGTGGTGTCTTATGGTGTACAGTTTCATGGTTAAAGACAAAAAGCTATAGGTATAGGTTATTCCTTGTCTGCTGCTGGCATGTCTTCAAGGAGAGGCAGGTTAGATTTCCTGCAATTCTAGGTCATGCCATCTTAAATTGCTGGTTCCAGTTGTGGGTTCTTGTTTTCTTTTTAGCTCTGTATTAACAGGTTTAATATAAAGATGGTGGTCAGGGCGTCATAGGAGTTGTAGTTTTAGAATAGCTGGAGACTGATGTAGGCTATTCCTCATTTATTGCTTACATACAATAGTAGAGAGTCAGTATCTTCTTGTATTATCACACCTAATAATAATCTTTAATTTGACAATTTGATTAATCTAAAACTATTTTGAATCTAATTGAAATTTGAAGGGGTTTGCCGAGACTTTATATTGATGTCCTGTAGTTGGGATAGGTCACCAGTATTGAGTTGGTGTGACATCGGCACCCTTCACCGATCAACTGTCTTAAGTATAATGTATGAAGACAGAAGCATGTGGCTCCATCCACTGTGCAGTGGCCATGACGTGCTATTGCAGCTCAGCTCCAATTAACTAAACACTTGCTAGGGGTGCTGGGTGTAGGACGACCAGTCTGATGAACTTATCCTAAGTATCCGAAGTACACAGTGTTCTACTCCTGTAGAGATAGAGGAAAAAAAAAAAAATTATATATATATATATATATATATATATATATATATATATATATATATATATATATATATATAATTTTTTTTTTATTTTTTTATTTTTTTCTTCTGAATGCTGGAACATTACTTTTATTGCAAAATGTTTCATTTTTGTTGTGGTCAAAAATTCCTGTCTGTCGTCAGCCTCTTCTGGTCTTATTGGACTGGGAACATGAAAACTGGTCAGATCCCTAATGGACATTTATTAAAAAAAAAAAAAAAAAAAAAAAAAGGGGGGGAGCAATAGCATTGATGGGGGTATCTGAGCTTCTGTAGATCTGTGGCAAAAATTGTGCAGAGGGAGGCGCAGCGAGCCCTACTTATTTATATAGCACCATTAATTCCGTGATGTACATCTACGAAGGGGTTTACATACAGAGTACAATAAATGACTAACCTGATACAAGTAGAGAAGACCACCGCATGCTTACAGTCTATAAGGTAGGTGGACACAGTAGGTAAAGATAAGTTACTCCTATGGTGGCAGTGTCAGCTGATATTAAAGGGAATCTGTCAGGTCAATCTGGGACACTAAACCACCCACAAGTCCTTATAGACCTGGGGTTTAGTGTCCCAAATCGCCCTGTTGTAATGCAATCCGCAGGCGCATTAAAAATAAAAAACCTTTATACTTACCTAGAGAAGGGTCCGATGTATACTGTTCGGCCGAGAACAGTCCAGCTTATCCATGAGCTTCTTCGTTGGCACGCCTCCTGGCGCCTGCGCTGTTCTTCAGTGAAGCCAAAGATGGACACCCCGGCTTCACTGCGTAATTGCCGGAGGTACGGGACCTGCGCACTGAACTCTGGGTGTACTCCTCTGGCTTCACTGAAGAACTGCGCAGGCGCGGGGAGTACAGCGGCAGGGCGAGTATAAAGCTTTTTTATTTTTAATGCGGCCATGGATTGCATTATAACAGGGTGATTTGGGACACGAAACCCCAGGTCCATATGGACATGTGGGGTGGTTTAGTGTCCCAAATTGCCCTGACAGATACCCTTTAAGCCACTATTGAGCAGTTCAGTGTATGCGGAGTATATGGTGCCAGGAAGGAAGAACCGCACAGAGCAGTGCTATGAAGCTGTTCTGTAGCTGTGCATGTATTATAGGGACTGCTTGCAGCATATTCTCAAGGTGGATCATTACTAAAATAATTTAGGAGAGAGGGGTTGCCTTTAAAGAAAATACACTTTACATAATTTAACAGTTCTGCGGTATCTGTTTTGATCTCTGCATTGTGCTGTTCCTCTGTAATTCCTCCTAGAAATTACAAATTGAAAATGGTTTGTAAGCAGCCTTAACAATCCATTTTACAAGCTGTACAAGACCTCCTAGTGACTTTTCATGTGTTTGATTCATGTCCAATTCATCCATGTCATTATTTTTTGCACCTGCAAAAAATGCTGTCTTTCTTTTTCAGCAGTGAATCTGTGAAAAATGAATGAAATGCAGACCACACATGGGTGATGCTCATAGCCTGGCTTTTTTTTTTTTTTTTTTTTTTTTTATAAGTCCATGAACCCATAGAATTACATGGCTTAGATGAGTAGTTTGTTTTTTTTTCCCCTCGTGTTGGTCTGTGAAAAAAAAAAAATGTCTCTCTTCACTATAATGGATCTGTGAGTTTAGTTTTAAATTTATTTTTTAACGGCACTCTACTGAAGAAAAAAAAAAGTTTGTGAAAGGGCCCTATCTGACCCTGTCCGATCACTGCTGTCAGCAATAGGATTGGGTAGGGACACCTCTCCGTATGGGTGAACCAATTCATTTAGAACCAAATTCACCCTGAAATTCCCAAAAGTCTTGAGTTTGCCTAAACACTAAACTTGGGGTTTCTCACCCATGAAACACTCTTATACTCTGAGACCCTAGAGAATAAGTGGAGGCCCAGCGGGGAGGAGGTTAGGGAAAATAACTAACTTATACTCCCCTTGCCTCACCTCTCCTGGGCATCTGCCAGTTCCTCCTGGTGGCCTTTTCCAGCCTCAGTTTGAAGTCTGATGCCCCAGGGTCACCACTGAGGCCTGTGATTGGGCCTTGGCAATCACATGGGGCCACGATGAACATCATGATACTTTGCATACCCCATGTGACTGGTGAAGCCCAGTCGCAGGCCACAGCGGTGACCCTGGGGAGCGATGTGATGTCAGACTGAGGCCTGAAGAGGACGGCGGGTACCACTGAACACAGGAGAGATGAGGCCAGGTGAATAGAAGTGTGTGTTCTGCTTAACCTCCCCTGGGCCTCCAGTTTTACCATGGGGTCTAATGAGAACAGAATATGATAGAGCCAAAAATGATATCTGAACAAGCATTGTACGAAACAAACTGGAGGGCTGAAACTCATGAATCTTGTGAGGCTCGCCCATCTCAAGACCAATCCCTTTGACAATGGGGAATGTTACTTCCAGTTGTCAATTTTAAGTTTTGAGAAGTAATAACAGAGGAGTGGTACAAAAGAGTTACAAGAGAAGCTGATTCTGGGGAAAAAAAAATCCTTTCATGGTCCACTATTATGGAGGCCATATGTCCACAACAACTATACGTCCAGAAAGTTCCAGCACAATGTCCAGAATGTGAAGGTTTCCCTCCTGCTCATTGCGCCTCTGAGCCTGCGGGTGCCAATCACACAGAATGTCAGGGTACATCGCTATAAAGGCGGCAGCTTGTGGGAGAGATGTCCAGAACGAGACAGGCCTGTGGAGGTAATCCAGCACATTTGTGACAGGAAACGGCAGCAGAGAGGATATTTGTCTTCTCTATCTGTGTGCTGCCTTCTGTCAAGACTGCAGAAAGGAAGAACAATCAGCAAATGTTGCCTTTTTTTTTTTTTTTTCTTCATCTAAATAGGCGAAGAAATTGCAGTTTCATTTCGGTGGAGAAACAATCGCTGTCAGACTATTCATAGACGCCGTTGTCTGTTTTATTTTACATACTTTCCATAATTCTATATTTTGCTCTGTCGTTGGAAATTGGAGGTGATGCCTGGAAATTATAGCCTTTTTACAAAGCATGTTGTGATACTGTGCATCGTGTGAATAAATGGATGGGAAATATTCCCGCTGAATCAGTGGATGTGTAATATAAACTGGGAATGTTTATTACTGCATAGCCTTCCGAAAATGGCCTAGATGACCCCAGTGTCTTGTCTATTCGCATCCTACTGTATGCATTGGGGAAGGGTTGTATGGTGGTGGTGGAGCCCGCTCCATACAACCCTAGGCTAGGTGGTTTGTTTCTTCCATGCTCTTGGTTGGGTAGGAACCAGAAACTGGTGTCCTCTATCTATAGATAGATGTTGGTCTAAGCACTGGGACACCCAGCAAATCTAATATCCTGTATTCGGTGGGTCATAATTTTTGACAGATGGCTGTTAAGTAGAAGGCAACTCAGTGATGCTAATGTTTGTTTTTGTCCTTCGGGTCCACTTGGGGACCCCAAAAACGGAATGCCATTCCACTTAAAAAGCAGTTAGACGCGGAAACTTAAATAGACTATAATGAGGTCCGCTGGGTTGCCACTGATAATGGCGGAGAAATCCTGGTTGCAGGACTTTTCTCTCTGCCTATTTTAAGTGGCATAGGGGATGGAGTCTTACTGAGACTCAAACGCTAGTATGATCTAGTGCAAGGCTTTTGTGTGGGGGGGGGGGGGTTGTTTTTTACATTGGTCGTCACCAAGGAAAGCTTGGTGACCAATATCCCTACATTTTTGGGAAGAAAGTTAGCTGCTACCCAGTTAACGACTGGAGCAGATCAATTTCTAGTTGCAAATTTGGTGCAATTGTTCACCTTCACAATGCAAAGGTCAGCTCCAGGGGTAGAACCTGTAGCTAAAACCAGCCGATTAATGATATAGAAGTGGTGATGTCTTGGATAAGGGTTACAATTTTTTTTGGCCAATGACAGAGGTGACTTTTCATGGTGGACAGTCTTTTTTTTTTTTTTTTTCCTCCCCCAGCCCCCCTTCCCCTTGCCTTTTTGGGTTATCAAATTGTTCTATGGGATTGGTCCCAGTTTTTTGTTTAATAATCTTAAGTCATTTGAGCCGAGGTGCTGGTATTGCTTCCTGGCACAGTCCAAAAATGGTGTAGATTCATATGGACAAGTCGGGCACATCAATAAAACTTTCTTGTGATCTGCTGAAAAATCACACCAGTACCTTGTTCAGATTGTCTATGAAGTTTCTTGACCCTATTGGCCCATACAGGGATAGTCGTTCCCTACCTATATTTTTAATTTCTTTGCCCCTGCATTGTACAGCTAGGCAGACTCGCCTAAAAGGAATATTTGTAGCCTCAAAAAGGCCACCACAGGATGTCACCTAGACGGCAAAGGTATGACTAAGAAACTGCTTAACATGACACAACTCAAGGACTGGTTTCCTTTACGTGCTGGGGTTGTTTCGGGTGGGGGGATAAATACTTCAGAAGGGCAGGGTATGGATATAGATGGTTTCTTATAGTGAGACACTGATAGGGCCAGCTCAGACCTGGTCGTGCACTGAACGGTAACTTGTAAGCTCACGATATAATGCAAGCTTTTCTTTTTCCTTTAATCTTGGTTATTAAAAACTGTGACTTGTGCCCTTGCGTGGGTCTGTCCTCAGATCAGAGCACCACCAGATGCCAGGCGTTGAGAAGGGGGCTGACTCTTGTCAGCAAATGGGATCTGGAAGTTAATTGGTGTTTTCTGCTCGCTCCTGGCTGTGAAATGAAATTGGAAGCCCTTTAGCAACATGGAGAACATAGGACCTGAATACAAATGTCACAAGTCACCGGTGGGGCTCAATGCGAGACAATGGCAGGCTCACTCCAACACTGGGCCATTACGGATCATTTAAATATGGGGATTATATTGAAACTAAAAGCCCCATTTGCCTCTCTGCTGCAATTTACATGTCCGCTTAGAAAAAGATAAGTGACAAATTAAATGAGAAAAGTACCCACATTTTTTAACCTGTAATGCAAAACAACCTCCGGATCCTTCTCCTATGCCACCACCGAATCATTATACTTGTCAACTCTAAAGCGAGATGTAATTGGCGCTGCTATCGGAGGAGACTTATTCATGTGACAGTTTAATAAAACTGAAATTGTTACAATAAATCCTAGAAGCTTAATATGAAACTAAGACGGGGGGTGTAGTTTTGTGGGCACATGTTAAAGGGGTTTCCCTGAAATGGGTATCTAGTTCTGTGTAGGTGTCCTTTCTCTTTCTTCTTGGCTCAATAGCCTGAAGAATGACAGGAGATGATTTTGCAAAAAAAGTCTGGTGTTGAGTAAAGTGGTCATCTCATGTCTAAAGTCTCAAGCAAGAGGAAAGTAGGGACAAGTCAATATGACTTGGTCAAGGCCAAAAAAAAAAAAAAAGCTGGAAGCTGAGTCTACCCTTGACCTCAATGCAGATCCCTACCATTCATGACTATAGTGGAATCTCTTCTTTGACCCAAGGCTGTGGAGTCAGAAGGCCAAATCACCGACTTGGACTGAGATGGGTTTTTTTTCACAGCTGTGACTCGGACTCCTTCATAAATTTGACAGCCACGGACAGTCGGGATCAGTCAAGATCCTCCATTTTATTAAAAAGAGGAGTCAGCAACGTCGTTCAGACTCCATTCAAAGTTGGTTCAGACTCCTCCACCCTCCTGTGAACTTGATCAAGGATTAAGTAATTTCTCGAGATGAACGTCGGTACACTTGTTTATACTGCCCAGGTTGTAGTATTGTATTGCCTATATGTAGATCTTTTCTAGGGCTTATTACATATCTGCGTACTATTTGCCCGCTTTGTGACACAGATGGCAAAAACAAAAATGCTCGACTGTTATTTGCCCTTGTAGTAACCCTCTATTGTTTCCTTTTTCCATCTGTATATTAGGCGGCTATATACTCATGTTGTGCAGTATGTTGTAGGATCTTATGGTAGACTAACACTATCTTTAAAAAACCAAACCCTTTTTGAACGATTTAGACTTTCAACAAGCATAACATTGGCTTATATATTTTATTTGGTAATTCAGCCTTAGTGACAACCATCCAACTTAATCTCCACTCGACACTCCGTGACCTCAGTCGCTCAACCACCCCATCACAGTCTTACCAGTGGTAGATTTTAGACTATAGGTTTATGGAAGCATTTTAAGCTGTATGTAGTTTTATTTACATGCAAGTCAAGTGTGGTATTGATCCTAGTGGCTGGAGGCCACAGCTCCATGCGTACTGCTGCCACTTATAATACCGGGAGTAAGGCCAGTAGGGCTTCAGTCACTGAAGTTGTCGTCAGATTTGGGGTTCTTTTACATGATTGTGGGTTTTTTTTTTCTCCACCATTTTATCAAAGTACTATCCAATAGTACACAGACAGCACAAGTCCATTATAGTCTATGGAGCTATTTACAGATAGAGAGAGAATTTATTTATTTTTTTTTCTCTATGTAATCCATTGCGTGTTAAAAAAAAAAAAAAGTGGTGTGAATGGAGCCTTAGATGTGAAATTTTTTTTTAGAATTTTTTTTTTGTGTGTAATGTAGATCTTCTTCTCCCCCCCCCCCCCTTAAATTCCAATCTTTTATATTTCTAGTTTTAAATCTACAGTCTGAAAACCTACAGAGGCAGCGAGTTCTACCACTCTCTCCTGAGCTCCAGTCCTGCTTCTTCTCCCATCCCCCTTGGCTTACAAATAGCATGCAGTCTTCAGGATGGCGCGGCCTCTCTTCCCCCCCCCCCCCTTTGCCATCAAAAATCTATTGCATTAATCAGCCAGCCAGTGCGAAATGCATGGGGAGTGATTATACTATCATGCACAATACAATCAGCATGAAGCACTTGTCAAGACCAATACATCAAAGTTTAATTCAGTAATAGAATGAATTAGAGCAAAATGAAACATTCTGTTCTTCCAAGAAACGCCGCCTCTAGAACTGGTGCTTGCTGCAGCCCCCATTCAAGAGCAATCGGGGCCTTGAACCGGTGCAAAGCAGAGGGAACAACTGTGACTACTGAAACACAGGCCAATAGCCTTCTATATTTTCGAGGTTCTGTAAATTATAGATATGCTTGGCTGCTGAAATATAAGCAGATCAGCCTGCTGTAGGCATGTTCTCTGTAATAAAGGGTAGACGTGGCCGGTGATGGAGCTGCCCTGGGTCTGCCTCGTAATCTCGGTTGGTCCTGATGTAGAATCCATTTTGTGTGATTGGTTACCAAATGCCTTCAGCATACCAGAGGTCAAAAGAGCACGTTCCTGATTTATCGCAGCTATGGAGCTTTAATACATATGAACTGCCCCCCACCCTTCTACTGAAAGAAGCCATTACCCCAGCCCTTAACAAAATGTGTGAATTACATCAGGTCTTGTGTGCTTGTACAATTTACTCCTGGCTATAGTTTATGCATGGCTCGTTCCTGTATGTTTTATTGCACTTGGGAGAGTGATCCATGACCCAGAAAAATTAGATATGGTGAATACTAGGCCTTGGGCTCTAAAATAATACTTCCAAATTTTCTAGAACAAAAAGTATTTAAAATTTTAGAATTACATGTGTATAAAATTGGTTCCGTGACATCCACCCCCTCCCTTCCTTATGTGACGAGGAATTTGTCATGTCCTTGTTGTAGAACTTGATTTCTTTCCCTTCTTGTTTGTCTAAGGGAACTTTGATCATGGAAAATGCACAACAGTTATCCCATTCCTTTAAGGGGTTTCCAGCACTAGAAACAATGGTGTCCTGTTTTTCCAAAAAAAAACAACTGCCTGGTATTGCAGCAAATCCCTAAAGTGAATAGAGCTGGTCTGCAGTACTACACTGCTCACAGAAAAGGCTGGCTGCTGGTTTTTGGGGGAAAGTCAACCCTGATCGTCACCTTTTTGATCCCATTTATTGGTCTGACCGCTAAAATTTTTTAGAAACGTATAAAGAATTCTTCTGTGGTGTCCCAGAGCTCGGCCATGTCCACCCTCCCATTTTCCTCACCACGGTCCTGTGACTGGCTGTAAGACCACTGGCTGCAGCAGGAGATTCCCTGCTATAGACCGCAGCAGGGCAAAAAAATTGCCTATGTCCCACCCTTCCTTTAGTCTCCAGATGAATATGGCACAGCTTGGCAGGAGTTTAACCCCTTTGTCCTCTGCAGGATATCGACAGAACAGTTTGCTTCAGAATCCTGCAGAAACTAGGCAGCTTTATTTCTTTAAATTTTGTTTTTTTTTTCAATTTTTCATGTAACTGTATTGAAAATACTGTGTCCTGCAACTTTGGCCACTAAGCCTAGTAACAGACTGACACTTGCAAAGAAAACCCCCTACAGAATAGGCAGCAGTCGCATCATTTATATCGCAAACAAGACAGGGTTACAATAGAAGATCACACCTTTTATAGCTAAAACTGCATAACACACATCATTGCATCCACTGACAATAGATGGTGATACAGCTGATCTACTTCCCCTCGCTACAGAGCAGGTCTAGAAAACTTTGTTGGCTCCAGACTTTTGCTGCCTGTGGCCATGACTCTGTAAATAAAGCACATTAGTAAATGCTGTTAACAGCGCAGAGGAGAAGCTCAAGCAAAATGGCGCCCCTTCATCCTGTATAAATCAGAATATAGATTATAAAAGGAATACACTTCTCTTGCTTGTTTAGCACCAACCTATTCTTCGGCGATTTTATGGACAAATCTTGGCATCCTTGTGTGCAGGCGTCCTCTTGATGGCCAGGTCTCCTACAATCCTTCATGGATTAGCATGAGCTAAGTATAAGATTGGGATGAGTGGTTGGAATTTGACGTTCTAGCCCACAAACTGTGCTGTAGCTTGGGTCGGTGATACATTAGGAAGGAAGAAAAATTAGGATATCTTGAGTCTAAAAACACCAGCTGTGATGGAGAATTTCCTATATCCTTTTCCACATTCAGGCACAGGAACAATGGGCAGCATATTTCCGATTTGCAAAGGCCAAAGACTTCTTTGTGGCAAGGCGCCTTTCATTTATTCCTACTTATTGCATCCTCCAAACCAATATATACAGAAGGATTTTTGGCTTTAGGAAGGCCAGCCGCTGACTTGCGAGATTGCTCACCAGGTTTGAATAAAATATTGCTATTTTTATCTGTTGTCTCTTGGATTGGGTTCCCTAGAATTGTAAGTGCCTATTAAAACGTAATTGGGGGAATATGTGATTGGCAGTGGCATATCCTCCACATATGTTTTGAGAGTCAGCGTAGGGTAAAGTCTTTTATTAGATGCTTTCCCGGGAGAATTGAGTGATGAGCTGGATACAGCAGAACAGAAGGAGCGCATGTGGCGAAGGAATGTGACTGCCATCAAATCCTCCTCATATCGACCATTTCTCTTATCTGAAATATTTTTTTTTTTTTGGTTTTGCGTGACTTCTTTGTGAATGGTATAAATGATAAGTCTTCAGCTTCCCACTCTACTGGATGCCTTGAAATCCTTAAAGGCCCACCCTTAAGCTTTTGTGCAACAAAGAGGCTTATGTGACGGTCCTGGGATGGATTCTTGCACAATATATGTAAATTGGTATAAATCTGCTTTAAGAACAATCCCCGCCTGCTGCGGTTTTGAAATGGTTAACAAGGCGATATCTTGGCGTGTAGTCTCCGAATGCGAGCTGTGGATGTGTCCTGGGCAGAGGCGGCAACTAACCTAGGCGGCGTTTTGATGGTTCCCCCCATAGATTTCGCACCTTCAGATTTGGGTGATCGCTTGCCTGAAAGTTAATGGTGGTCTAGAAAGATATGTAGGAGTTCTGGGCCTAAATTTGTGCTTGCAAAATTTTGTAAGGGGTTCAGATCTCATTGAAATGGTTCCCTCTTGGCTCCTATAAGCTTATTCGCTATGTTTAGAACTAGAGATGAGCGAATGTCTCAAAAGTTCGAGTCGAACTTCCAAAAAAATTTGCTTCGATCCGAATTACTTTGCGGCGGATAAACAGCTATTTCCGGTCTTCAGAGAGCCAGGGTGGGCGGATGGGCTGCAAAATGGCGGAAGCCCTTGGATGCCACGGTCATGTCTCTCTAAGTTTTATTCATGTGGAAAGATCTGCTAAAAAGCAAAAGACACGCCTACCTAATCACATCACTAGAGAATATCTTCTGACCGTCTGATGTCACAAAGGTCCTTACTAAATATTCGTTACGGCGAAGCATCAGGAAATCCGGAATCGTGGTGAATCGAAGATTTCCTGAAATTCGGATCGAATTCCTCTTCTGCAGAATCGATTCGCTCATCTCTAGTTAGAACGAATATTATTTCAACATGCCCAATCCTTTTATCCTTTGGGGTTAGCTGCAGCAGAGGTGTCTGGCAGTAGCTTCCTGCAGTCTCCTCATTCAGTTTCTTCCCAGCTGAGGGTACATGTAACATGTAAAGGCGAGGTTAGGAGGGTTAGATGTTGTCAAATGGGCATTCAGCTGAACTCTGTGGCCTGCTTAAAGGGTTTGTGCCACCACTTTGAATAACCACCTTGCCAGTCTGTGCCGCTCTTTTACAGGAATCATCCTTCAGGACTGAGTAGCATTCACTGGTGAGGTTACTTAATGGAAACTGTGCAAAGTAAGCCACCAGTATGCTAAACTATAGATAAACTATATATCTATCTGCTCTTTTCACTGAGCTTACAGCAGAAGCTGTACTGTATTCTGCTGGGCATATTTGCATAACAGAGCCTCACTAGAATGACTTGCACAGGCCTTTTCACTTTGAACACCAGGGGGTGCTATTGCATGCAGTTAATTGTTAAAAATTTGCCATGCAGAAATATCACTTTGCAAAATTAGCCTAAATTGCACTTTTGATTATTTCTGTTTTTATGGATGGCGCTGCCCCTTTATGGTATATACAGCTTAAGGCACTGGTATGCATTGGCATGTTTCTTGTACTACGCAATAACATACTGCAAAAGAAACAAAAACATTTTTATAGTTCATAGCTGCTATTGCATACAAAGGTATACATCCATTGTGTGCTTTTATTTCTAGCTTCCCCATCAAGGTCAATGGGAAACGTTTGCGTAATTATTATTGCGTCCTTATCTGAATCTGCAGTGGATGGTAATCCTGTGCTCCACCATCCCCCTCCGCTAGCTATCTACCTGTCAGGACTGGGACTCCAATCCTTCAAAGTGTGATTCCATGCATGACCTCTGGAGGTAATTGCATGATGTCTCCACGGTGCACAGCAGCATCTCATAGACAGGCCTTTAAATTCAACCTTACGTTTTCGGGCCTGGTTTGTGAAGCTGTGGCACCGATGGGGTTAACCCCAGCCCCTGGCGGTTTTGTATTTTTCCTTGCTTCCTGCCTGTAGACTATACACTGGCCAGGATATAAGGAAAGGCTGCTATGTCCTTGCTCAGATTGCCTCGTTCGGCACTTTCTCGCAGAATCTCCTGCTCCAGCAGATTGTTCAAGTGACTGAGCAAATGTCCTCAAGTGTGCAAAAACGCATCCTTTAATGAGCAAATGAAGTGTGGCTGAATAGCACTTTCAGACGTTCTTCACGCCGCTGTCAGAGTTCACGTCGGTGAAGAGACAGCTGATTAAAAAATCTCTCCATGTGAAAATTGGCTTGTTTCAGACCTTGATGCAGTCAGACGCACCCGTTATGCAGTGTCAGGGATGCAGATTGCGAGCCCATGGTATGTGTGAAATGTCAGCACAAATTAGATTTCTCTTGCAGTTCTTCAAAGGGAAAAAGATAATGTTAAACAAATTTCTCGGTTAACCTAATTACTGAAATAATGACAATAAAAAGGAGTCTGGTCCCATTAGAAAGCAGCTGAAGACTTGATGGATGATGGGAGAGCGACTTGTGGTCTGTAAATGAGGCTGAATAATAATTCGCCTTTTGTTTGCTGCAGGTGTGTCTGCATTCACTTATTTACATGCAGACTGCTTCCTGCTTGGCAAGCCATGGTTGACAGGTCCCTGGAATTTATTTTGGTGTGGGCTGCTTGCACTTCTCTTTTAGTATTATACTAGTGATAGACTCCCCTTAAATGCAGAGAGGGGCTGGCCACTGCCATCTTGTAAAGAAACCATGGTGGACCTGGACACTTTACCAAAGTTTGCATAGGTGTTCTGTTCTAGGAACAGAATGAATGAAAAGACAGATTAAACTAATGGACACCTACAGACTGAGCCAGTTGAATATAATGGGGTCTGTCAGGTATCAGATATGATACCTGTCACTTTGCCGGATGAAAGTCCTGCATGTAGGGCTTTTTGTCCGCAAGTTTAGGACTCTACAATGGTGTCTCGACAGATGGAGCAATTTGGTTTCATATGCCGTTACACCTCGGTATGTCATTTCTGAAATTTGTTGGGATAGTAGATAAAAATTTCTTCTGCCGTAGCAACCAGTTAGAGTTCTGCTTTTAATTCCGTAGACTGCTCTGGCTAAATGGAAGCTGCGATGTGATTGGACATTGTGAAAGACTAAAACTTGGTGTTTAATCTAGAATATTAAATGTGAATGTACAGGTCGCTGTGAGATTTGACACAATCGCCCCATGAAGATGAAAGATTAGACTCTGGGTATGGTGTGAAAAGCGGAGTTCATAAAATGAACTTGTACTATATATACTGTACTGTATATAGGCTTATATATGCAACCAGAGCACTTGTGTGATGTGCAGTATTGTTCCCTCTCCATGTGAGGGGATGTGGCAGATGTGGGCCGATCTGCCGACTGCTTACAGTATTGCCTACAGAACGGTCTATCTAGGCTGTCATTTTACTCATCTGAGGCATTTGCATTGCTTTCTATACATGTACATGTGTAAATATTTTATATTGGCATCTGTTCTATTTTCTGCATTCAACAATATTTTGTTCAATCCTCAATAGGGGTCTCTTGAATAATTTGTAGGGTGGTGATCACTGTTTTTTGTCCTCTGGATCGTTTAGCTATTGTACTGAAGAATACTCGTATAAAATGGCATTACAGGTGGCGGACATCATCTGACCGTGTCTCCTTCCCCCGCTAGGTGCTCTTTGGATGTGCATAGTCTTGAATCCCCACTGCAAGCCTGAGCAGAAGGCCAGTTGGCTGAAACAGCTGAAAAATGGAACAGCGTGGATGTCTGTCCCTGGGAAGATGGCAACCACGGAAATGAGCTGCCTAACTTAACCAATGCATTGCCTCAGGCTGGAAATGCCAACCAAGGTGAGAAAGCTGACATCTGTGTACATACGTACGTGTGTGTGTGTGTATCTGTGTATGCGTGCAGCAGGGCAAAATTTATAGTGTTCCTGTTTGTGCCAGCTTTGTGCATTATGTCGAATGTTTACTGGCAGTCTTATGTAAAAGTACAGCTAAGGCTCCCTCCATCTTATATTTGTATCCCTGATATATGACACTGTAGATCAGCCATTGGCTAAAAGGGTTTTGGTTAAACTCACCAGGGGTAGTGTAAAGCTTAATAAAAGCCTCACCCTGGTCCTCAGTTTGGCATGTGCCCATTCTGTCCATGCTTGGCCTGCCCAGGCTGGAAATGCGGAGGCTCAGGAGATTGCAGCAGTCAGTTGCTGACCTCTGCGATTACATGTTGGTGGACCAAAACAGACCTGTGGACCGCTAAAACAGTGGACATAAATGGTGCCCAATGGACCCCATTGTCGATAGTGGGATCTGTCGCGTTCTTTTAAACTGAAACTCTCGGCACTTTGGCTTTTTTTGGCAGTCACTGCAACAGGGTTTCCAAAAAGACTCCAACACAGATGTGAACCCTATCTAAGAAAGCAAAAAAAATGGGATGCCAATGTATACTACCCGATGGAGATGACACAGGCATCCTACAGCTCAGCGGTAACCCTTGGCTGTTTGTTATATGCACCAGGAACATTCCCAGTGCTTAGGCTGTGTTCACACAATGCTACGAACACCTTCAGCACAACACATAAATCTGCCTCACCTCATGTTTTCTGTTTAAATAAATGTATTGTATTGTTATATTTTTAGAAGCTTTTCTTATATTTTTGCATCTTCAGTCTGGTATTTCTTGTCCACAGATTCCTCACACAGGCCTCATCGAACAGTGTTCACACGAGCCATCGAGGCGTGCGATCTCCACTGGCAGGACAGCCACTTACAGCACATTATCAGCAGTGACCTTTATACCAACTACTGTTACCATGACGACACTGAAAACTCCCTCTTTGACTCCCGTGGGTGGCCCCTTTGGCACGGTAAGTTGCCCAGCCACAAAGACTGCACTGTGACTGGCCGCTTTGTTCACTTTTTCTTTAGAGCTGTAAATTTTAGGAGCGGTGGTGGGCACGAGAAATGCTCAGCCATAAGAGATGATTTTGTTCTATCAGGCCTGTAGGGCAAGAAAAATGTCGACATGACTGGGACAAGCGATCACTGTACCTTCTGTCTCTTTAGAGCACGTCCCTACAGCATGTGCGCGGGTGGACGCTCTGAGGTCACATGGCTACCCACGGGAGGCCCTCCGACTAGCAATAGCCATTGTCAACACTCTTAGAAGACAACAGCAGAAAAGAATGGATATGTTCCGGCTACAGAAGAAAGGTATGTATCTAATATACCATGCCGCTGAATACTTCAGAGCCAGTCTGTATCTGGAAGAACACGCACAAGGCCTGGCAGCATTACTTGTCTGCTGCATTCATTACAGGGACAATATACCCTTTATATCCCCCCTATTGACGTTTCTGTAAGGGCCTAGAGGATTGAATAGGTTATTCTTGAACTCCAATAAATGAGCATATTCCATATTTAATTGTATGTCTTCAGACGTGGAGCACGGCCATGAAGGCTACTAAATCACAGGTTTGATGCTACTAGATGGAAGCAAGAAATCTCTGTATACCCTTCCAGTCAGATTGCCATGGCCGCCGGCAACTATAATTTTCCAATTTGCCACACCTTGGGTCTTGTTCAGGATTACAAAAATCACTTTTCCTTTTTCTAAATAAAAAACAGCACCGCATCTGTCCAGTTCTTTTGCATCTGAGCCATATTCATTGCATTGGGGATGGCTAGATCACAACTGATGGGCTAGTGTGGCTCGATTTCTAGGAAGGTAGCCATTTTGTTTCTAATCCTGTACAACTACTGGGTCCAGGCTTGAGCACCTCATTTGGATATTTGACCATATAAGTAATGTCATTCAGTAGATGTGACATGTTATAGTAAATATATGCAATTCTAAAAAAAAAAAAAAAAAAAAAAACGAAAATGGCAGTGGACCATATTTTGCTAAAATGATTGTGCTTGGAAATATATGAAGAAATGGCACATCAAAAATTTGTCCCTATACAATGGGTGTAATCTGCTGGTCACCATCTAAGCCAGTTTTCTGGTGTCGATGGGTTCAAATCTGGTGCATATTTGGTGCACGGCCTAAGATGCAACACATTGTCAATTCTGTGCCCTGTTTGCCCCTTTTTACAGAAGTGGCAAAGCAAGGCAGAAGCCATGTTGGGCCAGGGTGGTGATCCTCAGCTTGGCAAATTTACTATAACACACTCTAGACAGATGGAGCAAGTATACTTGAAATCTACACCATTTCCCGACTGGCGCAGATTTTCATTCAGGGGCACATAAGGATGCAACCTCTATTGTTATTCACAGCAATGTCTGGACACACCCATTCTGCCATGATAAATGGTAATGCCCAGAGCTCAGTTTATTCTACTCCTCTGTTATTCCTCCGGTAAAATGGAGAACTAGGATTTCTGTTTTCCCTGACTTTCCCTTTTACAGGCAGTGGATTATCATTTACCACTAAAGCAATGGCTGCCTTTTGATGTTACCCTACTTCACCTCAATCCAAGGGTAACACCGTGTGAGGCATTCAAGTCCTAAAGGGGTTAATTTGTTCCTATTGAAAGTCATAATTCAATTGCTTGGAGATGCGGGGCTCGCTGCAGACTGTATAAATAATACAGAACCCACCACTCTCCGGAAATATTTCTTCTTTTGACTCTGAGCCACAGAAGCTGCTTTGAACACTACAGACGTGTGCACACTGTGTGTCCACTTCAGAAGAGGGCGGAAGAGCTTAATAAAGAGACACACCAAGCCTAATATATCCTAAAACGTCTCTGCCTCGTCCAAAATGCCATAAAATGGCACCATAATGGGACTTTATTAAGTCAATAAATATTCAGGCTCCCCAGAAGGAATTGTTTCATTTTGGCCCATTGATAGTGACTTATAGCGGTCTTATTTCACTGTATATTTGCCAATATTACCTCCACTGACTGACTCATGTTATATAGCTCACACACAGCAATGCACATTAGAGAGGAGCCCCTCCCTCTTTTTTTTTTTTTTTTTTTTTTCCCATATTTTAATGACCCCACTACCAAAACATCTTGCACTATTACACAGTCATTCCAATGAAATGTGTAAATGCATGCATAGCGACTTGTCCATGAATGGCTAACCTATACTTATATGGGAATACAACTTTAATAATACTTGAGATAACAAATACCATATGAAGTATATATTTGTGGGTTTTGAAACTTCTGAAATTGACTTTTTTTTTTTCTTACATTCAAAAACAGAGCTTCTACATAAAGGTGTCACTTCCATCACCAATCTGGAAGGCTGGGTGGGACATCCTTTGGATCCAATTGGTACTCTCTTCAGCAGTCTTATGGAAGCCTGTAGAGTGGATGATGAAGGCTTTCACGGCTTTCCAGATTTTGCCGGTAAGACCTCTGAAGTGTTGCAGTGACCTGTAGTTTAGAGTAAAGGTGGCCATATTTCTTTAGATCAACGTTGGCCAGCCCTGCTGAAACCAGTGGATTAGGCCAACAGCCTGTGTGGGTGTCCGGAAGAATCTGGCATATTGAACGTCCAATCATCTTGTTCTCAAGGAAGATAACTTGCTGCTAGAGGTTTTTTCCCTCTCTGCCTATTGAATACATGCATGCTCAGCCTAGTAACTTGTCTACATTGAAAACACTGCATTAGGCATGTTGATATCCACCGTTTGACCCTTGCTCCTGCTACATGGACCTATATCCATACACAAGAGATGATCAGCTGGTCCCACCACCTTTGGCTAATGTTTGCGTATAGCCATTGGGGCATGTTTATGAATATGGTATGCCCCCTCGGACTCTGCACAGACACATGACTCAACAAGAGGATGCACCAGATTTACAGGAGGTGTCTAGTCATACATGAAGCAAAAGGGTTATCAAGACTAGTGTACTAAACGACTGTCTCGATATACCTTCCCATTGTGTGTAGTGTCTCCTGAGATGTAAGTACTGGTTCTGGTTGTTATCGTTCCCACTTTTTCTCATGGAGTTGACTATCCACCACACATGGCATTCACTAACACGTCTGGATGCTGTGACTAAATACTGCGGTGGTGTAACCACCAAGATGTGACTATATAAACACACTGGGTATAGCCATTTCTCTTGTCTCCTGTGTTCTTGTTACGATTCACCCCCGTCTTGTGACTAAGGTCCTCCATTAAGTTATTATCTTTCAACACAGGAGATTTGATAACACGTTAATGTTCTATAAGTGAATTCCAGGTTGATGAAATAATTCTGACATAAATGAGCGACATTGCTAAGCATTCGGAGTACGGCGTGCCAGCGTTTCAATAAGTGACTCCGGATACCCACTGCTACTATTGAATGATTGATGGCATTCCAGCTGCAGTTTTATTAACTTCTAAGTAGACATCATTGAGACTTGTCACAAGGAATTGTGGGACCTTTGTCATAGACGCCAGATTTTCCCTTGAAAATGGAATTTTGATTCTTGTAGGATCCTACAAATTTTAAAATGTAAAGCTTTTATATCCTTCCTCTAGTGTTAGGGCCGTGACCGACCCGTTTTAGGTTTTAAATGCATACAAATTCTACATACATTTGTTTATTGCATCAAGACTTTTTGACTTTTTCAGGAACTTATTTTTAAACAAAATACAATAAAATAAAACTATTTTACTAAATTGTAAAATGCTCTTATTAAAATTATAACATTTGTGTTGTTGGGGTCAATTTCGACCCAGGTCTAATATAAGAGTAAAAAAACAATAATAAGTCCCAAAACTGAACTCATAAACAAAATATAAACCAACAGCCCACAGCCAGCTCTACCTCCAACAACTTGAGTTAGGGACATGTCCAGGCATGTATGGCCAAATCGGCTTACAGTTGGTACTTTGCAGAGTATACATCTTCAGCTTACACCATGCAACAATGAGGAGAAGATTAGATGCAAGCTAAATTCTGGATTATATCTTGGATGATAATGAATCAGAGGACACACAGCAGCAAACTGATACAGATGAACAGGTTTCTGAGGAGGAAGATGATGTGGAGTATCAACCGGAAGACACAGACAGTTCTGATCAGTCTGATGAGGAGGTCACCGGTGCTGAAGCTGCTCCCGCTGAAAGATTCAAATCCAAAAGTGGCAAGATCATTTGGAGCTCAGTACCTCCAGATGTACATGGCAGGGCAGATGCTGCAAATGTCATAAAAATGACCCCTGGGATCACAAGGTTTGCTGTGACAAGAGTAAGTGACATCAAGACATGTTTTGATCTGTTTATGCCATTATCAATAAAAAAAAGTCATCATTGCTATGACAAACCTTGAAGGAAAAAAAAGTCCACGGCAACATGTGGAATGACCTTCATGATGATGACCTGGATGCCTACATTGGTGTTCTTCTTGCTGGAGTGTACAAATCCTGCAATGAGGCCACTGATAGTCTCTGGGATGCATCGACAGGCAGGAATATTTTCTGGGCAACAATGTCACTTCAAAAGTTTCAAATGATATCAAGAGCCCTCAGATTTGACAACAGAGACACCAGAACAAAATCTGACAAACTTGCTCCCATCAGGGATGTTTGGGAGAAATGGGTGCAGCTCCTTCCACTGATGTTCAACCCATGGCCAGAGGTGACAGTAGACGAACGTTTTCTCCCTTTCCGCGGAAAATGCCCCTTCCGGCAATACATGCCAAGTAAGCCAGGCAAATACGGCATAAAAATCTGGGCAGCCTGTGATGCAAAAACTAGCTATGCATGGAATCTACAGATTTACACAGGCAAGTCTGCAAGCGGCATCCCTGAAAAAAACCAAGGAAAACGTGTAGTCCTCGATATGACTACTGGACTGCATTACTTGAACAATTTTTTTACCAGCTATGACCTTGGACAAGAACTTCTCAGGAGGAAAATCGCCATGGTGGGCACAGTGAGAAAAAAACAAACCTGAGCTGCCCGCTGAATTGTTGCAGATGAAGGACAGGGCTCCACTTTCCTCAAAGTTTGTTTTTACAGACACCACCACTGCTGTTTCATACTGCCCCAAAAAACGACGGAATGTGGTACTGATGTCCACACTTCACAAAGATGCAGCTGTGTCATCAGGAAGTGACAAAAAGCCCAGAATCATCCTGGACTATAACAAAAACAAAGGAGAAGTGGACAAGCTGACTGCCACCTACACTTGCCAGCGAATGACTAGGAGATGGCCAATGGTTGTATTTTCCAACATCCTTGATGTGTCAGCATACAATGCATTTGTGTTGTGGACCCAACATTCACCAAGGATGGAATTCAAAGAAAAAAAACAAGCGGAGGATGTTTCTTGAGGAAATAGGAAGATCCCTTGTCAAGGCGCACATTGACCAAAGGGAACGGGTGCCCCGAGACCCAGCCGCTGCAGCCTTGGTCCGACAACTCCAGAGCTCAACAAGTGCTTCACCCACACCCACAGCAACACAAAGAGCACCATCACCAGCATCCTCCTCAACCAGCCCTGCCTCAACATCAACCACAACAGCCACAACCTCAGTGAGACCACCTGATTCTAAAAGAAAGAGGTGTCAGGTCTGCCCTAGCAATAAGGACAGAAAGACAAACACATCGTGCTTCCTGCAAAAAATACCTCTGCAAAGAACACACAAAAAGTGTCACTAAATACTAATGCATCTAAAAACTAGTACTTGATTTCTGTTGATTTGATTTGCTTGATTGATTGATTGTTTGTTTGACCTAGAAAAGCTACTTTTTATTATTATTGCTATTAATGTTAATATAATTTTCATCTTTTATTTGTATTAAACTTCTATAAAAAAAAAATCTGTTTTTTGCCTTTTTCATAAAGTAGTTAGATATGGGTCAAAATTGACCCGTAACACCATAGATGTTACTAGAGTTAATAATATAAAATATATATATATGTATATTTTTTTTTACATTTAAGAAATGTGTTCTAAAACCCTTCAGTAATAGTCAAGTAATATAACAAACTTTTTTAAGTTTATATTATTCTCTTGAGGTTCATTTGACAATATTTTTATATTGAAAATGAAGGGTACGCTCTCAAATGAAAGGCCCAGGGGGCCACAACAAAAATATTTAAATAAATCCTTCCATGGATGAGAAACCCTAACAAGGTAGCTAAGAGGTAAGAAACAAATTGGATCATAAATAACTGTTTTTAGGGTATCCTAGGGGTGATTTAAGACACGGGTCAAAACCGACCCGTTAACATAAGAAAGAGTAACAGAAAGCTAACACTAGAGGAAGGATATACCATAATCTCATGATAAAGGCAAGGCTTCCCTTTCATGTATATCCATTATCTATGCAGAGTAATGGACTGAATTAATATTCATGAGATTTCAGAATATGGTCCCTTGGTTGACCAGACCCATAAAATAGCTTATCCTAGTAACAATGCCATATGTTTTAAGAGGTTTTCTGGGCATCTTTGATACTGATTCAAAGGATAGTCATGGGGGGTCTGACTTTCGGAGCCTGCACCAATCTGCTAATATAGCTCTGTTCATTGTATAGCAGTGGTACAGAGGAACCTTAGCTCTGGTCCTATTACATTAGGAGTAGAACGGCTTCCAGCTTCATCCACCTCTATAGTTTGGGGTACCTGGAAGCAGCGGGGTTGAACTAATCTGTGGGAGTCGGACACCTGGTTCCCACACCTATCAGTATGAAAAACATTGAGGCCCGTCGTATTATGTCTGGTTCACGTCTGTGTCGGCAGTCCATTTGAGGAACAGAAGAATTGACAGACTGGAGCAATAACAGAGCTTGAGGAATCCCATTGACTAAAATTGGGGTTTGTCGGGTGTCATAGATTTCAGTTAAGAACAGGCACAGATGTGGACCCTGTATTAATAGACTTTAGGGTATCCCTGAGTGACACTTCTGTTTCACATTACATGTCCTGTTCGTGGCTCAGTCCCATTCAAGTGAATGGGCTGAGCTGCAATACAAAGCATATCCGCATGTCAGTAGTGATGAGGCTGCAGCCTCTTCAAGCAGCTGACTGGTGGGGTTCCTGGCTGTTGGACCCCTGCTGATCTTCAAACCCTTTAAGCTTGTAAGTAGTTAATAAATAAGGGGCATCTTGCCGTCTAATTCCCTGTCACATGTGGCATCATCTGGAACTTGTGAAGATTTCTCATTTTGGGCATTTTTATACTGCAGATGGATTTGGGCATTGTAAATCTCTGGAATACCAACACCTGTCTCCTCACAAGTTCCTTGAAGAGGGAGAGTCTTACTTAACGCTAGCTGTGGAGGTAGCGCTGATAGGACTGGGGCAGCAGCGGATAATGCCAGATGGCTTGTACGCACAAGAGAAGGTCTGCCGCAACGAAGAGCAACTCATTTCTAAACTGCAAGAGATTGAGCTGGATGATACGCTGGTGAAAATCTTCAGAAAACAAGCAGTCTTCCTGTTAGAAGGTAAGCAACTGGGATTTTAGGATTTGTTCATTGCAAAAGGAAGTGGTGCTTTGTTACTTCAGGACATGATGCACTGTCATTCTGAATGGTTATGGGCTAGGCAAGTCAGCTTTTGTTGCCGCTGCACAATACATATTAGGTGGACTCTTCAGATAGTGTATTTCCAGCCTTAGCTAGATTGAGTGTCCATCTGACCACTATCTATTTAGCCAATGGTTTTCCCTCCTGACCTTTCCCAATACACATGCATACTTGGCTTGGTTGAGCATGCATATGCTCTGAATGAGGAGAGGGTAGTAAGCAGCCAGAGGTGTCAGTCAGTGGCTCGTTTCTTCTTAGAGCAAGAGGTTTAACCATGTTGGAATTCTTGACTTGAGAGCATCCACTTCTCTTCTGGACCTGTCCTGCATTCGGTGATATGCACACAGCCATGTGAGTGTTGCCGAGTCTCGATTAAATGACATATGGATGACATCAATGTGCCGCTCATGCCTCCACGGTCCCATCCACTGAGGTCAGTGAACACTGTCTACAAAACCGACAGGAATAGGACCTGTCCTGAGTTTTGCCCCAGGCTCACGGCCCCATACCCTGGACTATGAAAATACACAGCTGTGGGTGTGAGGTCACAGACATGAATGGGTCAGTGTACTAGCCTTGAAAAACACATCTAGCACACCGACCATGCAACCACCCATTCCGGGTCTACCGGAAATCAACCATGCACAGTCAGGTCTTGCTAAATTCAGATTAGCCTGTATTTTGTAGGACCATAGAGGCTCATGAGCATTATGGGGAGGTCCTGGTATTGCTGTAGTTATATAGACACATTATTGCTGCTTGAAAATGGTTTATTGTGAATGCTGATCGATAATGATCTTGTGAGAATAACTCAGGATAAGGGAAAATAGCTTTATATTTCATTACAAAGTAGTGAGCGCTTCATGTAAGCAGTGTCTGAGGTCTTAGAGCTGTGCAGCACTGGCTGCAGTGGTCCTTCCAGGGTTAAATCTCTGTCATCCAAAGATGGAGGAGAGTGTTTAAAAACCTTGGTAATAGGTTTGCGAATAGTACAGCGCTCCCTTCTGCATCAGGACTTTCACTATTATGGTTTTGATATATGATGGTTCTCTGCAGATGGCCTAAATTAACAAAAAAAGATATCTCGTCTGTCCCCAGGAATCCAGTGCTACCTCTCCTCTGGTCACCCTGTGATTATACAGCACATGATCGCTGCTGTCAGGATCTGTAGTGCTCACGTACAATATCACTGGCATTGTGGCTATGTACGGGAGCTGTGATGCCAGTAATATGGCCGCTGACTGTATGTAGCTGACATGTGCTATATGGGGGTAAACACACAATGAATGGCTAGTAGGAAAGTCAGTGATGGATTTGTGAGGGAAAGGTGAGTAATCGTATTTTATATTTTAGGACATTTGCCTTTGATGCAAAATTTGCAGATTGTGGGGTGCCGTGCCCCTAACCCTTATAGTGTGGATATTATGGGTAGTGTCTACTTGTAAGTTTGTATTTGGGTATAATGCATTAGGCCTTTCACATGTCTGTCAGTTTTGTGGACTTAAAAACTTGGCTGGTTATGGCATCAGGCTTTTGCATCTGTCTTAAGTCCACATGTAGGACACTGGTGGTTTGTCCATGGTTGATCTGTGTGCGGTCTGTGACTTAGTGCACCTATAGGCTTGAATGGACCAGTAGGGCATGTCTGAAATCAATGAGTCTGTATGCAGTCCATGGAGAAAATGGAGAATATGCATCCATGATTGGCAAAGGTGCGAACGAGGCCTTACTGTTGTGTGGCCTGTAGCATTGCAGCCAATTTCTTGATTTATATCAATCCAAGACGTCGTCGTACAATTTTGCTGGATTCTTTCTCACTCCATAATGGTTTTCAGGATCTCTGCGATTACTCAGTAAAAACCTTTATTATTGGTCATGTCAGGATCATACTGGTGCAGGACTTGTTACACTATACTTTATCAGAGCTGTGTATTGTAACGTGCCGTGCACCTGTGCGTCCATTACCTGACCAGGTCAGATTTTTAAGAAATGAAGGGTCCTATTAGGGGACTGTAGCAGTGAGATGCTGATACAGCAAGCAGCGCTTTCCTATATACTTATGTACGGATCACCCTCATTTTACTGAGACCCTATTGACCCTCTGCAGTATGTATTATTCTGAATAGGATTACTGAACACTCGCATCTTTCTACTCAGTATTCATTCTACTAAATGAAAGATTTTTAATATTTCTAGCATGTTCCCTCTGTTTTTTTACATAAGTGGTTTTCTGCCAGGACGTAGCGTCCAAAGCCGCCTATTGCAGTGTTTGCCATGAGCAGAACTGCAGCAGATGCTGACGTGACCTAGTATTGTGTTATTATGCAGAGCTGTGTGAGCACATTGAAGTAATGTATGTTTTCTTGGCACAGCTGGGCCATACAGCGGTTTGGGTGAAATCATCCATCGAGAGAGTATTCCAATGCACACATTTGCCAAGTATCTTTTCACCTCCCTCCTACCTCACGATGCTGAACTGGCATACAAGATTGCACTGCGAGCAATGAGGTAAGTGCGGTTCTCCTCAATTCAGGGCTCCCAGTTTTAACCCTGGTTTTGGTTAAGTATCCACTTTTAACGCTACGTTCTGATGACCTATTGTGACAAATACCAGATTCAATGGAAGCAAGCGTAGATATCCATAAGACCAAATGGTGAATGACGTTCAGGTTGCTCAGACCTTTGTAGGAATCATTGGTATTGCAGCCATCATACAGATGTTACTAAGCAGCAGTCTAGTGAACATCTACTGTTAGTAAAATCTGTTCCCACCAGGGCAGTGGTATTGGAGGAAAAACTTACTGACTCGGCATAACATTTCCTTTTTGTAACAGTTATACAACTTTCAATATTCTATAACTCTATGCATAGTTTGTTGTAGATTTACTTTTGCAGGAATTTTAAAGGTGGTGTTCAAAAGGGTTTAATATTGGCTTACTTGATTCGGTGGACTCTTAATGATGGATCTGGAAGGTTCCCGACCCCGGGTCACATGATCAGAACCAGAGCTTTTGTCCCCTAGGTTTCTCCCTCCTTCTCTGATCTCACAGGTTACTTGTGCAATGGCGGCTGGCTTTATTATAGTTAGCCAACCCCCTTAGCACGGGTAGTGAGATCAGGGAAGGAGGAAGGGGGCTGAGTGACCTAGGAGTCAGAACACTGGTTCAGATCATGCAACTCGGGAGTCGAAACCAGGCTCCACCGGATGAAATAAGCTAATCTTAACTCCCCAGACAACCCCTTTTAGTTGCTATTTTTGTGTGTGTGTGTGTGTGTGTGTGTGTGTGTGTGTGTGTGTGTGTGTGTGTGTGTGTGTATGTGTATTAGAGGATCTTTATGGCTTCCGTCAGATTCCTGCTCCTACTCCTTCATACACATGTGGACAAAATTGTTGGTACCCCTCGTTTAATGAAAGAAAAACCCACAATGGTCACAGAAATAATTTGAATCTGACAAAAGTAATATATAAAAATTCTATGAAAATGAACAAATGAAAGTCAGACATTGCTTTTCAACCATGCTTCATCAGAATTTTTTAAAAAAAAGAAAACTCTTGAAACAGGCCTGGACAGAAATGATGGTTCCCTTAACTTAATATTTTGTTGCACAACCTTTTGAGGCAATCACTGCAATCAAACGATTCCTGTAACTATCAATGAGACTTCTGTACCTCTCAACAGGTATTTTGGCCACTCTTCAAGAGCAAACTGCTCCAGTTGTCTTGGGTTTGAATAGTCCAATGTCTTCCTCTTGGCCATTCTAGGGTGTTTTTAGCTGTGTGTTTTTGGTCATTATCCTGTTGCAAGACCCATGACCTTCGACTGAGACCAAGCTTTCTGACACTGGGCAGCACATTTCTCTCTAGAATCCCTTGATAGTCTTGAGATTTCATTGTACCCTGCACAGATTCAAGACACCCTGTGCCAGATGCAGCAAAGCAGCCCCAGAACATAACAGAGCCTGCTCCATGTTTCACAGTAGGGACAGTGTTCTTTTCAAGATATGCTTCATTTCTCCGTCATTTCAATTTTTGTCTCATCTGTCCATAGGACATTCTCCCAGAAGCTTTGTGGCTTGTTAACATGTAGTTTGGCATATTCCAGTCTGTCAGATTCAAGTTATTTCTGTGACCGTTGTGGGTTTTTCTTTCATTAAATGAGGGGTACCAACAATTTTTTGTCCACGTGTGTAAATGGTCAGACTGTGGAAAATATAGGAGTTGGTGGTTTCATTTAGTGACTCCTCAGCCCTGGTAGTGATCACTTCTGACACGTCACTTTGGTGTCACACAGTTTCTTAAGAATTGAATGGTGAGGGTCCAGTGCAGAGACACCCACTGGTCACCAAAATGCAGTGGCAGAAGGACTCTTGGTTTTGATGACTCTTCAGAGAACTACATGGGTTATGTACAGACTCCAGGTCTTCCATTGAGCTTGTACACCACTCCAAGGAAAGCCAAACAATCTCTCAGGGCACAGACTCCAGGGTTAGTGGCGGTCTATCCAGTAACTTACTGCTGCTCCAACATGTGCCAATTTTTGTTGCATACTCAAGTTATCAGAGTTTCTAGACTGCCGGATGCCAGACTGAAGGAATTTTACTTCATCTTGTTTTGAGACACATTTGTCATGCTAGAAATCTCTTTAGAAATGCATCCAAGAATTGCGTTCTTGACACTTGGTTAAACATTCCCTATAAATGTGTTTAATGTGGCATTGAATACATTCCTATGTGCAGATGAAATACGAGTCAGGTGACCACTGAGCCTTGGTTTAATGATTTGATCTTGTATGGTTTCTTTTCTATGCAGGTTGCTTGTGTTGGAATCCACAGCTCCGACTGGAGACATGTCCCGACCACACCACATCGCCTCAGTTGTTCCTAACCGTTATCCCCGTTGGTTCACCCTGAGTCATATTGAGTCACAACAGTGTGAGCTGGCATCTACAATGCTGACCGCAGCCAAAGGTATGCCATATTACCAATCCTTGTTACTTACGTGGCAGAAACTTACTCAAGTTCTAGTACTAAGATTGTGGTGAAATCTGCAGATCAAGTGTTCTCGTATAAGGATATACAAAAATAGTGTTTCCTGTTGAAACCACCAATACACTTCTTGTAAGTTCTTGCACGGCTTTAGATATAATGGTAGAATTAGGTTGCTATGGGTCTGCTCAGATGAAGCATTTTGCATAAATGTTCCCTGGTGTGCAGCATGCATATTTCATGTGAATGCATTGAAATGACTGAGATTATATATTGCAGGCATATGCACGGATAGTGCCACCTTTTACAAAATATGGGGCTCATTTAATAAAAATGAAATTGGATTTGTTGCCTGTTACAGTCAGTCTTTTCAGAGCTCCGCTTCAGTGTCTTAAAGGGGTTTTGTACCCTGCTATAGAAATTGCTGCTTGCTTCCAGAAACTGAGCCATACTTGTCCATGGGTTGTTTCTGGCATTGCAAGTTCCATTGAAGTGAATTGGGCTGAGCTGCTGTTTCTAGAAGGAAGTCGTGTTTTTGTAACCCTGGACAACCCTCTTTAAACTGGACACTACTCCTTGGTCTGGACCAGCAAGTTAACATCTCTGACATGGAGTAAGCATAAGTTTGCGTCCATTTAGAAAAGCCATGATGCTGTGCTCTCACAACTGTTCCAGATAATGATCGTTGGACTCTTTTGGCTTATGTGGCCACTTGGGTTTCCATTGATTCCATCATTTCGGCAGCAGTGATTAGGACTCTCATACAGTGTGCAGGCCAATGGGAACCATATTTTATAGCAGAATGCACATCAGAGAGCCGATTTTCCCCCCGAAATTGATTTCAATGGGGGGTTTCTAGTTCATTCTGATGTCAACGAGCAGGATAGGACCTGCTCTATAGTAGTTGGAATGAAGCATCAGAAGCCCCCTTGGATGGCACACTAAGTCCTGTGCATGTGGCCTTAGATTCACTAGTGTATATATATATATATATATATATATATATATATATATATATATATATATTTTGGTCATGTCTATCTTTTAAACAGGATAGGACATCAGTACCCGATGTCAGACCCCCACTGATCAGCTGATCCACTTGCTAGGTGTATATGGCAAAAAGTGACTGCTCCTATTCAAATGAATGAAAGCAGACCTGCAGATCACAGCTCTGTAGTGGTGGTGTCCGGATACTGCAGCTCTGCTTCTATTCACTTGAGTAGGAGCAGGGTCACTTCTGGCTGTATACAGTCATGGCCAAAAGTTTTGAGAATGATACAAATATTAATTTTTACAAAGTCTACTGCTTCAGTTTTTCTAATGGCAATTTGCATAGACTCCAGAATGTTATAAAGAGTGATCAGCTTAACAGCAATTACTTGCAAAGTCAATATTTGCCTAGAAAATGAACTTTATCCCCCAAAACATATTTCAACATCATTGCAGCCCTGCCTTAAAAGGACCACCTAACATCGTTTCAGTGATTGCTCCATTGACACAGGTGTGGGTGTTGATGAGGACAGGGCTGGAGATCAATCTGTCATGATTAAGTAAGAATGACACCACTGGATACTTTAAAAGGAGGCTGGTGCTTGCCATCATTGTTTCTCTTCTGTTAACCATGGTTATCTCTAAAGAAACACGTGCAGTCATCATTGCACTGCACAAAAATGGCCTAACTGGGAAGAGTATTGCAGCTAGAAAGATTGCACCTCAGTCAACAATCTATCGCATCATCAAGAACTTCAAGGAGAGAGGTTCCATTGGTGCCAAAAAGGCTCCAGGGCGCCCAAGAAAGACCAGCAAGCGGCAGGACCGTCTCTTAAAAGTGTTTCAGCTGCGGGATCGGGCTACCAGCAGTGCAGAGCTTGCTGAGGAATGGCAGCAGGCAGGTGTGAGTGCATCTGCATCACTGTGAGGCGGAGACTCTTGGAGCAAGGCCTGGTCTCAAGGAGGGCAGCAAAGAAGCCACTTCTCTCCAGAAAAAACATCAGGGACAGACTGATATTCTGCAAAAGGTACAGGGAGTGGACTTCTGAGGACTGGGGTAAAGTCATTTTCTCTGATGAATCCCCTTTTCGATTGTTTGGAACATCTGGAAAACAGCTTATTCGGAGAAGAAGAGGTGAGCGCTACCACCAGTCTTGTCTCATGCCAACTGTAAAGCATCCTGAAACCATTCATGTGTGGTGTTGCTTCTCAGCCAAGGGAATCGGCTCTCTCACAGTCTTGCCTAAAAACACAGCCATGAATAAAGAATGGTACCAGAATGTCCTCCAAGAGCAACTTCTCCCAACCATCCAAGAGCAGTTTGGCGCTCAACAATGCCTTTTCCAGCATGATGGAGCACCTTGCCGTAAAGCAAAGATGATAACTAAATGGCTCAGGGAACAAAACATAGAGATTTTGGGTCCATGGCCTGGAAACTCCCCAGATCTTAATCCCATTGAGAACTTGTGGTCAATCATCAAGAGACGGGTGGACAAACAAAAACCAACAAATTCAGACAAAATTAAAGCATTGATTCTGCAAGAATGGACTGCTATCAGTCAGGATTTGGTCCAGAAGTTGATTGAGAGCATGCCAGGGAGAATTGCAGAGGTCCTGAAGAAGAAGGGTCAACACTGCAAATATTGACTTGCTGCATTAACTCATTCTGTCAATATAAGCTTCTGTTACTCATAATATGAATGCAATTATATTTCTGTATGTGATTAAAAACATCTGACAAACACACATAAAAACCAGAGGGCAGCAGATCATGTGAAAATAGAATATTTGTGTCATTCTCAAAACTTTTGGCCATGACTGTACAGCTTCTGCCAGCTGGATCAGCTGATCACTGTTGGGTCCGGGTGTTGGCCCCACCAATTAGATACTGATGACCTATGATGTGGCTAGGTCATCAGTATACAAAACACATGGGTCTTGGACAGCACCCTTAAGCAAATGTAGGCCATGCTACTTATGTGTTTAGACATGAGCTTACGATGTGCATTATGCATTTGCTAGCTGCTGCTGACAACAAAACAAATGCTCACATCTAGGCTTCGCCTTTTTACATTTGCTTCCTCTTCAACTCCTTTCTCTCTTTATTTGGTAAATTCCTCTTCGCTCTCCTGAAATGAATTTTCTAGTTAAGCGTTTAAAGCTTTCCCCGGTCAGCCGTGCTTCAGGGCCATTCCCTTTCTTACCAGACTCTTTCTGATTCTTTAGATCTGCCTGGAATGAGCAATGTCTTGTGGACCTTAATGCTGATTAAAATGCCTTCTTTCCCTCCATCTGCAGGTGATGTTAGGAGACTGGAAACAGTGTTAGAATCCATCCAGAAAAATATTCACTCCTCATCGCACATCTTTAAACTAGCACAAGATGCGTTTAAAATCGCAACGTTAATGGACAGCTTACCGGATATAACGCTGCTGAAAGTCTCGCTGGAGCTGGGCCTTCAGGTTGGTGAAATTCTCCTATAACACTGTCATCCTGCAGCTGTGTTGCTGGGTATTGTAGTTCCAAAATGTCTGAAATCTCTAGGACGTAAAGAAATTTTTTAAATGATAAAACCCACAATGTCCATATACTTCTTGGTGGCCATTTATTGCCACAGAGAAGCTTGCAGGTGTGCCACAGCAAAGACAGTGTGTGTTTAAAAACCATGGTGCGGGTCACTCTCTACCCCACCCACTGTGTCCCCCAGCCAGATAGAGAATACCATGAATTTGAAAATCTGCAGCAGAACCTAAAATCCGCAACCACATCTGTGGCTAGGAGACTGCTTGTTAAGGCTGGCTATAAGGATGGTCTTTCCCAAGCTACACACACCTGCATCCTTGACTTGGCAGAGCATGCATGTCTTCTATAGGAAAAGTTGAGAAAGCTGGTGCCAGACCACTTAACAACTTTTTTTTTTTTGTTTTGTTTTGTTTTGTTTTGTTCTGAGATAAAGGTATAAGGGTCAGGCATTTCAATTTCAACATGCCCTGTCATTGGGAGCATCAGAATTCAGTAGGCTCAGCTGATATAAATCTATTGCTTGTGTGGTTAAAGGGGATCTACATCTTTGTAATATTAATGGTCAGTGCAGACATGCAGAACCCTCACAGATCAGCTGTTCCAGGACAGTGTGGCTCCCAGTAATGTTTGCATGCCAGAAGCAGCGCTGCTCACTCATCATTCAAAGAGTGAAGCCACTGCTATTCATTGCTCACTCATCGTACAAATGTACACATGTAAACCTTATCGGGAGTGAGAATGTCCCAGAACAGCCGTTTCAGGGAGGAGGTTCTGGATGTTGGACCCACACAGATCGAATATTGATGGCTTATCCTAAGGATGGGCCATCAATGTTACAGAAGTGGATAACCTCTTTAACTTAGAGCTCATAAGGGCGTACCTGACAACAAGCTTGTTGACTGCTTCCCATGACAACCTGCAGTATATTACAGTTCTGGCATATTAAGCCCCTAAATCCGTGCAATATAAGTAAAACCTTTAATAGTTGGTTCTTTAGGTTCCTCTATAGGTCATTTACCCATACGATAGAACAGATTATTTACCATGTAACCTTCTGGACATAAAGGCTTCAAACTTTGGGCCAGAGTGCTTGTTAGATTTCAATATGAAGTGCCTAGCATTGCATGTATTCTTACACTGATATTTTACAAAGCACATATTAGTTCTCTGTTAAGGTTACACACAATTTTGCCATCTACACTCAAGTAAAAACTCCCCAGCAGTGAGCAGAGGGGTGATGTATAGGTTAAGCTTCATATTGATTCCTCATAATGGTTATCTATGGGCCCTCTAATAGCCTTGCCAAACAGCATGTGAAATCAATTCCTGTATTCCCGAATGGTAAGTGGCATACATTCAAAATAGGCATTTTGTATAAACTGCAAAGCAAAACGCATTTCCCCAGGTACATTCGATATGTACAGACAGAACGGTGCATCAGCTTTTTAACAGGGTTGCAGAAAAGTGAATGGGACCGGTCAAATCCCAAGATTCATCATTTGTGGAGGAACAGGCATCTCGTAGTGTGGGACATTGTAGTGATTAGGGTAATTTTCAGCTTGCCTAGGAAATATGTCGGCGTAATTGAGGCCTGTGCTGGATTTTACCACCTTACTTTGTTATGCTAATCGGTCAATGGCTCATAGATACATAATGGACTTTATTAGTGAAGCTTATTAAAAGAAATTAGAATATATGACATGGCTTCACAAAGACTTTCCAGGGTCCTGATAAGAATGGACTAGTCCATCTTTAGCCCTTGTCTTTCAAACTAAGTAGAATTTTCCAACCATGTCACGTGGTATAATAAAAACTCCTATTCAAAATACACCTGTATTGAAGTGTAGACTATATTCAGGCCTTATATAGTTGTGGTACATATTTCATCCTGCCAATCCATAGCTGGGTACAGTACAATACATGTGGATGAGGTTTTGAAAACCCCCATCAACCTCCCAATAGGAAACAGAGCATGCTATTGTTTATTAAATCTTATTGTGGAAATTGCCGTCAGTTTCACCTCCTTAGCGCAGGGTCTAGAAATCTGCAGAAATCTCTGGATACAACATAAAGATTTTACTATGCAGCTGCAGAGGTCTGTGGAGGAGAAATCCTCCTGCAGGCTTGTCCTAAAAGGGTTATCTACTTTGGAAACCCCACTTTTTTTATTTTAATTACGGACTGTCTTTTTGCGGAGACCTCTAGGGATGAACGGTCATCTTTGGGGGGAGTCAAGCATCACCACTGTGAAAATGAGGCTTATAGTCAGGTGGAACCAGTTTGGGCAGAGTCAGAGAGAAGTTTCCGACTCTGAAAACTGCTCCAAAATTTGATTTATTTTTAATTATTCAATTTGGTATTATGTAATTACATGTAAAGTTTGTTACAGGAATTCAATCACTGGCTTTTTAATGAATTAGAGAATCTTTACTGGTAGCCATTTATGAAGTAGTCAGACTGTGGAAAAATAGTCTGAGCCAGTGGTTTGTCATGGCAGCTCTACAGCCTTGTTTGTGACAGCCCTCATTGAAATTAGTTATTGTTGTTGTTTTTTTATTTATTTATTTTTATTATTGTTTATATAGCACCATTAATTCCATGGTGCTGTACATTACTATATTAATTCCATGGTGCTGTACATTACTATATTAATTCCATGGTGCTGTACATTACTATATTAATTCCATGGTGCTGTACATTACTATATTAATTCCATGGTGCTGTACATTACTATATTAATTCCATGGTGCTGTACATTACTATATTAATTCCATGGTGCTGTACATTACTATATTAATTCCATCGTGCTGTACATTTGCGAATTTACATACGGTACACAAAATATACAAAACAGATAATGCTAACAGAGACCAACTGGTACAGTAGGATAGAGGGCCCTGCCTGCAAGGACTTACAATCTAGTTGGAGTAATGCATGAACACATCAGGTCCTTTTAGGTCATAACACTCCTAATAAAAAAACAAAAAACAAAACTAAGTTTGTGTGCATGGGGCCTTATTGCAAAAAAATCGGAAATCCTCATCAAACTCTAGTCAGTGCATTGTCTGAGGGGGCTGCTGATGCTCTGCGATTAATTATAGAGTAGGTCCTTTCCTGCACCGTGAATTTGGAACGGATCGAAGAAGCATGTGTGTGTTGTAGTAATCTATGGATACTTTAATATGCTGGTATTACTACTATACTCCAGTTTTAAACCTTTAACATAAAAAAAAATTGGTTTTATGGTCTTAAATTCTGTATTGCAATCTTGTCTTTCAGGTAATGCGTATGACTTTATCCACTTTAAACTGGCGGCGGCGGGAAATGGTCCGATGGCTGGTAACATGTGCAACTGAAGTGGGTAAGTACCTGTGTGTGGCTCCGGTTTCTGGATTGAAAGTTATTAGTTTTGCAATCTGAGCTTTGTATGAAGTGCCTTTTTGTTTCTTTACTCATCGACTATAGATAGTTTGGATGGCATAACTGGTTTTATAAAGAAGTGTTTTTTTGTTTTTTTTTGTTTTTGTGGGGAAAAATTGTCCTACTAGTGTAGTGGACGATTAGGAGAATGGGGGATTTTTGTCCTTGTTCTGAATGGAGTGATGGCGGTGCAGTGTGCTTACCACTCCATTCATTTCAATGGTAGCGCCAGACAGCCAAGTTCTGCATTTCCACAGTAGCTTTGCCCAGATGGGACAACTATTTATAAGTGGTGGCTACCACTACCATATCAATAGTAATCTGTCTGGAGGTCAACTGGATGCATAGAATGCTCAGTCTTAAAATGGCTGCCTTAAAAGGGTAAAGACAAGTTTACAAGCTTATCCACAAGATGAACCCCCATTGACCATTAGAATGATGGCTTTCCCCATATGAATGTAGCTATCACACTCTATTCATCCTCTATGGAACCAACAAATGTGAAAATTTGGACCCTTGTTTTAGGTGTCCTGTCGATGGGGTCCAGCCTCTAAGATATTTAGAAAAGGGAATTAATTTGCCATGTATGGCAGATATGTAGAAAAAAAAAAAAATTGTAAATGCTGAAAGGGTCAGTTCTAGCAAACTATAAGGCTGCACTTGCATGAAATGGAGGCAGTCAGCGAGTAGGTTAAGTATTCAGTACAAATCCCATCGCATTTGTTTCATGATCTTCCCCTTTCTCTTTGTATGCAGGTGTTTATGCACTCGACAGCATCATGCAGAGCTGGTTCACTCTCTTCACGCCAACGGAGGCCACTAGCATCGTTGCTACAACGGTGATGTCTAACAGCACTATTGTCCGTTTGCATCTGGACTGCCATCAACAGGAAAAGCTGGCCGGCAGTGCTAGGACGCTTGCGCTCCAGTGTGCTATGAAGGACCCTCAAAACTGTGCCCTGTCAGCACTTACTTTATGTGAAAAGGATCACATAGCTTTCGAGACTGCTTACCAAATTGTCCTGGATGCTGCTGCGACTGGCATGAGCTACACACAGCTTTTTACGATAGCACGGTACATGGAGCACCGTGGTTACCCCATGAGGGCGTACAAACTGGCTACCTTGGCCATGACTCATCTTAACCTGAGTTACAACCAGGATACACACCCTGCCATTAATGACGTTTTGTGGGCATGTGCGCTCAGCCACTCTCTTGGGAAAAATGAGCTAGCAGCGATAATACCTCTTGTGGTCACAAGTGTCAAATGTGCTACAGTACTTTCAGACATTTTGCGCAGGTGCACTTTGACCACCCCTGGGATGGTGGGACTTCATGGACGGAGGAACTCTGGCAAACTTATGTCACTGGACAAATCCCCTTTGAGACAGCTCTTAGATGCCACAATTGGGGCCTACATAAACACGACACATTCGCGGCTCACACACATCAGTCCTCGACACTACAGTGAATTTATAGAGTTTCTTAGCAAGGCCCGAGAGACCTTCTTAATGGCTCACGATGGACACATTCAGTTTACACAGTTCATTGACAACCTAAAACAAATCTACAAAGGAAAAAAAGAAACTGATGATGCTGGTCCGTGAGCGCTTTGGTTGACAATGTGTGAATGGGGGGGGGGTGGGGGGAGAAGGTTTGTTTTTACTTGAGCCTGCCTTTTTATCCTTTTTAACTTAAGAAAAAAAAAAATGTCAAAACACAAAAAAAGAGCCACACCGGTATTATGTGTATAGTTAAATTGAGTTTGCAAAACTAAATTGTCATGTTGTGAAAGTTTGTGTTTTTATATTTTTTTTTCTTTTTATTTTCAAATTTTTATTTTTTATTTCAATTATCTGTGTGTGAGAGAGGTTTAAGGTTTGGTTTACACTGAGTATATGTTGTCGAGTGGCAAAAGCCCACATAGCTCTCCTGTTTCTGTATTCGTTCACAGCCTCAAAGAAAAAAAAAAAAAACGCAAATGGCTTTAAAAGAGACAGAAAATCTTGAAGAAAAAAAATACCAAACGTAAAAAAAAAAAAAATCCTTAAACCCTTCATCCCGTGACAAGTACCTCGAATGGATCCAGCTTTACTCCTCTGTATATCATTCTTACATTTCAGCATACTTAACCACAGAACCCCAAATAAAACAACAATACTAGTAGATATGAAATATACAAAAAAAAAAAAAAAATTTAAGGCTGACTTTATGTGGCTTTGCAACGCAGTTCATCTAAAAGCATGGCACCACAAGCATGTGGAAACTTAGCGACTGTCAACATACATTCTCAGGGATTATCAAGAAAAAAAAAGAATGAGAGCATTTATTGTACTGTATATATATATTATAGTATATGTCTGAATATTGAAAACAAAGTATAACATTAACTAATTTATAAAGAATATTCTATGTAATGCAAAATACTTGAAGCTGCAGTAGCTTGGTTTTAAACAGACTAAACACGGGAGGAAAACATATCCAAGTGAGACATGAGCCTCGCTTCAGTGTTGGCTTTGGTGGTGATCATTACATGCTGGGCATCTATGCAGAGCCACCTTGATTCACTGCATGGCTGGGCTGATACTGGTTGGAAAATACACTTTTTAGTTTTTTTTTTGTTTTTTTTCTCGTGATTTATTAAATTGTAGGAATAATTTACCTTTTAAAACACGCATACCTGGCCTGTTGATTAGAAAAAAAACGTCATCTATATAGCCAGAGCCGCAAGCCTTAGCATCAATAGTATAACATGCCACAAAAAAGGGGTTTGGGGCCGCAAAGAGATCTTCCAAGAGACACTTCAACACACACAAAAAAAAATATACATCCAAAAATTGATGTTCATCCATGACACCTTGGCAGTAAGCTAACAATAAGCTAACCTATTGTGCACAATTATAATTTATATGTCTGCATAGGTATTTTGACTTTGTGCAGGACAGAAAGTTGTGTAGGTATGACTGTTCAAACTTGTTCTCAAAAATTTTTTTTTTTTTTTTTTTTTTGCCTCTAGATTTCTTCAAACAAAAACAGCCTTCTATCTTGCCTTGTCTTAATGCTTTAAAATAACCAAACTGGAGATCTAACTACCAAACTGTTCATTATAATTAAATACCAACTTATTGGTTCCAATATTGTGTCTTTAATTTTAGCTGAATGGTTCTGTATTCCTTGTGCTTTCTAAAGCCGTTTTTTTTATTTTTTATGTTTTTTGGTGCAAAAGTTGTCTAGTGTCTCTCGTTCCCTTCATTAGAGAACATGCTTTAGGTATGTTTGTAAGTATTTTTGTTTAGAAAAAGAGAACTTTCATGCTCTTCATTTTATTTATTATACTAGGTAAAAAGGTTGTACTTCATCACCCCATGTAAACATGCTCATGAAGTTGAAAGTAATTAAGATTTGATACACTGATATCAATTTATTTATGTAACTAAATCACTGTTTTATAAACTTGTTAATGATCAACAATTTTTTTTGTTTTGATTAAAATTAGTTTTTTGAAAGTTGATTCTGTTTCCTTTTTGGTTACCTGGGACTGTTGACTGATTTTTAAAGGCACACTGTCCATTTTACACTGGTTGACACGCTCACCTCTGACTCATGGCTACTTCACCAACTGTAGTTTCAGCAGTGCGTCATGTTTATATACATAAAGAGTAATTGTGGTCGCTATATTTTTGCATTTTTAGCAGTTTTCCCCTCTGCAAGCTCTGTTTCTAATCTGCAGTTTTCCCTGACCTGGTGGGAGGAGACTCCTAGATTTCCTATAAACTGTGCACAGAAAGAAGGGGAGAAACTGCTCAATATCTTAATGCAACAGAAGTATTTTTCTATAGGGAGTTATAGAAAAGTACGGGCCTGCACTGGTGTGAGTAGAATACTTGAGGTTAGATGGGGTTGTCCAGGATTAGAATAACATGGCTGCTTCCTTACAGAATCAGAACCACACTTGGTTCCATTGTAGTGAAAGAATGTAAGCTGCAATATCTCTCTCAACCTATGGACAGGCGTGGTGGTGTTTTTGGAAAAAGGAATCTAATTTTTATTTTTTTTTGCTTAAAACTTGGACATCCCCTTTAACTTCAGTAGCTTCTCTCTGTGCCTATGTCTCTCCTGTCTCACTTGGTTCCTGCTCACTTTTCCTTTCCCCTTTCCATAGAGTTATATGTAATGAGTCAATAGACTTTAGACAATGTGTATTTAGGATAAGCGGGAAGCAGGAAATGAGGTTGATACATGGAAAACAGGCGTTTTTATCTGATATACACTTTCTTATTCCTTTTGCACTGTTGATTTTATGCAATTTTTCTGAAGTTAGTGACTATCTTAAGTTGATAAGATTTGATTTATAAAATTGGTCACGCACAGCTGCATATCACACGGGAAGATGATTAATTCTTACAATTAGTACAAGATTTTCCATCATGGAAAATCTTCATAAGACACTGGGGGAGGAATGCTGCTTAGAGCTTGATGGTTGGTGGACTTCATTTTAAGGTGTGTGGTGTTTTTTTTTGTTTTTTTTTTCCCTTCTAAATCTTGTACTGTTAAAGCATAGTGATAAGTGTGTTTTAATAATTTACATTTGTAACATGCCTTTTTTTTTTTTTTTTTTTGAGGTTTTTGCCAATTTAGGTCTGGTCTGGTTGTAGAGAAGCTTGATGGAAAAGCGACATACACAGAACATGCGGTGTTTAGGTAAAATGGCCCACCAAAATGGCACAAAAAGTTTGCTGTACGTTTTAATACTTTTCTAATACTTCACAATGTAACATCTAGCATCAGGAAAAAAAAACCCTTAAACCTGTTACAACTGCAACGAAAAATGTGGTGTGTGAAATCGCCCTCAAAGGTCATATCCAGGATTAGAAAACATGGCTGCTTTCTTGGGAAGTGTCACCATGTTCATTGGTCACATGACAATGCTGCAACTCTGTTCTAGTCAAATGAATAGACATTGTAAGCAACTGATGTGATGTCACTTCCTGAGAAGAAAGTAGCCATGACTTGTAATCCTGGATAACCTTTTTTAACTGAGGTCAAATGGGATGAAAATTGGGTGGTTTTCTTAGGGTATGTTCACATGGAGTTTTTTTTGCAAGCTGAAAAAAAATCTGCTTTAGGAATTAGGAAACTTTTTGAGTTTTTTACGTGTTTTGTTGTGGTTTTTTGCTCCAGCAAACTGTATGGACCTGGAAACGTCTCTTAAAAAATCATGTTGCACTTTTTTTTCAGCTAGAGGGAAAGAAAAAAAAATCTGAGGAAAAAACTGCTACTGCCTCCCATTGAAGTGAATGGGAGGTGTTTCTTGAGACAGGTTTCGCCTCATATTCAGCCTGCAAAAAAAATTGTGTGAACATACCCTTAGGGCAGCCCACCTGCAGTTTTCATCCTTTGCATTGCAAACATTGATAGCTGCAGGTGAAACTTGGCAATAATTGATATGTAACAGTCACAGTATGTGGATGAGCTTCCCATCTCCACTATACAATTGAATCCTGTCTGGAGAAAACAAACTTCTGAATGGCCAAAGTTCAGTTTAGGAAATAAGGCCCATACACAGTTCAGATAAGACAACAGGGAGATACTGGACCAAACGACCTCTTTATTTCCGTATGGTAAGTAGAGCTTTTACTATATGGGAACTCAGAGTTCAGTCCAGGAGATGCACATGAGCCATTCTTCTCATCTGAGACTGTGTGTGAATCTACCTAATAGAGAGTATTTTAAGAAATACCCATTTCATATATATGGCCTCCCAGTAAACCCTACGGATTCTTTGCTTTGCTCCACGGCTGCTTGTCTGAGACTCACCCTGCTGTTGTAAAATTGTCCAAGTGGTTACCCCAAAAGTGATGGAAGATGCTCAAGATTGGTGGTTGGAACTAGAAATTAATTTATGTATATAGCAAAGTTTTTTTGGGTTTTTTTCATAGCCTTGCACGTGAGAGAAAAAAGTGGCTGAAAATTGCCACAATTCACAATGGGGGCTTCTGTCCAAAAAAAATCTGTTGGAAATTTTCAACTGGGGGTTGGCTAAATATGACTTTTACTGGTTTTGAGGTGCTAGCACACCCTATATTAAGCGGTGAATTTTTGGTGCAAGGAGCCACGTGCTGCTGATACTACTTGCACCACAAAACTAGAGTGGCAAGATCAGTAAATTACCCCAGTGTATTCTCCCCCACCCTAACCAACTGCCTTTCTGCTTGGACAATTTGGTTAGTTATTTTGATGGTTGGATAGTTCATATGACAAATTCCGCATTGGTCTCTTATCTTGTGTGTGACCAATATAAGGTCTAAGCTACAATTGAACTTTTTAGTCATTTCTCTTTGCGGTCACACAATTGAAAACTCAGCAGTGTGGTTTGGAACTTCAAAGAGTTGTACAATGGTGGCGCTGTACCTGGGGAAAATTGTCTAGTACCGGACAACTAATTTTATTTGTCTTTGGTTGCCCCATGTTTGTATCTGTGCAGAAAAATAGACACTTTTCCAATTTCTCAGCGCCATTTTGGATCCACCATAGAAAATGAATACATTTATAGAAGGTACAGTAATTGAGGGTGACATCAATGTAAAAACTTACAACTAAGGTAGTCTAGAATGGGGTGTATAAAAGGGTTTAGCAGCATGGCAATATCATCTGTGTTTAAATAGTAGTGCGCCTTTAAGAATAAAGCCATAATGGTGCTGTTTTGGGAGTGATTGATGTATGTTGGGTTATTTTTACTTTTGTACTGAGTAGACGCTTGTGTAGAGCCACAGGATGCTTACGAAGGGTAAATTACTGCAAATGAAAAATAATGCTGTAGCTGAAAAGATCTAATGAGAGGTTTGCTTACATTTTCTAAACTGTACAAGAATTAATGTCAAGTCTCAGCCTGGTCTGCTAACCTCATTGTCTTCTGTACATGACAACTTACATTATTTATGTCTGGAGTGGAAGTGGTCAAGTCAGAAAATCTTTATGGTATTGTTGCGTTCTTCATCTTCCAAGAAGCAAACTGCAACATTAATAAGCTGTTTATGAACATAGAAGTTTATCAAAAGTCAATTATGGAAGACCAGAATCATCAAATGTGATGGAATTGTCCACTCTGGGCACACACTCCTATCGCTGTTGCTGATCAGAGCGGCTTCTGTCACACAGTTATAATGATGATGACCTGATGGCCTCCTTGACTGTATACTTATGGCCTCTTTAAATAGTTTAGGAGATTAAAGCGACAGAGAGAAGAATAAGTGCACTGTCCACCAAGCAGGCAGAGATTGTACTGGCTCTAGCTGCCCATCTGCTGCTGTGCTGAGGTATCATGGTGGGTATAACAAAACGAAAAAAAAAAAAAAAAAATCTAAAAATCAAGATGGTGAACTTCAGGGATATAAGTGCAATATACATAAGTAGTGCAGAATATAATAGATAATCAGGTGAAGACTATGGGGATGAACAGGACTATTTCTTTACTTCAATGTAAAGAAATAATGTACTCCAGTCATGTAGGGAGAGTACGTAAAGTTTTATAGTGTGGACTATGACCATAGAATTAAGGTTTTTTTTTTCATGTATGGCTCTATTGGTTTACATCCAAGTCTGTTGAATGTAGACTGCTTACCACATCACCTTTCAACATTTTTCTTGCCTATAAAGCAGCATGTATTGCTAATGGAAGAAGTCCATAATGCAGAAGACTTATAGAGTGAATAAAAGTACAGAAACCTGGGCAAGACCCGCACTGTTGTTAATATTGGTTACCAATGGGCTTTTGGCCATCCTAATAAACTTGATGACCATGCCTGTGAATTATCACAACATTTGTACAAGTTTTGACATAGCTGTGTGATAAAGGTAAAAAAAAAAATGGATTATCTGCTGGCCTAAACATTAACCTCTGTCAATGACCGACGTTCCAGATTGACTTTTTAATGGGATTTATTATTTTATACCCAATTTATGTGGTTGAGAGGTTGGTGAACACTCCTTTACATCTGGGACCTGTTGACTTTTACTAACCTCACATCCACTACTACGTTTAGCTTGGTATTACATTGGTATTCAAAAGAGGATCCCTCCAATACTGGGGCAACAGAGGATTGAAGAGGGCGCTATCCTTACCCAGCACAAATTATAGTCTCAGGTTTTCTTCGCTTGTTTAAGCTAACCTTAAGCAGGGTTAGTTAATAGGAATTCAATTTAATTAATTAAAGGATCTTTACTGCTTGTGACAGACCATTTGTGAAGAAGTCAGAGTCAGCTGTGGAAAAATAGTAGAGTCTGAATTGGTGGTTTGGACTTAAGGCCCCCATACACCGAAGAGGAAAGTTGGTCAAACACACAAAGTTTGATGGTACCGATTATCATATTTGTTTAGGGGTGTGCCAACTGTCTCCTTGAAGCGAGCATGATGCACTTTATGATGCCTAATCCCTTGTTCCCCATATAGATAAACTGCCACCAGAGGTGTCTGACAGTGACTTAAATTTTTTTTTTTTTCCACCCTGCCATTAAAAACAATTGCGTGCTCAGCTGAGTGGGGAGCAATAGCTGCAAGCCAAAGGAGATTGGCTTGACAGCTATTGAAGTTGTATGGGCGCCACTAGATGTGAAGATTTTCCACTAATGTGCAGACTTGATGCTTGCATCGGTCTTTATCACAGTTGTCCGAAGTGCCGCAGATTTTTTTGGCTATGAAAGTCTGTATCCATATAAAATTGTATGTGTTATAAAAATAATACTGTGATTGTACATCACATCACATATTAGTAAAGTAAATGTTACAGTCTTAGTAGTTGCGACTAACTTCCAAGAACGGTAGATTTTAGAACTGACCTCTTAATAGTATACACAATAATACAGATTAGCTATGTCTGATCATTTTAACCAGTTTTTTTTTTTCTGGATTAAATATAATCCTGAAAATATACTTTTGTATTCCTCTAAGTAATAGTTAATAGTTTTTAAATAAGATATTTGAATGCCATGTGTTGAGTGAAATACAGAAATCGACTTATAAGATTTTCTGCAGTTCTTTGACGTGGTAGGAGAAAAAAATATTTTTTTTCTGTTTGTGATTTCTTTTAACACTGATAAATTTCTGCTGTATGCAAGAAATTGTGACTTCAACTGTTCTAATTTTGCATTTGATCAGAAAAATGTAGGTCATATCATCCTTTTCTCTTCAGGCTACTCCCAGATCTGCTCAAGGCATGGCTCCAAATCTTCTAATACAATCTGTGTTCAGCCATGAAAGTCTAGAATATGCTGCCCAAAGAATACTCATGAGCTCTGTTACTTTACTCACTCTGTGGACAGTACATATGGAATACTGCCTTGTGTCCGTATGACAATAACTTTATATCTACTTTTCCATATTTTCATGGACCAACTATGAACATATTAACATACACCAATGTCTTGGAATATAAGCATGGAGTAGGTTATATGGAAATGAGGGAGTAGATAACATAAATCAAAGATCGTCCGTCCAGCAACCTGTTGACTCTTGTTCAGCATTGGCTTCTATTCTTTCAGTCCTCTTTAATCCTAAAAAGGTAGAATTTGGAAGGATATTTTTTAGAATACATTTTCCTTTTGACATTTTAGATGGATCTAAGAAAGTTGATTAGGTAGAATCCATGCTCTTGGACCATCACTATTTCCCCCAAAATAGAATTTGGTGTCAGAGATTCCAGGTGTTGACAAACAGAGTGGCACACAAGGGATTAGGACTTCCTGTTGCCACCATTTTCACCCAAAAAGACTAGCCAAGCTTAGTTTGTATTTACATGTGCTAGTTTTAGGACTTTTTTTCTTGGGAATTAAAATATGGTGGCTATGGTTTAGTTGGCATGATGTCACTCTGAGTATGATTGATCAGGAAACTTTAGGGTTCGTTCAAACAGCGGGTATTGTGGTGGGATCATCATAGTAAATCCATCATGGAAAGCAGAAAGATTTCCTACTTCCATTTTATTTTCAGCAAGAAGAAGAAGAAGCGTCTACTTCTCTTAGAAATGAATGGGAAGTGGAATTTTTGCGACTGATTTTTTTTTTTTTTTTTTTTTTTTGGCCTCCACAAGAATTCAGTTGTGAACTTGTTTTAGCCGATGACTCCATGTCATTATCCTTCTCCAACCTCCACTTTTGACTCTCTAGCTTGTACAGGCAGGTAATGTGCACATGTCCAGATTCTAAATGTGAGTGTGTTTGGGCTTCTACTACATTACCTTGCCTGCTGCAATCTGCTGCCCATGGCAGTCCCGAACCTGCGGTTATATCACACTTTCTGAACGGTTGTCATTGAAGAAGTTCACACTATAGGAACTTCACAGGCCAATGTTAAAAAGAAGTTTCCTTGTCAAATTAGATGGATACAGAGATATCTCGGAAAACGTCTATGTCTTATCTCCTGGTGCATGTTGTGGTGATCTGGGATATTCTACTGTCTAAACACAACTATGTATTGCATTGTTGTTATGGTGCAGCAGGGCAGCTTATGGGTTAGCTCTGGGGTCCTCGATTTGAATCCAGCCAGGAACTCTATATGAATGGGATTTGTATGTTCTCTCCATGCTTGGGTTTTGGGGTTCCCCGGTTTCTTCCCACACTCTTAAAAACATCTATGAAATAATCGGCACTAGTTCGTAACTGTGTACCTTATATAGGGATGCCCAATTGTGAGCCCCATTGAGCTTGGCTGACTCTGTACAGCACTGTGGAATATGTTGGTGCTACAGTACATAAGCAGTCTAAATAAATAACTGCTTTTAAAGAGAGTGCTAAACCCATGACTTTGTAAGGAAAAGTTAAAGAAAGTATCTATTGGACTTTAGGATATTTCAGTGGTCCAAGGGTTAAGGAAACTGCATGACGATAGGCTCATATGTCTGTGGCTTGTGAATAAATGGTTGCAATAAAAACAATAATAAATCAAAGAGCACAAGATCCCGAATGTCCTGAGGATAGATGTGCTAAAATCAGCACCAGATATAATTGGATAATACGGCCTTGTGATTTACTGGAGAGCATTAAAATGAGACTGCTGCTTCTAATAATATCCAATGATAGGAATACAGGAATACATCACTGTCTGTATGGACGACACATCCATCTTCTTTTACATTGATTGGGAGTATTGTATGTTGTGATTCAGATGGAAATCCACCATATACAATTTTACATAAAACTTTATTGAGGGGGTTGGAATACTGAGCGAAGGATTCAACCATCACAAGTAGGTAGCATATATATGGCGGTTTATACAGCCTGACCTAGAAGTTACACTCCATATAGATCTCTCTAGACTGAAGTAAATCTATAGAATCTTTGGTAGTGTCACCCAACTAGGTCCAAAAAAATATGTAAAGGTGTATGTCAAAGCAGGGTCTATAGTGGTAATAATAAGGCTATATTCACACCACTCTGGAGAGAAACTGCAGTAAATAATGGACGAAACTGTCCATTTTATCATGACTGTTTTGCATCCATCTGGGACCCCTTTTCACAGATCCCTTAATAATTCATGAAAATGGACAAAAATAGAACGTGTTCTATTTGTTAATGGTCTGTTTTAGCAAACGTGAATAGCCACATTGAAATCAATGGGGCAGATTTATGAAGCAAAACTTAGTTGCCTATAACAGCCAATCACATTCCAACTTTTGTTTTGTATTCTGCTCCTGATAGATGAAAGCTGAATTGTGATTGGTTGCTATGGACAACTAAGACAGTTTAATAAATCTGACCCAAAGGGAGATATTTATGAAGACTGGTGTTCTTAATACCAGTCTTCATATCCCCCAATTTTCATATTCTATACCCGTTTCGTTTTAGGATAAACAAGTTTAGTATCAACCACAATTTAAATTGGCTTAAAATAGGCTCCTAGGAACCTATTTATAAAACATAGTGTAGAACACTGTCAGGGCTCCTAGGAACCTATTTATAAAACATAGTGTATAACACTGCCAGGGCTCCTAGGAACCTATTTATAAAACATAGTGTAGAACACTGTCAGGGCTCCTAGGAACCTATCTATTCAATTTCTAGCCAAAGTTATATCAAAACCTATGATGTTACAGAAGAGCCCAGACATCATGAGGAAGCCTCGCCTCCCCTGGGCCTACACCTATTATATTCTTCAGACCCCAGAGTATAAAGCAGTGGCCAATTTTAGTTCGCCGAGATGAATCTCCATTTGAAAAACCAAACAATTTGGAATAATCGTAATGAACCCGCCTTGTTACGAGCTGATTTGCCCATCTCTGATCACCATTAAAGTCCTCAAGAGTATAACTATAGAGGATACAGAAGTTGCAGTTACACCAGAGTCAGCAGTGTGAGGGAGTTCAAAAGATCCGTCTGCCCCATTTTATGATCAGTACTATGGGGACGGCCCTATTTCATATTTTGCATTGGGGCCTAAGAGCTTCAGGTTACTGCTCTGGGTATCCTACTTTGTCCAACTTAAAAAAGTATATCTGTGTATGGGGAATCTGGGTGACAATTAGAAATAGACAAACCTCAAAAGATTTGTTTAGTTTCAGATTCAGACGGTTTGTCCTAAAGATGGAACCAGAAGTGAAATTATTATACTCTGGGATCTCTTCATGATGTTGACGCATCCTATGTGACCATTGAAGCCCAATCACAGCCCTCAGCAGTGACCCTGGGGAACACAATGTCACCCAGAAGGCCAGAAAAGGACCCAGAGAGAGCACCAGACGTCACAAGTTGGCCCAGAAGAAGTGAGCGGAAGGTGAGTATAACTGTTGTTGTTGTTTTTTTGTTTTTTTTTTTACACCTCCCCTGGTTCTCCACCTATTATAATCTGGCTTCTGAAGAGACCCCAGTGTCAGTGGCGTAACGATCGCGGTCATAGGGGGTGCAACTGCGACCGGGCCCAGAGGGGTGCGAGCCCCATGGCCAGCTGAAAATGGTCAGGGCCCCAGACCACCATGATAGCGGTCAGGGAAAGCCGGGCCACTTTCCAATAGATGCCAGCCCAGGAGAGGTGACTAAAAATAAAAAAAAATACTTATACTCACTTCTCCGGGGCTCTTCCGGCCTGTGAATGAGGTCACAAGCCCCAGACCTAACTGTGATTGGGCCCCAGTGGTCATATCGTGCTCTCCGGTGTAATAACATATTCGCAACCCACATGAACACTGAGGCCCAATAACAAGCTCCAGCAGTGGGGCTTGTTTACATCAGTCGCAGGCAGAAGGGGACCGAGGAGAATGCTGAAGAGAACTGGACAGAGCGGGGATATCCAGGAGAGGTGAGGCAAGGTGAGTATAAGTGTTTGTTATTTTTAATCACTTCCCTTGGGCTTCTTCTTATTATACTCTGGGGTCTGAGGAGACCCCAGAGTATAACAATAGCACCGGCTCTTGGGAGCATATAATACTGTGTGGGAGCCACTGTGGAGCATATAATACTGTGTGGGAGTCCCACATTTGTCCTCTCCCTGTCTTTCTTTCTCTCCCTCTTTCTCCCTATCTCTCCTGCTTCCTTCCCCCTCTTTGTTCCTTTTTCCCCCTGACAACTGATATGATCAGCAGAAGCTGATGTTCTAATACATCTATTTCATGATACCATGTTATTATATATGGATGTTGATATATGCCTTGATCCTTGAGGTCAAGCACTTGTTTGGCTCACGCCATCTTTGTTTGTTTGTTGTTATTTTTGTATAATTTCTAAAATAAAGAATTTATAAAAAAAAAATACTGTGTGGGAGCCACTGTGGAGCATATGATACTGTGTGGGGCCACTGTGGAGCATATGATACTGTGTGGGGGCCACTGTGGAGAATATAATAATGAGTGGGAGCCACTGTGGAGCATATGATACAGTTTGGGGCCACTTTGGAGCATATCATACTGTCCCAGTATTATTTATATGCTGCGCTGCTCACTCACTGTATTCTTGATAACTGCAGTTGTGGGTACTACAGCTGTATTCCTTTCAAGTATCTGAGATATCGCTGCAGCACCTGTAACCGTCACTTTCAACAATTCACTCTAGGGAGTTACGCCACTGCCAGTGTGTAATAATTTAATTTCTCGTTCGTGGGTGACGAACCCTCAAAGTTTTGGGTTCAGCTAAAACCTGAAACTTTTGTTGGATCTCATTTAATTCAAATTGGTTTGCTCATCCCTAGTGACAAATATTATGGCCATTGTTATAGTTCTCACAGGGGTTGTCAGCTTTCTTCCATCCCAATTCAGTTCCTTTGTAGCCTCCGATTGTGGAATATGTTTGAAACAATGAAAACCGTAACGGGAAAAATCCTGTTTACGTGATGGACACACAAGTACACGGCTCGTTACACAGCTCAATTACTGTAACTGTGACGTGCCGTGCACCTGTGTGTCCATCACATGTCCAAAGCAGATGATTTTCCACTGGAAGGCAGCAATTATATTTCATATACAAACTGTGTAGTGGAAAACAGTAGGCTATACCTGGTAATAGCCATTACCTGCATAACCAGGAGTGTGTCTTTATGTTTTAACACACTTGCGCACACATTTCAAAATATTCTTCTCTTGAATTCAGAATATTAAGCAGATCAGGAGCATTGAATGATTCAATCCTTTTTTTTTTACAGTGTATTACAAAGTGGCTTAGGGGTCAAGTGAATGCTTTGACATTAATTGCTGCCGCCAGTCCCCTCCAGAAGAGTAAGTGTTTGTCTAAAGCCGCAGGGAAGAAAGTCTGCAGTCCCAGCAGGACCTGGCCGATCACCACTGAGCAATTACTATGTGAGAAGATTTAGGAATGAATTCTTGTTTCATCAAGATAATGTAAGCTATATTCATCTCAGCAAAGTCATACAGTAGGGTACAATTTATTAAGTGTCGAGAGAGTGACATCTACTCTCAGGGTATGTTCACACAGGAGTTTTTTGAAGCAGATTTTGAGGCATTGTCCACCTCAAAATATGCTTCAAAAATGCCAAGATTTTTTCAAAGATGGCAGAAAAAAAAAAGCTTCCTGTCCTATCTTCAGGCAGATTCTGCCATTAATGGGAGACGATTTTGGTAATGTATTTTTACAAAACACATCAAAATCCGCTTCCAATATCTGCTTGCAAAACTTGCAGTAGTTTTTTTTTTTTTGCCTTAGGATGAAGCCCCACGGTGCGGAAAAACTGCTTATTTTGTTGCAAATTTTTTTCTGTTTTGTTTTCTTTTAGCCAAACCTACTAGTGTCTACAGAAGGAATAAGAAATATCAAGGATGCAGCTTTTCTGCAACATTAGGCCTATTGGTGACAGTCTGTTAAATTGATCGGTTGCCAATTTCTATGGTCTGGCACTCATCTTGCCGTGGATGCTGCAACTCAAGACTCCCTGCTGGGGCCCATTCATATGGATCTTATCAGTGGCGGAAAGTCGCAACAGAATGCTTATGCTGTTGGCTGGAAAATGAAGAGGAATTCCCTAAGGGGAAGTTCACTTGGTGGAAAACTAATAGAAATTCCTCTTCATTTTCCGGCTACCGGCTACCCGTAATGGAATGCCGATGCAGGGTGTGATGATTCCGCTTAAATATGGCTATAACTCAAAGCTGTATTTTGGTCTCTGGGTAGCGTATCTCTTTACTCATAAGGTGCGCAGCTATAAGCCTAGGTGTATATTGGCAGTAGTAGCAACATTGTAACAATGGGGCTTTGTATCCATCCCAGCAGGGCTCCATTGAATTCATACACAGCCCTGAGTGATCAAAGAAACATGCATGGTGCAGCCTGCACTGGTAGATCAGATATGGCTGATAACATTGTATCATTTCACTTGGTCTCAGCTCTTTACAAAGAATCTGGACTTGAGTGCATTAATCCATCAGACTTGCTGTTGCCGGTGACCTAATTCTGGGAGGTGGCATAAAGGGTATATAAGATGAGGTAAGAGGTCAGTGGGGGGAGATTGTGCTGGGACTACAAGAGACAGACTACAGATTTTTACAGACAGACTACAAGAGTTTACTGAGAGACTGTGATGAGAGCATACAAGCTGGAATATACTGTGATGCCACATGCTAGGAGTTAATGCCGCTGCCTCCACTGGTGATCTCCACATGCCATGTGTGAGTGTTGGACTATAGAGCCACATCCAGGAGATGTGTGGTAAAGTAAATATTTCACTTTTATGCCCTTTTTATTTCATTGCACTGTATCTTGTAACTAGTAACTGTTAATGCTTGCATATATTTACATATCTGTTCTGAACTGCATGTGTTAGATGTTAATACCGACCCATTTAGTGGTTAATAAATATATAAAATTTAGAAAGCTTGTCTTGTATTTATCTTGTGAACCCGGCACTCACTGGCGGTGAGTGTGGTTTTATATGAAAGAAGACTCAGGTGTGAGCCAAAGCGGTGTTGGCGCACTGAGGATCTTTCACACAGGGCATCAGCATTATTATGCTTACTTGTATGGTGTCATCATATTCCGCAGTGCTTTACATATATTGCCAGTCACTGTCCCGCATAGGGCTCACAGTCTACATTCCCTATCAGTATGCCTTTGGAGTGTGGCATTCCGTCGTGGCTGTCCGCCACTGATTACACCCAGATGAATGGGCAAAATTAGCAAGGAGTCTTGAGCCACGGACCACGCGGCTGATTTAACATCTGCAGCAAAATAGAGCAGGATGCTTATTTTTTCTGCGATCTCTGCCTTCCCTTTGAAAACAATGGAAGGCAGAATCTGGGCGGAATCTGCTCCCAAATTAGCATCAAATTCCAACTTGTGAACATTACATCCCCTAATAGGACATAAATTAATGCTTTGAATCAACAATTTGGCATCACGAGAGGCTGCATCTTTAGTTACCTCCAGGGTCACTTTGAAACATACAAATAAGTAGCCCATGTGTCTCATCTAGGCCATCTCCGGCATGGGGATCCATTTATTAGTTGCATTAATGCATCTTGTTGGGGAAGCAACTTCCAGTGAGGATGTGTTATTTAAATCTGTTACATCTTGGGAATGATTTTGATGTCGACCCGTGGATAAAGCAGTAAGTGGATGTTTGGCTTGATTCTTTTTTTTTTTTTTTTTTTTTTTTTTTTTGTAGTTTGTATTTTTAACCCCCTCCCCCATGAATTGTTATAGCCCGACTACCTCTAGTGAAACAATTGTAAGTACAGTCATCAATATTCGGGAACTTTAGCCCATATGGTTGGACACAAATACAATATGCCAATTAACACTAAGTGCACCCACTATCGCACAAATCAGGAGATGCTACTAGACCATGGACTCTGTTCTGGTCACTGTCTGGAAGCCAAGACACAGTGCCCAGATCCAAGCCCATATGCCCCTCCCCCTTGTTTGCCATAGGCTACAGTATGGTTGTTGCCACTAAATAATATGCTTCAAAAATATTTCTGGTCTGCTGGTCAACTTCTTGGTAAAACAAAAAAAATAAATACAAACTCCTGGCTAATAACAATAGCAATGCATCTAGGTATTATGTGGACACAACAAGGAGAAAGCAGAAAATGTGAATCATCTTTTTGAAACATCTATTGTATAGGTGGAATTAACCCCGTGGTATGGAGCTAAGGTCATAGAACATGACCAGACCACACCTGTGGGAGTCCTCTTTAATAGTTTGCCTAAGATTGTCAAAAAAAAAAAAAGCTGGAGGAGGTGACTGGAGTCTGTGATACAGCCTTAAACTTGACTGCAGAACTAGCCCTCAGCACTTTACAATGGAAGGCAAGTAGAATAGTGTTGCTTCTCCAAGAGAAGGACCTTTAATCAAACCTTCCAAGTCCTAGAGGATGTGTACGCAGATGCCAACTCTGCAATGTGTAGAGCTTTCTGTAATGTAGCTACCATACTCCAGTTTATCTGCAGACTAAAAATCCATCATTGCAGAGAGTGCTGCAGGATAAAGTAGATAAAGAACTGGATGTAGCCATAGACCAGGTGCTGAAGGAGCCAGTGTTTAAGGAAAAAGAAGACTGATTTGGCATGGGCAGCACGGTGGCTCAGTGGTTAGCACTGGAGCCTTGCAGCACTGGAGTTCGAATCCAGCCAAGTACAACATCTGCAAGGAGTTTGTATGTTCTCCCCGTGTTTGCGTGGGTTTCCTCCCACACTCCAAAGACATACTGATAGGGAATGTAGATTGTGAGCCCTATATGGGACAGTGACTGACAATGGCTGCGGAATATGATGGCGCTATATAAGTAAGCATAATAAATAATAAATAAACTGTTCCTGGGCTTCAGCAATTTAAGAGGACACAAAAAGCTACAAGCCTTAGGGGAACCTGTCAGGTGGTGCTTCCACCCTAAACTGGTCCCAGCGTGTGCACATTATCAAGTAATGACCTTTCCTCTGGTGCCCTCACTAATCTTTCTGTTCCTGAAAAGCCAAGCTTTTAAAACCATATCCAAATTAACCTTAACTAGGGAGTAATTTAGTGCAATGACTTGCATGACTAGGTGAAGATGCTCCCTTCCCCCCATGGGACTCTTTTACCTTCCATAGACTGGTTGAGTTATGTCTGAGAGAGCTAAATATCATATCACAAGGCATTATGGGAAAGGAGCTGGGAGCTAAGTGAAACTGGCTTGGCTAAAATCCCTTTTGCTGTCTCAAGACTCGGTGAGTCAAAAGCAAACTGAGGATCTGTTACATCCAACAGAGGGCGCATGAGCTCCCAGCTCCTTTCCCATAATGCCTTGTGATATGTAGATGCTTAGTAGAGGGCGAAAGGAAACTCAAAACTCTACACACCTTAACTGGTTCTCTCCTCAAGGAGAGATGTCCCTGTCCAGAGCTAAATATCGAATATCTTTTAATTTACTCTGATGACATCATCATTTACTTGACCACCTGCAAAGACCGGACTTTGTGCTGACCTTAATGGAGCAGTATGGCTTGAAGTTGAAGCCAAGTCAGTGTCTTCTGTTCAAAAAGAGCATGGAATATATAAGACATGGCATCACATGAGGGGGTCTGAGAGCAAGGCAGTGCAACAATGGACTACCCTGAACATGGTCATGAATTCTGAACTTACTTAGGTCTTGTGGTCTACTACAAGGGATTCATAAAAGACTTTGCACTGGAAGCTGATGATTGACATTATATTTTTATATTTAGTCTATGATATACAAGTACACCCAGATCCATCTCAATGAGTGACTCCCCCACATTCTGACAATTAATATCCATGTAGAACTTTATGTTCATCCATATTGAACCTCATGTGCCCAAACATTCCAGATCTGCTTTTAACTTATGAACACTTTTCATAGACTGCACTATTCTTCTACATATACAGTAATACCTCGTACACTCGCGTTTCCGAATTTGCGAATTCACAGATTCGCGATATTTTTATTGGAACCTAACATATATAGATTTTGCTGTTTTTCACATATCTGTGAATTGGGTAGTAGCGTCCCATTTGTTACGTACCCGGTAATTGGTTTAATTTTACTGTGAGTGTATAAGACGAATGAATGAATTAATTAATTAATTAATGTATTAATATACTGTACTGTACAGTATACTTTAGTATACTGTACTGTACAGTATACTTTAGTATACTGTACAGTACTCTAGGGTAAAGTTTTTTGGTATTTAGGGGTTAAACTTTAGAAACCGGCATTGTAAGCGCTTCTAAGCGCTTGTACCAAACATTCGCGATTCCTCGCGATCCGCGACCCTCTCTGGAACCTAACCTCGCGAATGTACGAGGTATTACTGTATTAGTGTTTTGCCACCTTTTGTATATTAGTAAATTTTATTACTACTTTTTTTTACAAAGAAGTTAGAAATTTATCATTTTCAAAGGCTAAAGCTGAACCATTTCATTTTTTGCCCTTTTGACAGTAGGTATAAGCAATGTGGGGTTTAGTTTTAGTACTTATATATATATATATATATATATATATATATATATATATATATATATATAACAAGTATATAGTGAGTTGTTGAGCACTTGACAAATTTTGTCATGAATAACTTGCATGGGACAAGAGTGGACTATCAAACATTCCCTGAGGCTCAGGTTAAGATGTTGTAACATGGCCCAGTAAATGATAACAGAAGTAAACCAGATCAGAGGTTGAAAGACGAGCAAATTACCATTATATTTCTTTCCACTTTTTTTGAGTTATGACACATCTTAGTTCCTATAACCTGTGATACAATAATAATTGCATATGTAAGGATAAGGAAGCAATTACAAGTAGACATGCATCTGTAAGGCTGGATAGTCACATCAGAAATAACTACTTCTAAACTATATATATTATTAATTCTTATCTACTATTTTAGTGCCACTTACTGGATGTAGCTCTCTTAGTTAATTAGGTCCTTTAAAGGCCTTACAACATGAATTAAAGGGGTCGTGTTATTATGGACACTTTTTCCCTATCCACAGGACGGGGCACAAATGTCCAAATGCTGGGGGCCTGACTACTGAGTCCCACAGCTATTAGGAGGATGGGGGGACCTCTATAGCCTCCTTGTGAATGGATTGCCAGTATACTTGCATGACCGACTCACTATTCACTTCTATGGGGACCCAGCGATCGAACACCTATTCTCTGTCCTGTGGATAGGAGATAACTGTCCATAACAGCACAACCCATTTAATTAGATTCCAAACCAGTGTCCTCTCCATAAGGAAAAGACAACCATCTGCAGCAGCTTCAGTGCCGGGCAATTCCCATATATCCTAATTCATGTTGTAAGGCCATTTAAAAGGTTGGATACTGACTTAGGCCAATGGTGCCAAGCACATTTTTGCTGAGGTCCTATGGTTGTCTTCAAAGGGGCATTAGTAATTCTGTGACTGTATAGGTGTAGTTATATTTATAGCCCGTTGAAGGCAACCATAAAGCTGATGTTGACATATTGTTAATACACATAGGTAATAGTGCCCTAATTATCTTCCCCTACAGGTAATAGTGCCCCCCAACATAAGTAATAGTGTCCTAATTATCTCCCCTCTACAGGTAATAGTGCCCCCAAACATAGGTAATAGTGTCATAATTACCTACCCAAAACAGGTAATAGTGCCGACCACACATAATTAATAGTGCCCTAATTATCTTCCCCCTACAGGTAACAGGCCCCCCATAGATAATAGTGTCACCCCACATAGATATTTGTGACCCCCACAGGTAATAGTTCTCCCCACCCCACCTCTAATTACATGACATACAGTCCTGGCCACACAATACTGGTGAATTTCATACTTACCTCTTTTTCCTGCAAAGCCCTGATGTGATGGCCGGCTCTGTACCTCTTCTTTTGTCCTCAGAGCTAGTCGGTTGCTTCATTGCAGACAGGCCACAAAACACAAGCCAGCAGGCCTTGTGTTTGACACCTGTGACTTAGGCTCTAGTCACATGAACAATGTGTGACAGCTGATGCAAAATGGCTGTGAAAATTGGACATGTTAGTGAATGGAGTTGCATTGTGACCCAAGGTTGCCACAACCATCGCAAAAAAGTTGAGCAAGGTTTGACTTTTTTTGCAACTAGAAGTGACGACACCTTATATATAGCATGTTTACAGGTAATATACTTGAAATATTATGTACGAGGGTCATAGCTATAGGCAATGGTAGTATTCACACCTGGGCCCTGTTGCCTTAGGGGCCCACCCTCTGTCACATAAGAACACATCAGTATTATAAGTGGCACATGGTAGGTGCAGGGCTCTACATTAGGACACCAGAACTTCAGGATACGTCTCCCCTACTCACATCCCGTATATTTACACATTATTTTCTTTCATGTTTTGTCATGTTCACCACCATTACATTTTTCAGCACGCTTACGATTTCTTTCAAAATATTATTTCTCTGTCATTTTTTTCTGTATGCAATCGAATTAATCCTTTCACCTCTGATAGAACAAGGCTGATATAATATGCATTCATCTCTCTTTGCCTTGCTAAGCGTTTTATGCCATTGATAGAAGAAAGTGTAGAGCCAAAAGGTCACTCATAACCTTGTCATTTCTGTGAGATCGCATCATTTCAGATCCATATGAATTTAATGGTGTCCTGCTTTATCCCAAGGACAATCTCTGCGAGCTGACCGGGCGAGCACCTGGCTTCAAACAATTTCGTTTTACAAGCATTGTTCCTGCAAGAGTGATTGTGGTTTCTGCTATGGAGACGGGATACTATTTCAGGCTCCAGGTCATTTACTGAACATTGTTATCAGGACAATACCTTCTGTAGCCAAGTACAGAGAGAGATGAGGGCAAGGGGTTGACTTAAAATCTGTTATGTGAAATTTACATATTTCTGAAAAGGTTTTACATCTGCACACAACCAAAATTGAAAGATACCCCATGGACCCATTCATTTCTATGGCCAGGTCTGTGTGGGGGGCTGTGGGGCCAGGCTGCAAAAACTCAGAACATTGTCTATTTTGCTGTCCGGCCTCATTTATTTAAGTGTATAGGTGTGTGCAAATGGCGGTCAGCACACGGATGCCATCTGTGTGCCTTCCTTTCTAATTTTCCATGAACCCGTACATGCACATGGTCATGTGAATTTAACCTTAAAGGTTACTAGAACTCAGCATATCAACCCAGCCCTGCAGATACAGTGCTGGCCAAAAGTATTAGCACCACTGCAATTCTGTCAGAAAATACTCAATTTCTTCCAGAAAATGATTGCAATCACAAATGCTTTGGTAATAATATCTTCATTTATTTTGCTTGCAATGAAAAAACGCAAAAGAGAATGAAAAAAAAGTCAAATCATTGATCATTTTACACAAAACTCCAAAAATGGGCCGGACAAAAGTATTGGCACCCTCAGCCTAATACTTGGTAGCGCAACCTTTAGACAAAATAACTGCGAACAACCGCTTCCGGTAACCATCAATGAGTTTCTTACAATGCTCTGCTGGAATTTTAGACCATTCTTCTTTGGCCAATTTCTCCAGGTCCCTGAGATTTGAAGGGTGCCTTCTCCAAACTGCCATTTTGAGATCTCTCCACAGGTGTTCTATGGGATTCAGGTCTGGACTCATTGCTGGCCACTTTAGAAGTCTCCAGTGCTTTCTCTCAAACCATTTTCTAGTGCTTTTTGAAGTGTGTTTTGGGTCATTGTCCTTCTGGAAGACCCATGACCTCTGAGGGATACCCAGCTTTCTCACACTGGGCCCTACATTATGCTGCAAAATTTGTTGGTAGTCTCCAGACTTCATAATGCCATGCACACGGTCAAGCAGTCCAGTGCCAGAGGCAGCAAAGCAACCCCAAAACATCAGAGAACCTCCGCCATGTTTGACTGTAGGGACCGTGTTCTTTTCTTTGAAGGCCTCTTTTTTTTTCCTGTAAACTCTATGTTGATGCCTTTTCCCAAAAAGCTCTACTTTTGTCTCATCTGACCAGAGAACATTCTTCCAAAAAGTTTTTGGCTTTCTCAGGTAAGTTTTAGCAAACTCCAGCCTGGCTTTTTTATGTCTCTGGGTCAGAAGTGGGGTCTTCCTGGATATCCTACCATAGAGTCCTTTTTCATTCAGACGCCGACGGATAGTACGGGTTGACACTGTTGTACCCTCGGACTGCAGGGCAGCTAGAACTTGTTTGGATGTTAGTCGAGGTTCTTTAGCCACCATCCGCACAATCTTTCGTTGAAATCTCTCGTCAATTTTTCTTTTCCGTCCACATCTAGGGAGGTTAGCCACAGTGCCATGGGCTTTACACTTCTTGATGACACTGCGCACGGTAGACACAGGAACATTCAGGTCTTTGGAGATGGACTTGTAGCCTTGAGATTGCTCATGCTTCCTCACAATTTTGCTTCTCAAGTCCTCAGACAGTTCTTTGGTCTTCTTTCTTTTCTCCATGCTCAATGTGGTACACACAAGGACACAGGACAGAGGTTGAGTCAACTTTAATCCATTTCAACTGGCTGCAAGTGTGATTTAGTTATTGCCACCACCTGTTATGTGCCACAGGTAAGTAACAGGTGCTGTTAATTACACAAATTAGAGAAGCATCACATGATTTTTCAAAGGGTGCCAATACTTTTGTCCACCTCCTTTTTATGTTTGGTGTGGAATTATATCCAGTTTGGCTTTTTGACAATTCTTTTTGTGGTTTTCCATTGACGACAAATTAAATGAAGATATTATTACCAAAGCATTTGTGATTGCAATCATTTTCTGGAAGAAATTGAGTATTATCTGACAGAATTGCAGGGGTGCCAATACTTTTGGCCAGCACTGTAGATAGGTTAGGGCAGGGGTCTCAAACTTGGCAAAGTAAATGGGCTGATAATAGAAAAAATGAAGTTGATGGGCCCCATACAGTAAAATGGCCCCCACCAGTGGCCCCATAAAGTAAAATGGCTGCATTCTTATTAACCAGATTGGCATAATGGGGGAAGAGATGGCAACATTCCATCCCTGGCCATAGTTGAAAGCTGTTTGAGACCTGTGTGCTAGATACCTGAATGAAGCTGTCTTTTCCCCTTGTTAATCGGTGTCTAAGTTGTCGAGATATCACCTTTTCTGTTAGAATGCAAAATAAGGTTTTTGGAGCAATAGGAGCGTTGCTGTTGTTCCAAAGAGGTAAGTCTAGGTTCACAACTGCGCTGCAGAAACCACTGAAAACCGGCAGACAGAAAAGTCCTGCACTGAGGACTTTTCTCTCCACCAGTTTCAGTATAAAAACAGCAGAAACCTGACGGACACCTGCTGGACCCCATTATAGTCTATGGGGTCCACAGTTAACTGCTGTTTTAGCAGTCCAGCTCTCAGTCGTTTGGGGTCTGCCGGGGGATGGGAAGACCCTAGCGCAGATGTGAACCTAGCCTTAGCGACAACTCCCTCATTGCTCCAAAAAACTCATTTGCATAACGACAAAAACAGCACTATCTCGGCAATGGAGGCAGCAATTCACAAAGGGAAAACACCGCTTAGTTCAGTTGATACTAACCTATCTCTCTGCATGTATGGATTTTTATACAGGATTCTGCTGACATACTCTCTTTAAAGACATTATATTGCAAGTTATTGTTACATTATAAACAATTGTGCAACAAACAAGGACAAATTATCAAAGAAAAAGTAAAGTAATACTACACTCACCTCTACCAGGTCCACTTTACTCTCTCCCTGCTGCTTTGTAAAAATATCAGATGGTTGCCATGGCAGCCCGTTAAAGGCATCACCTAGCATTTAAACCCCATTTTCCTGACACTCACTGTCTGTCTATGTGCCTTCTATGTATCAGTCCTCAGCTGCTGACTTTTAATCCTGTTCCATTGATACAACTTCTAAAGAACCATGGTATGAATGAAACATACGCTTTTAGTACTAGTCAGTGCATGCAATGCTAATTTATATTACCACAAGGACAAAATTATTATAGCAAAATAATGGTTTTATACATATATATTAAGCAAGATAAACTTTAGTAAGTGGTGATATGAGGAAACCTGGAAAGGTGTAAAGACAAGGGACTATTTATATTAGACTATTTTTCTAACTGATTAAAAAAAGCCGCACCCTCTGAAACTTTATGTACCTAGGGTATGACGCCCATATCACTGGTGTGAAGTAGTGTAATATATGTAATACAGCTTATTTTACCTCTACTGATTCTCATTATATTTTCCAGAAACTTGGCATGATGTCTACATTGGGGTACCCCATAAATGTAAGTTAGTTATATTGGGTGTTAAGTAATAGTTGAGCAACCTTAGCCCTGATGAAGACAGACATATTGGAGGATTAAGATTTTAATCCATTCTCTTGCTGGCGCTAAGGCTGGATTCACACCTGTATTTGCACTCCATTTGGGGATTCCGTCCCTGAATCCGCATTAAAAATATGGAGAGAAGAGTCCTGCAAGTAGTACTTTTCTCTCTCCATTTTTTTTGGGGGAAACTAAGCAGAAACCCAGCAGACCCCATTATAGTCTATAGGGTCCGCAGGTTTCCTAGGGTAACCGCTTTTTAAGCAGATTAGGTAACCAAGCTTGAATTATTAAGAGGACCTGGCCTCCTGCTAATTCAGACACACTCCTGTGCCAGTCAGGAACTGGCATAGATTTCAGATATCAGATTACAGATAGTAAATTTGCTGGGTTGAGGCGTTCCAGGCCTACCTTGGGTTCCGCCCCGAATAGTCAACTTTCGTAAAGAGTGGAGAGCGGGGCACAGGAGGAACAATGTGACGCATCATTGGTGCAAGAAAAACCCAAGTGCCAGAGATGTGCTACATTTACATCCATCCACGCCAGAACTGCTTAATAAATTCCCCCCATTATTTTCTATATTTCCAGCAACTTGCATTGACATTATATGGCTTATAGCTTTGCTTTACGTCATCTTATACCTCTAAATATGGATTGCTTAGATATGGAATTCCTGACTTTCTGGGCCAAACACTCCCTTCTAACTAATGTAATGTAGATTTTATTGATTTTCCTCCAGCCCTTCCTCAACATCCTCTCAATAGATTGTATTATATATTGATTCAATCATTGTTTCATATATTTATTTGCTTATGGTATACTTCTTGGCATGTCTCCATCCAATACTGAAGGCCCCACCAGCTCACTGTATATGCATGATGAGTTGCACGGCTACTACAAGATTTTTGGCTGACAGAAGTTCAATTTTCTCTCCAACATTCAATTACAGCAGTGGAATTTTGCACAGGTTGTGAAAGTAAATGTTATCAGTCTGTTATAGGCTGCCAGCTTTTAGTTTCCTGCCCTCTAAACTCTTCTTTAGCTTCTGGAGTTCAGAGCAGAAGTTGAAAAAATGCTTGCGTAAGCAATAAGGATGTGAAATGTCGACCCAAGCAATCTGAATTTGAATGCTTTATCCGATCAATGGTGCTTGTATCGCCCCCGAGAGGGTTTGCTCCACTGTCTACTGGAGGTGAGCATGTAAAGAATTCTGCTAAGCCATCATGACTTGAGCTGTATTGTCCCCTTACTTACAGAAACACCATCGAATTGGCTCTATAGTGCTATGTGTCATTGAATTGTACCAATAGGGCACCAACTAGTGAAGGGGCACTTCTATTCAGACAGTACATTGCTAGCTAGACTCAAAAAAGAATTTTTGTCCTGTCTACTTACCACCCAGTGAGTAGCAGAGATGTCAACTTGGGAGAGTGCTTGGTGAATAGCAAGTTGTGGCAAAAGTGCCTTTATAAAAGGGGATAGTTACATATAGACCCCCCTACAATAATATTAGACCCCAGATTGTTACTGGTTAATGGAAATAAATAATTGTGCCATTTTTATTTACACCATTTAGTAATTACTATATATATATATATATATATATATATATATATATATATACATATAAATATATATACATATAAATATATATATAATAATATGTATCAAATATATATATATTCATTTGTTTATTTATGATTTCATTGTAAAACTTTTTTTTATTATTTTATTGATTTTTCTCATCAGACATCAGACATATTTTTTCTCATACCAAGCTTTTTCTTTCCCTATGTATCATATGTATGATATATAGAGAAATATCTCTTTATGCCAGTACATTGTATACAGTGTACTGGCATTTAGACATCTCTCTATATAGTAATACATTATGTAGAGACAGTACAATACTATTGCAGCTTGATATTACAAAAAAAATTCTATTGAAACTAATAGAGTTTGTGGCTTAGTCAGTATGGTAACAGCCTTGCATACTCTGTTTCTATTCATTAGATGACCAGGTAAGAGGAACGGAAAACCGGAGACTCCCGAGTAAGTTGACATGTCTGGGTGAGTTCTATAATATACACCAATCATAACATTAATCACTGATAAGTGAAGTAAATGACAGATTATCTCCTATCCCTCCAAGATATCCCACAGCATACTGGGAGCACCCTACAAGGCCAGAAAATTTGTAGATTTTCTGAGACAGTAATCTTGTTGTTACATTTTTTCCTTCTTCAGGGTTGCTCAGATCCTTCTCATTGCCCAATTTTCCTGCTTCTACTACATCAACTTGCTACCTTTAAAGGTGTAATGGGATGAGCAATGTTGTTCATTTCACTCATTCCTCAGTTTTCCCTACTGCTCTGACTCTTTATGGCGTCACTGACTCTGCTCTTCTCTAGTTGCAGGTTCATAGAGTAGAACAGAGTTGGTCATGTGACTAAGAGTTAAAGAGATGTATGTGATTTCCAACCCACCGGCTGCGCTCTGCAAAGCCAATCATCAAAGTGCCAAAGGGACAGTTTGTTATACCGTAAGCAAGGTTATACAGTGCAGTCCATGCATGGTAAAGAAAAATCTATCCTCACATAACCCCTATAAGGTAATTGGTTTACTGATCAAATGTACAGTCATTGCCAAAAGTTTTGAGAATGACACAAATATTATATTTTCACATGATCTGCTGCCCTCTGGTTTTTATGTGTGTTTGTCAGATGTTTTTATCACATACAGAAATATAATTGCATTCATATTATGAGTAACAGAAGCTTATATTGACAGTTAGAATGAGTTAATGCAGCAAGTCAATATTTGCGGTGTTGACCCTTCTTCTTCAGGACCTCTGCAATTCTCCCTGGCATGCTCTCAATCAACTTCTGGACCAAATCCTGACTGATAGCAGTCCATTCTTGCAGAATCAATGCTTTAATTTTGTCTGAATTTGTTGGTTTTTGTTTGTCCACCCGTCTCTTGATGATTGACCACAAGTTCTCAATGGGATTAAGATCTGGGGAGTTTCCAGGCCATGGACCCAAAATCTCTCTGTTTTGTTCCCTGAGCCATTTAGTTATCACCTTTGCTTTATGGCAAGGTGCTCCATCATGCTGGAAAAGGCATTGTTGAGCGCCAAACTGCTCTTGGACGGTTGGGAGAAGTTGCTCTTGGAGGACATTCTGGTACCATTCTTTATTCATGGCTGTGTTTTTAGGCAAGACTGTGAGAGAGCCGATTCCCTTGGCTGAGAAGCAACCCCACACATGAATGGTTTCAGGATGCTTTACAGTTGGCATGAGACAAGACTGGTGGTAGCGCTCACCTCTTCTTCTCCGAATAAGCTGTTTTCCAGATGTTCCAAACAATCGAAAAGGGGATTCATCAGAGAAAATGACTTTACCCCAGTCCTCAGAAGTCCACTCCCTGTACCTTTTGCAGAATATCAGTCTGTCCCTGATGTTTTTTCTGGAGAGAAGTGGCTTCTTTGCTGCCCTCCTTGAGACCAGGCCTTGCTCCAAGAGTCTCCGCCTCACAGTGCGTGCAGATGCACTCACACCTGCCTGCTGCCATTCCTCAGCAAGCTCTGCACTGCTGGTAGCCCGATCCCACAGCTGAAACACTTTTAAGAGACGGTCCTGCCGCTTGCTGGTCTTTCTTGGGCGCCCTGGAGCCTTTTTGGCACCAATGGAACCTCTCTCCTTGAAGTTCTTGATGATGCGATAGATTGTTGACTGAGGTGCAATCTTTCTAGCTGCAATACTCTTCCCAGTTAGGCCATTTTTGTGCAGTGCAATGATGACTGCACGTGTTTCTTTAGAGATAACCATGGTTAACAGAAGAGAAACAATGATGGCAAGCACCAGCCTCCTTTTAAAGTGTCCAGTGGTGTCATTCTTACTTAATCATGACAGATTGATCTCCAGCCCTGTCCTCATCAACACCCACACCTGTGTTAATGGAGCAATCACTGAAACGATGTTAGGTGGTCCTTTTAAGGCAGGGCTGCAATGATGTTGAAATGTGTTTTGGGGGATAAAGTTCATTTTCTAGGCAAATATTGACTTTGCAAGTAATTGCTGTTAAGCTGATCACTCTTTATAACATTCTGGAGTATATGCAAATTGCCATTAGAAAAACTGAAGCAGTAGACTTTGTAAAAATTAATATTTGTATCATTCTCAAAACTTTTGGCCATGACTGTATAATTTCTTATATTTTATATTGGTTTCATCTATTGAGCATTTCTTAAATTGAAACCGCATTGAGGGACTTCATTTTATTTCTCATTTATATCTCAAGATGTAGTAATGCAAAAATCTATCATGAAATCCAAGAAGCATTTCCTTACTATTTTACTATACAATCAAAGATACACATCTCTATCATTGAGAAGCTAAGTCAGTCTTTTTTTTTTTCGTTTTTATTTAGTCCCATGGGCTCATTCATGTCCTAAACCAGCTCTAAAGTGACTTCTGTGGCATTTGTAGAGCAGACATCTCTAGGGCTGGGAAGCCACAAGGCGTGAGGATCCCTCAGACCAACTTTTCTTACATCAAAGACATTTATGGTCATTAGTATTTTGATGCTTGTTCTTTCCCCAGTGAAACTGCTGACCTTTACTATCCAGTTACAGAGTCCTATGTCTGTTTTCGTGGCCCGCTATGGAGTTGTGCACACAATAGATATATGTTACATACATAGAGGCAGCTGCTGGTGGGTGATGGATTACAATGATTTTGCTTACCTGTTGCTTATATTATCTGAATATCAGCCCTAGCTAGCCTTTCCGAGAATAGAATCATGTCCAATACAAGTTACCTTTGGTCATGGTGGCCTTGGCAGGTTGGATTTGTTGGCTTCAACTTCAGTAGAAAATTCTCCCAAATAAAATCTGAAATATAAATATAGAAATGGTGATAAAGTTCTGTACATGGATTGGGTTGCAAAAATACCTTCTCAGATAATTACTTCTTATTTGCACAGTCCTATCAGGTTTTTTTATGATAACAATTTTTTTTATGACGGAATTTATTAACACGGTAAGGCTAAGAGTCTACGTCAGTCTCCAACTAATAAATCTTGAATCACAGTGTCCACCAAAAATCGGCACGGGAAAAAGTCCAGGGTTTTTTCCTCAATTAATTTCAGTTTAAAAACAACAGAAACCTTATGGAGCACATTATAATCAATGGGGTCTGTCGGACTGTTTTAGCAGCCCACCGCTCCATTGTTTTGTTCCCATGACGGACCCGAACAATGGAGAGACGATGCTAGTGTGAACCTAGCGTCCTTCTTAATCAAGTCCTCAACTAGCACAGGATGCACCTGAATTACCCTTAATAATTTAGGTGCACTCTTGTGCGCCAGATTTGAAATCTGTGCCAGTCAGGAACTGGGGTGTAACTCATCTCAGCCTTCTGGCATGAATTATAGTAAATTTGATGTGCCAGGTTGTCCACTTCGCAAAAAGTGGTAAGGAAGGTGCAGATGGAACAATGTGGCACAACTTTGGCCATAGAAAGAACTGTGCTCCAAAGACGCACCACACTCGCACCCACCCTTGCCAGAAATCTGGTGTAGATGAGTTGCAATATGAAAGTGTGAGATGTTATACTACAGAGATATCTGTCCATTGCTTCTTGAGAAAATTACCTTTGTAATTTAGTGTTGCATAGTGTAAGGCTCTTATTTGGCCTATGCACATACTGTTGCATAACTATTGGGGGTACAAAACTTTAAGGGGGACCTTGGGTTTCAAGGGCCCAACAGTTCTTAAAAGGAGGCCAATACTATAGCCAATATGTAACACTTTAGGGGCCCTGTGACAATCTCTACACTGGAGCCCAAATCTAAAACATACACAATAGGACTATTAGCAACATATTGGTTTGGTTTTAGAAGTAGATCCAAGGAATGTTCCCAGAACAACTTCTATGGAAACTGTACAAGAGCCACATATTCATTGGCTGACTTCAGTCGCAGCAATGTTGAAGTCTAAAATCTACAAAAAAAAAAAACCCTCAACATTATGTACCATAAAGATAAATTATGTATAAGTAATTCCCTTGTATTTAGTTGCATCACTCTGCGTATTCTCATGCTTATATTTCTCAATTACTTTAAATACCACCTTTTCTATACAACATATTTCTCCCTGTCCTCTATCATTTCTCTTCCCACATTGGCATTATACAAGGAACTAAAAGGTCAGGAAATCATTTCACTTTATGTTGTTTTCTGCCTTGATTTATGCATCTTAGAACAAATAACAGACACAAAATAAACTTAGAGATGAGGAAAATCATTGAAGGACACGTGTAAAGTGGAAATTTGTCTACAGCAGGGAAATGAGATCATATAGGATTTCTTCACATCTCCGTGTAAAAATCTCCCATTAGGTTATAATAAACATTACATGTGCTATATAAAACTGCAGCAAGGAATCCAGAATACTGGAGGATGATCCATCATTCTAATTGACTTTTATTTTGTTATCAAAGCATTCTAAATGCTCCCCTCGGCAATCCAGGGAACAGTGCGCATTGTTTTTTTTCATCCTTTGGCTGTGCTTGAAGGAGAGTCATAGGTTACAATGTCTTTCCTGTATTTACCAGTAAAGTGCAACGCTGGAGATTTGATTAACAAGGCGAGGTTACGTTTTAATTGATCTCACTATTCCCCTTTGCCATGTTAATATCTCCTGGGAATACCAGTATTGTGGTTATTCCACAGATTGTCTGTAGGAGCCATAGAAATCTTAGTGAGTGTTAATCGCCGGCCTATTTTGCTTAATACCTTTGATATCATTCATCATTCTGATCTTATCTGCATTCATTATATAGGGTGTCGTGAAATATTTACATTGTGTAAACTTTTTTTGTTTAGTCCTTATTTTTGATTCTATGATCTGAACAGTTATTGAAAGGTTTGTCCCAAGGCGGAAACTTTTCACTTATCCACAGGATTGGCTGCTGGCCACACTATAAGGGTCACGGCTGAGTTCATAAGCCAAGGGGAGCCAAAGGTCACCCTCAACACACTTAGGCTGGATAAACTTCTTTGATCTCTTTTCTGATTCCTTTGATGGTTGTGGAAGAGTGAAGAAATCAGGCGATACCTTTTAGAGGCTAACTGAGTATATTTATAAGTAAGCTTTCAGGAGTACTCGCTCCCTTCATCAGACATGGTGTGATACAAGAACTGAAAATTAACAGATTTTTATACACATGGTTTTCAAAGCATTTTAGAGTCCTTAAAAAAATTGCAATCTAAGTAGAGAAGTTATTTACAACAGGTCAAAAAAACAGTCTGGAAACTTGTGGTGCGTGACGGAGGGATCAGTAATTCTTGCTGTTATCTGTTTGCTATCAGGAGGTGATTTGTGTCCCTCACAGTTCATACATAGTGTGATTTGAAGCTGGCATGAATATTGAGTTCAGTTCATGGTTCAAACATAGTGTGACATGAAGCTGGCATGAATATTAAGTCCAAATTGCAGAGTTTGAAATTTTTGCATAAGTTTGTACTCCATTTCTTTCCTTTTCTCCTGTGTCTTAAAATGTCCCATTAAAACCACAACCCGCAAATCTTCAATAGAGTGGTTTTCTCCGGAAAAATGTGCGGCCACTGGGAGATCTGTTCTGCTGTTATTAATGGTGGATCTGTGTGAGTTCATTCGTTGACTGAGTCTCTGCCCTGTTTCCCCCACATAGAGGCCTGTGGTGGGACATTGCACACACATTATGAGGTACACCACATTGGAAGACCTGCAGGAAAATGTCCCCCTAATTCTGTGCACCTGTTGTGACTGTGGGATAGGTACACTGTCAGCGGTGTGGATGTGCTTGCAGGTCATGCACCTTTTATGTAGGCAAGGTGAGGTGCCATTTTCAGTTGGGGCCTTCAGGGCACTCCGGACGATAATGCGCCTCAGGTTTGGTGGTTGTCGAAAGGAGAGGAGAGGGGGGACTGGAAATATGTCCTTGAGTCTGTTGTCCCTATGTAGCACAGGTTGGAGCTCCTTGGCAATCCTTCGTAGGATCTCCAGCTGTGGGTTGTAGGTGACAACTAGGGGCACTCGGGTTTCTGGGTCTCTCTATATGTGAGCAGACTGTCTCTGTTAATGGCTGCTGCTTTGTTTAATTGGTTGTCTGTTACTTTTGGTTTGTATCCCAATCTGAGAAATTTCATCCTCAGATCCAGGAGGTGCTTGTCCAGGTCTGTTTTGTCGGAGCAAATACGATTGTATCGTATAGCCTGGCTGTAGATAATAGATTGTCTTGTGTGCTTGGGGTGGAAGCTGTCGTTTCTCAGGTAGGCCGTTCTGTCTGTGGGTTTGTGGTATATTGATGTGAGTAGCCGGTGGTCTTTAATGTATATTGTGGTATCCAGAAAGTGAATTTCACTCCCTGAATAGCTAAGTTTAAGGTTGATGGTCGGGTGAAAGTCATTGAAGTCATTATGGAATTGAAGTAGGGCCTCCTCACCTGCAGTCCAGATGACAAGGATATCATCGATATAACGAAGGTAAATCATAGGTTTGGTGGCGCATGTTGATAAATATGTTCCTTCCATTTCTGCCATAAAGAGATTTGCATATTGGGGTGCACATCTGGTCCCCATTGAAGTTCCCATTCGCTGTAGATATAGATCCTCTCCAAAGGTAAAATGGTTGTGGCTAAGGATGAATTGTATGAGTTGCGTTACTGGTTCTGTTGGGAGGTCTTGTTTTGCCAGGTGTACCCGACATGCTGCAACTCCATCCTTGTGGGGAATGTTGGTATACAGGGATTCCACATCCATGGTGGCCAAAATGGTACCCTCAGGTAGAGGGCCCAGGGCATTCAGTTTGTTAAGAAGGTCAGTGGTGTCCTGGATATAGCTTGGAGTATCCCTGACAAGGGGTTTTAGGAGATTTTCCACCCAACCTGAGATGTTTTCTGTCAGTGTCCCAATGCCAGAAATGATAGGCCTCCCAGGGTTGCCATCTTTGTGTATCTTTGGGAGCATATAGAAGCAGCCCGGTCTGGGATCTTGTGGGATAAGTCCTTTTACTTAATATTCATGCCAGCTTCATGTCACACTATGTTTGAACCATGAACTGAACTCAATATTCATGCCAGCTTCAAATCACACTATGTATGAACTGTGAGGGACACAAATCACCTCCTGATAGCAAACAGATAACAGCAAGAATTACTGATCCCTCCCTCACGCACCACAAGTTTCCAGACTGTTTTTTTGACCTGTTGTAAATAACTTCTCTACTTAGATTGCAATTTTTTTAAGGACTCTAAAATGCTTTGAAAACCATGTGTATAAAAATCTGTTAATTTTCAGTTCTTGTATCACACCATGTCTGATGAAGGGAGCGAGTAGTCCTGAAAGCTTACTTATAAATATACTCAGTTAGCCTCTAAAAGGTATCGCCTGATTTCTTCACTCTTCCACTACTTTCAATGGCTAACACGGTACAACATTATACTACTATCAACTTGAAAGATACCACAATGTACCGCAAAAGAATGGAACTGAAAAACCGGCTTAAGAAACTTGCACAACTCAACAGCGACATCTTGTTCTTAACAAAATGCAAAAAGGAGAGACTCATCCCAAAAGGCTTCAATTTACGTAACCCAAACCGGAACACCTACAACAGCCGATATGCAGAACAACTATGTATTCGGACATCTGAAAGGCTGCGGAACAATATGATAAAAATTTCCTATAACAACAAAAAAAGAACACAGGAGGAGATACAGGCCCTGAAATCATCATTGGCTAATGACACAGAGGAAATGAAGGCCAAACTCCACACATACTACTGGAAACTTCAGGATATGCTTATTAACAACAAAAAGAAAAAGCTCCACAGACTGAGACAAAAAGGCCTCATTACTACAACCGCAAGTACTAGCCCAGCTCGGCAAAGCTGTGTTGTGAATCTTTCCTCTTATGAGCCAAACAAACACGAAATGTCAGTTCTCTCCAAAGGTCTCTCCTTCTGCCCCTCAGCATGCACTGACCATATCCAACTCTGCAATGATATGGAGGAGTTTTTCAGAAAAATGAGATTAAGGGAATATTTTTATGACAAAGACCTTCCATACAGCAGCGACTCTGAGATGGAACAGCCCATAAGGAATCCTACCAAAAAATCTACCTGGACCCCACGCCCTGGAGCTAATGCAGCACTGGATAAATATATTGACTGTTTCAGAAGCAAAGTAAAATCAGAAATCCTGGAGAAACAAAAGAAACAGGTGCATAACCTAACCCTGCAGGAACAGGAAGAGATGCACCTGTAGTTTTAAATACTTTTATTACTTGTACAAATAGGAGCGTGACCTACAACACTGTGCTGCAAAAATACATCCAAATAACCTCTCTAACATTTATCAAGTGTTTTAGGCTGAGGCCCCACGTAGCAGGCGGCATGCAAAAAAGCGCTGTGGGAAAAACCTTGGCAGAAATGCATCACAGTTTTTCCCTCAGAGATTTTCGCAGAAAGTCTGGTGAGGTTTCCTCTGCGGACTTTTTGCTTCCATTATACCTATAGTGAAACCGCCAGCATTTGCGTAAATAGAATTGACTTATATGACTTGATAAATGTTAGAGAGGTTATTCGGATGTATTTTTGCAGCACCGTGTTGTAGGTCACGCCCCTTTACTATGAGTCCACGCCCCTTTTTGTACAAGTAATAAAAGTATTTAAAACACTTTATGAATGTGGCGCACAGAGAGGTTATTTGGTGAAAATGATACCAGAATTATGGAGCATTTTACTTGATAAATCTCCACCATTGTATGTGCTGGCTGGCTTGTATGTATATGAAAAACTCAGATGATGTGTGAGTCTGATCTCTGACTCAGTCAGGTATCAGACAACTTTGTGTCAGACAACTTTTTATCAAACTCATGGAGCTCTCAGCCTGCAGCCTTATACAAGTATCTTCTACTCCTGAGTGTGAGCAGTGAGTTCACTCAGAGGTCAGGTATCCTGGCCAATCACAGTGTAACATTGTATGTGCTTCATAGCTGACTGCTGACTTGTGACTCAATCAGATATGAAAGTCAGGAGTCATCTAAGTTTTACAACCAGCCCAGAAACTGCATAGAGTCAGGTGTCAGAATCAAAGTCAAAGTCAGGTGTTCAGAATCAAAGTCAAAGTCAGGTGTCAGAATCAAAGTCAAAGTCTAAGTCAGGTGTCAGAATCAAAGTCAGGTGTCAGAATCAAAGTCAGGTGTCAGAATCAAAGTCAGGTATCACTGTTGTAAACTGCTATTAATCTGATGTTTGACACTGATATCTGAGGATGTCCTAATATGGACACTGTAGTGGTTAACCATGTAATATATGGATTTTAGTAAAGAAATCACTTATATCTGCTAGCCCTATATATTTACATGCCTGTATTTCTCTATTACATTAAACATCACCTTTTCTAAACTCTGAAATTTCTCTTTTCTTTCTCATTGTACAAGGTTCGGCCAGGTGTTGGTTAGAGATGACTCAACCAGTCTGTAACAAACTGTGTTCATCAGGAGAATTCTCCAAAGATTTCAGATTTGGCCAAACCCCAAATTTTTGGGGATCACCACCTGCAAATCTTGTCACGCCCCATAGAATATTAATAATTATTATATATATAATAATATGATAAATATATTAATAAATATATAAGAATATAATAATTATTATTATAATCATAGGCCTAGGGAAGGTGAGAAAAAAAAAAAAAAAGTACTCATATTCACCTTTCCTCACTTTTCTGGGGCTCTGCTGCTCCATCCATTCTTTATTTGTAGGCATTTCTGTCATTCTGCGGCCTCTGTGATTGATGTCATTGTCTTCAGATCATCTGTGATTGGGCCTCAGCAGTCACATGTGGGGTGTCCACCCTGTGACACTTTGGAGGACGCCCAGGAATGAAGACTAGATGCCGCAGCGCAGCCCCAGTATGGTAAGTAAAGATAAGTATGAGTTGTCTGGGGTCTTAACATACCACAGAGTATAACTGTTGCAAGGTTCGCCATCACTAGTGTTGGCACAGTCCTTGCATATAAGCCAGTAGTCCTAGTATATGAGAGGCAGCATCCATATTGCCTATCCTGCAGCCCGGCTGTATGCATAAAAACATATACAGTGGGGAAAAAAAGTATTTAGTCAGCCACCAATTGTGCAAATTCTCCCACTTATAAAGATGAGGCCGGCCTGTAATTGTCATCATAGGTAGACCTCAACTATGAGAGACAAAATGAGAAAACTAATCCAGAAAATCACATTGTCTGATTTTTTAAGAATTTATTTGCAAATTATTGTGGAAAATAAGTATTTGGTCAATAACAAAAGTTCATCTCAATACTTTGTTATATATCCTTTGTTGGCAATGACAGAGGTCAAACGTTTTCTGTAAGTCCTCACAAGGTTGGCACACACTGTTGCTGGTATGTTGGCCCATTCCTCCATGCAGATCTCCTCTAGAGCAGTGATGTTTTGGGTCTGTCGCTGGGCAACACGGACTTTCAACTCCCTCCAAAGGTTTTCTATGGGGTAGAGATCTGGAGACTGGCTAGGCCACTCCAGGACCTTGAAATGCTTTTTACGAAGACACTCCTTCGTTGCCCTGATGGTGTGCTTGGGATCATTGTCATGCTGAAAGACCCAGCCACGTTTCATCTTCAATGCCCTTGCTGATGGAAGGAGGTTTGCACTCAAAATCTCATGATACATGGCCCCATTCATTCTTTCATGTACACGGATCAGTTGTCCTGGTCCCTTTGCAGAGAAACAGCCCCAAAGCATGATGTTGCCACCCCCATGCTTCACAGTAGGTATGGTGTTCTTTGGATGCAACTCAGCATTCACTCTCCTCCAAACACGACGAGTTGTGTTTCTACCAAACAGTTCTACTTTGGTTTCATCTGACCATATGACATTCTCCCCAATCCTCTTCTAGAACATCCAAATGCTCTCTAGCAAACTTCAGACGGGCCCGGATATGTACTGGCTTAAGCAGGGGGACACGTCTGGCACTGCAGGATCTGAGGCCCTGGCGGCGTAGTGTGTTACTGACGGTAGCCTTTGTTACGTTAGTCCCAGCTTTCTGCAGGTCATTCACTGGGTCCCCATGTGTGGTTCTGGGATTTTTGCTCACCGTTCTTGTGATCATTTTGACCCCACGGGGTGAGATCTTGCGTGGAGCCCCTGATCGAGGGAGATTATCAGTGGTCTTGTATGTCTTCCATTTTCTAATTATTGCTCCCACAGTTGATTTCTTCACACCAAGCTGCTTGCCTATTGCAGATTCAGTCTTCCCAGCCTGGTGCAGGTCTACAATTTTGTTTCTGGTGTCCTTCCACAGCTCTTTGGTCTTCACCATAGTGGAGTTTGGAGTGTGACTGTTTGAGGTTGTGGACAGGTGTCTTTTATACTGATAATGTCAAACAGGAGCCATTACTACAGGTAATGAGTGGAGGACAGAGGAGACTCTTAAAGAAGAAGTTACAGGTCTGTGAGAGCCAGAAATCTTGCTTGTTTGTAGGTGACCAAATACTTATTTTCCACCATAATTTGCAAATAAATTCTTAAAAAATCAGACAATGTGACTTTCTAGATTTGTTTTCTCATTTTGTCTCTCATAGTTGAGGTCTACCTATGATGTCAATTACAGGCCGGCCTCATCTTTTTAAGTGGGAGAACTTGCACAATTGGTGGCTCACTAAATACTTTTTTTTCCCCATTGTACATCGAGTGTTCAGAGGGGGACATGGCTGCCGGAGATGCGGGTATTACAACCTACTGGGATTTTGACAATTCAATAACTTGATAGTTCTAAATGTTGCACATACAGTAAAGCTTGTAAGTTTATGAACCCTTCAGAATTAAGAAATCTGATATAGTTTTAGGTCAAATTCATGTAGAAAAAGAAAATTCCGAAGGGTTCACAAATTTATAATTACATTTTTATTGTGTATTAGACAGCCCACACATCCTCTCCTCTCACCCTCAAATCATATCAGGGTCCACAATATGGTACCCGATCCTTTTAAGATTTCCATTCTTAGGATATGTTGCCAGTGCACTGCAGTCTCTTTTTGGAACTTTTAGCAAATGATACCAAGTAATCTCAACATTGTGTGGCATTCATCAGTAATGTCACCAGTGCCTAGTAACATTACTGACTAATGCAGCGTCTCACCTCCCCTGCATGCACAGCAATTGGAACATGTTATTTCTATGAATAGATGGAATTGCCGTGCTCACTGCAACACAATAACATTTTCTGTGTGCAAGTAATAGACAAATAGTCTACTCGACACAAACTAAAGTAAAACAGTGTATGTATGAGTCATGAAAGCTACTTTTATTTACTATATACCAGAATGAGCAATAACCTTGGGAGCTCAATGCTGTATTTGTTCATGCTCCATACACAAGGTTAGATGTATACAGTTCAGGGAGAGGGTGTTGGGCTCTTATGTGCTCGCGTTTCTTTCCAGTTGTTATAATGTCAGAGTACATAACCCACAAAATACATACACATGAATGGAACATGAGCCAAATGGGATTCAATAGAAGAGTCCTGAACAAACGAACTTACAATCTAATGGAAAACTGGAGAGGCTGCAAAGACAGACAACCATGGTAACTAAAGGAATGGGAGGTTTGTACATGAGAGATCAAGCTAGGAAAAAGTACTTAAGGACAATCTAATATACACCTATGTCAATGAACATCATAGAGATCTTTCTAACAATCTTTTTACCTATGCAGCCATAACAAGGGAGCATTAAGTTTGTCTACAGGAAAGAAGGTATGACCATCATTATAGATGTGGATTCTTTACTGTAAGAGCAGTTAGACCGTAGTCAGACACCTCTGCCACAGGACACTGACCCTAGATGCCAGAGTTGGTGTTGAAAATTAATTTTTAACCTAAGGTGAGACAACAGGTATCCATCTTATAGTTTTTTTCTCTTCTATGAATTAACATTGAAGGATTATAGGTTGAATTTAATGGACCTAGGACTTTATTCAACCTTACCAACTATGTAACCATTGAACAGATGCACTCACAATGTAACAGATAACAGATGTGATACAATTTTCTTTTTTATTGCAGTTCTGTTTACCCAAATAGACTATTGTCTATCATCTTTATTCTGTGTCTCTTTACTTCCTGTACTGGTACTTTGTGTGCAGATCTTGTGCAGGTGACTGGAGTACATACAGTCAAATATACTAAAAGATGGCTGGACCATGGTAGCAAACAAGCCCTCTGACCTCTTGTGTCCCCCTATCTCCTCATACAATGTAAGCTCTTGCGAGCAGGGCCCTCACTCCTATTGTTTGATATGTTTATTTCTTTGTCACATTGTAATGTCTCATATTCTCTGTTCGTGTCGTCTGATTTGTAAAGTGTTATGGAATATGTTGGCGCTATATAAATAAAGTTGTTGTTATTATTATTATTACAAGTGCCACTGTATTTTGCCAAATTCCATATTCCGTTGCTACAGTATGTGCACACCTTAAGAACATACATACCAAACAAATACTTACAGTATGTATATACAAGGCTGCATTCAGAAACTTGGTCTTGGCAGAAATAGTTGAGTGTTTTCCATTATTATTAACTCGCGGTATAGTATGTATTTATAGAAGGCCTGAATGTGATAAGTAGTTGAAGTGCATCCATAATGACACACTTAAGCCATGTATGACACCTGCCACGCATGTAAGTACTTCCTTACTATCCAATCAAGCATAGCGAGACGGCTATTCCAGATAATAGCACTTACTCCAGACTTATGTGAGATTAGATGTACTCCTCAGAAAACATATCACAAGATGTATCTAGACATCCTCACATTGTTAGCTGCTTCATGGGTACCAGAAAGATGGCAGCGAGCGACGGAATTATTATTACAGACATTCCCACAATCTGATCTCTTATAATAGCCAGTTGTCTTCTGAATGAAGAAAAAATAAAATTCCTCGCAACCTGTATGATTTGCAAATGGGAGATCGCAGAAAAGTGGGAGTGAACTTTTCAAGGGTGCGACCTTCATAAAAGGGCACAGCTAAATATATTCAGACCCCATTTAAGGCTAAGGCCCCACATAGCATCCCACAGCAAAAAAGCGCTGCGGAAAAAACCGTGGCGGAAACACATCGCAGTTTTTCCTGCAGTGTTTTTCACAGAAAGTTCACAGAGGTTTCCTCTGTAGACTTTCTGCTTCAATTATACCTATAGGGAAACCGCCGGCATTTCCGTAGTTATAATTGACATGCTCCGATTTCCAAAACCGTGACAATTTTGGAAATTGCCGTGTGTCCGCAGCACGTATTTTCCCACACTGTGCGGATGGCTAGAATCCCATCCACTACACAGTGACTGTATAACTCTACAGTTTTTTCTGCTGCGGCGTTTACACAACAATTTCACCATTTTATTTAGGTCAATTAGTGATCAATATAAATGTTGTGTTATTTTTTTTGTATGGCTTGCAATGGTTATGGTGATACCAAATGCAACATCTATGTTGCTGACTATGTTTTGTGCTGGTCACTTAACAAAATGTATTACTATAATGATTTTTTTGTAATTTGATATATATACACTACCGTTCAAAAGTTTGGGATCACCCAGACAATATTGTGTTTTCCATGAAAGCTCAGACTTTTATTTATCAAATGAGTTGCAAAATGAATAGAAAATATAGTCAAGACATTAACAAGGTTAGAAATAATGATTTTTATTTGAAATAATAATTTTCTCCTTCAAACTTTGCTTTCGTCAAATAATGCTCCATTTGCAGCAATTCCAGCATTGCAGACCTTTGGCATTCTAGATGTTAATTTGCTGAGGTAATCTGGAGAAATTTCCCCCATGCTTCCAGAAGCCCCTCCCACAAGTTGGATTGGCTTGATGGGCACTTTTTGCGTACCATACGGTCAAGCTGCTCCCACAACATCTCAATGGGGTTGAGATCTGGTGACTGCGCTGGCCACTCCATTACAGATAGAATACCAGCTGCCGGCTTCTTCCCTAAATAGTTCTTGCATAATTTGGAGGTGTGCTTTGGGTCATTGTCCTGTTGTAGGTTGAAATTGGCTCCAATCAAGAGCTGTCCACAGGGTATGGCATGGCGTTGCAAAATGGAGTGATAGCCTTCCTTATTCAAAATCCCTTTTACCTTGTACAAATCTCCCACTTTACCAGCACCAAAGCAACCCCAGACCATCACATTACCTCCACCATGCTTGACAGATGGCGTCAGGCACTCTTCCAGCATCTTTTCAGTTGTTCTGCGTCTCACAAATGTTCTTCTGTGTGATCCAAACACCTCAAACTTAGATTCGTCTGTCCAGAACACTTTTTTCCAATCTTCCTCTGTCCAATGTCTGTGTTCTTTTACCCATATTAATCTTTTCCTTTTATTAGCCAGTCTCAGATATGGCTTTTTCTTGGCCACTCTGCCCTGAAGGCCAGCATTCCTGAGTCACCTCTTCACTGTAGACGTTGACACTGGCGTTTTTCAGATACTATTTAATGAAGCTGCCAGTTGAGGACCTGTGAGGTGTCGATTTCTCAAACTAGAGACTCTAATGTACTTGTCTTGTTGCTCAGTTGTGCAGCGGGGCCTCCCACTTCTCTTTCTACTCTGGTTAGAGCCTGTTTGTGCTGTCCTCTGAAGGGAGTAGTACACACCGTTGTAGGAAATCTTCAGTTTCTTAGAAATTTCTCGCATGGAATAGCCTTCATTTCTAAGAACAAGAATAGACTGTCGAGTTTCACATGAAAGTTCTCTTTTTCTGGCCATTTTGAGAGTTTAATCGAACCAACAAATGTAATGCTCCAGATTCTCAACTAGCTCAAAGGAAGGTCAGTTTTATAGCTTCTCTAACCTAACTTCTGAACCCAATCGAGATGGTTTGGGGTGAGCTGGACCGCAGAGTGAAGACAAAAGGGCCAACAAGTGCTAAGCATCTCTGGGAACTCCTTCAAGACTGTTGGAAGACCATTTCAGGTGACTACCTCTTGAAGCTCATCAAGAGAATGCCAAGAGTGTGCAAAGCAGTAATCAAAACAAAAGGTGGCTACTTTGAAGAACCTAGAATATAAGACATATTTTCAGTTGTTTCACACTTTTTTGTTAAGTATATAATTCCACATGTGTTAATTCATAGTTTTGATGCCTTCAGTGTGAATCTACAATTTTTATAGTCATGAAAATACAGAAAACTCTTGGAATGAGAAGATGTGTCCAAACTTTTGGTCTGTACTGTATTTTTTTTTTTTTTTCACTTTAGAAATTACTTAAAACTTAGGACCTGCAGACCAATATCATATGGTTGAGCCAAAAACTTGTTCTTAATAGTGAAATTTTCTCTGTCTAAAAGCCTCAAAAATATTTTTCATTGCATGCATCCTGGTATATAGAGATATGTAAACCAAAATTTTCTAACCCCTTCATGATCTCCTCCTGCTCCAGTCAACAGGTTGAGCTTGATTTCCTGCTGTTTCCAACACACACAGGATCCAGCCCATCCGAAAGGGGACCTCGGAGCATTTCCTGTGTGTGTGCTGCGAGTACACCAGAAGTGTCCCCAGCCTTAGGCCGGGGCCCCACATGGTATTTTCCAGTCACTGCAAAGTGGATGGGATTTTGGCTAATTCTATCTATAAATTGTAGAACGTTTTTGGAAATCGCAGCATGTTAATTATACCTATGGAAATGCCGGCGGTTTCCCTATAGGTATAATTGAAGCAGAAAGTTAACAGAGGAAAACTCTGCTAACTTTCTTTGAAAAGCACTGCGGTAAAAACCCTGCCTATATATTTTTTCATAGTGATAAGCATATGAAGAAGTCTTTTAGTAGCTCTGCTTTAGCTGGTGCAAACAGTTCTGTATTACATGCTCATTTTTTTGTGATCTATCATTGTGCCACCTTGGCCCTGTAATAACCTAGTTGTATGTGGTACAGCTGAGATGACAGAGGGTCCTGGAGAGTAACAGCCTGTCCTTTTTGACAATGCAATAATGAACATGCTTATTGCTAGAGATGGGGGAATCAACTCATACCGAGCTGGGTTTGACCCAAATATTCCAAATTGTTCTTTTTTTTTTTTTTTTTGCAAAACTGAAAAAATCGGGATTTGTCTTGGGCGATCTAAAAGGGTCATGATGTTACAGGAGAGTGCAGGAGAGTGCTAGCCATTACCGAGGAGCACTGGTGGCAGCTCAAAAGAGATAATGGAAGGTGAGTATAAATGTTTTTCTTTATTTTTTACACTGCCCCTGGGCCTCCACTTATTATATTCTCAGGTCTGAAGGGCTTTCCCTTTGACATTACTTTGGCTGTATTTACCTTAGAGAGCTAGAAATTGGATAGATAGGTTCCTAGGAGCCCTGACAGTGTTATACACTATATTTTATAGATAGGTTCCTAGGAGCCCTGACAGTGTTATACACTATATTTTATAGATAGGTTCCAAGGAGACCTGACATTGTTATACACTATGTTTTATAGATAGGTTCCTAGGAGCCCTGACAGTGCTCTACACTATGTTTTATAGATAGGTTTCCAGGAGCCCTGAGAGTGTTCTACACTATGTTTTATAGATAGGTTCCTAGGAGCCCTGACAGTGTTATATACTATGTTTTATAGATAGGTGCCTAGGAGTCCTGACAGTGTTATACACTATATTTTATAGATAGGTTCCTAGGAGCCCTGACAGTGTTATACACTATATTTTATAGATAGGTTCCAAGGAGACCTGACATTGTTATACACTATGTTTTATAGATAGGTTCCTAGGAGCCCTGACAGTGCTCTACACTATGTTTTATAGATAGGTTCCTAGGAGACCTGACAGTGTTCTACACTATGTTTTATAGATAGGTGCCTAGGAGTCCTGACAGTGTTATACACTATGTTTTATAGATAGGTTCCTAGTAGCACTGACAGTGTTTTACACTATGTTTTATAGATAGGTTCCTAGGAGCCCTGACAGTGTTCTACACTATATTTTATAGATAGGTTCCTAGGAGTCCTCACAGTGTTCTACACTGTTTTATAGATAGGTTCCTAGGAGCACTGACAGTGTTCTACACTATGTTTTATAGATAGGTTCCTAGGAGCCCTGACAGTATTCTACACTATGTTTTATAGATAGATTCCTAGGAGCCCTGACAGTGTTATACACTATGTTTTATAGATAGGTTCCTAGGAGCCCTGCCAGTCTTCTACACTATGTTTTATAGATAGGTTCCTAGGAGCCCTGTCAGTCTTCTACATTATGTTTTATAGATAGGTTCCTAGGAACCCTGACAGTGTTATACATTATGTTTTATAGATAGGTTCCTAGAAGCCATAACAGTGTTATACACTATGTTTTATAGATAGGTTCCTAGGAGCCCTGCCAGTCTTCTACACTATGTTTTATAGATAGGTTCCTAGGAGCCCTGACAGTGTTCTACACTATGGTTTAAGCCATTTTAAGGTGTTTGAACCAAGCCCGAACCAAAACGAATCCTGAGAGGTTCTTCCATCTCTACTTATTACACTATTCAGAGACAAGTAAGAGTTATATTTATCATGGTGCTAAATTGGAAAAAAAAATTACCTAAGTGTGCCCAATGCCCAAGGCTCTATTCACATGAAGAATAGTAACAGTCGCATGATGGGGATTTTTTTTTTTGTTTGTTTTAAGGGCTGACATATGGCCGCATTAAGTACAATTAATTTTAATTGGGCTATTCACAGGACTGAAAGGGCCATAAGATAAGAAAGAAAATTAGAAACATACGAAAAATAGGACATAGACCCAGGTCTATGAGGAATCTGTGAAAATGGATGTCTCATGGATGCAAAACGGACGTTCATGTGAATAGAACCTTACAGCAATTTCTGCATCTTTATGGGAGTATGGTGAGTTGAAGAGCCTTCCCTTCCTAACTATTTATATCCACCAAATGCTACCACACTTCTCTATGAACCTTTCCACTACGGCACCAACAAACAAACCGCTCAAATAGAGGACCAAATCAGAAACAAGAAGGAAATCGTCTCCTCGAAATCATTGAAAACAACAGTCGAAATTTTCTGCACAATTTCCTGCAACCCTCGATAGTAGATAAGACTTACTGTCGGCTTCTTGCACCTTCAAAAGAAAATGTAAACAGCACATTTTTATCTGCATAAAATTTGTAATGTAAAAAAAAAAAAATAGAAAATACTGTGACATCTGCAACAACAACAAACCCTTGCTATGATAAATTGCTAAATTTCCATCCAATTTCAGAGTCGCAGTTTACAGAATGAGAGAAATATGCTAATGGCGTTGATGTGCAGCATAGAATCTCTTGCTGAAAAGCTGTATTCATCACCTTCCAGTGCAAGCTGCCTGCTAGCTGCAAAGCGTCACTGTCAGAATTACCAGCAAGGAGTTTCCAGTCCACCACACCTCATTCCCTTTACTATCATTCTGAATATAATTTGAAAGCTGAGAACCACACTGCATAATGTATTCAGAGCAATAAATCTCTGTCTACTGCATCCTCACCATACCCTGCTAGAACAATAGGCCCCTTCCAGCCTCATGCTGTATGGACGCTTTACATTCATTCGACTGCTTTACTGTCCTAATTATTATGAGTCAGCAAAATTGGGGAGTGTTTTCCAGTGATGGGTGATATAAGGCTAGTGACACCATCACATTGCGATACATGTGGTTGTGGTAATTAAGCTGTGCCGTGGAATATTGAGTAGGTGGCGGGGGGAGCATGGAGGGGATCCAGGTTGCCTGGGTTGAATTATGTGTTGGATTAAAAATAACTTACTGAGCCTAAGGCAACACTTCCAGTGGTTCACTAACTATTCCATGCCAATTTTAGGTGACTGCAATACAATAATTTTCATTTGGCTACTATCCAGTGAATAATATGTATTTAGAAGCAAATAATATGTACTTGGAAGCAAGTAACAAGGCTTACAGCTGCTCAGAAATTACATTCTGTAATATCTATCTATCTATCTATCTATCTATCTATCTATCTATCTATCTATCCATCCATCCACTGCTTGTCTATATATCTATATATTTATCTATATATCTTTCTATCCAAGGAAAGTCCAAAACAGCACAAAAATTAAGCAATAATGTTGGGTGCAAATCCAATGGATAGGCTATCATCCACCATATACAAAAAGAAGAAAAAGACAGCACTACAATATGCAATATCAAAATGTAAACCTTCAATCCATAAGTGATATTTTGGTTCAAATATGAAACTTTATTGAGAAAGGTTCATATTTGCACCGAAACGTCACTTATGGATTAATGTTTCACTTTTTGTTTTTTTTTTGCATATTGTAGTGCTGTCTTTTTCTTCTTTTTTCTATCTATCTATCTATCTATCTATCTATCTATCTATCTATCTATCTATCATTCATCTGTCTAACTATACACAGATATGTGTTGACCCTTGGTGAAGGATTCCAGGTTCTCATCAAATCGATTCAAGACAATATCACAACATGCTAGAAAAACCCTTAAGGCTTCGGTCACACCTTTGTCGGATGACAGTCCGGGGGACTCCGTCCCTGATTCCGTTTGAAATATGCAGAGAGAAAAGTCCTAAACCGGGTGGAAACCTGGCGGACCCCATTATAGTCTATTGGGTCTGTGGGTTTCCGCAGATAACCGCTTTTTAAGAGGATTGGGTTTTGTTTTTTGGGTCCCCAAGTGGACCCGAAGAACAGAAACTCCAACGCTAGTGTGTACCTAGCGTAACAAGCTGCAGTTCACAACACAAAGCCTGAGTGGCCACACAAAGGCAAATATAGAATAGATGTCTTGTGACAACATATCAAAAACATCATGTGTTTTTTATGTAAGAGCTGGTAATGTCGTCCAACACGCCTTGGAACTAGAGATGGGCAAACGTCGAAAGATTTGTTTCAGAAATATTTTCAAGATTTGCCTTCAAGTTTAGTTTAACTGGAAGTGCTATTATTATACTCTAAGCCTTAGACCCCAGGGTATAATAATTGGAGGGTCTGGGGAGACATGGAAAAATAATAAACAGCAATGCTCACTTTCCCTCACCTTTCCTGAGCTCCCCCGCCAGCATCTAATGTTCTTTCCCAGGTATCTTCTGGCCTCCTCGGTGATGCTGCAAGGGAGCCCAGGAGAGGTGAAGGAAGGGGACTAGTAGTGTTTATTATGTTTCTGCACCACCCTGGGCCTCCAATAATTATTTTCTGAGATGTGTAGAGATCCTAGAGTATAATAATGATGCGTGGGTAACAAACCCCAAAAATTTCATGTTCGTCCAAACCCAAAAAGTTTGGTAAATTCTTTACAAACTGATTTGCTCCTCTGTACTCTGTAGAATATGTTGAGCCAAGAGTAAAGGTAAGGAAGAACACCTATAGAACATCTATCTATAACATATCTATCTATGTTGTATATGTCATATTGATCTATCTAGGTCATAGCTATCTTACTATCTCTCTCTCTCTCTCTCTCTCTCTCTCTCTCTCTCTCTCTCTCTCTCTCTCTCTCCTCTATATATATATATATATATATATATATATATTTATTTATCTATCTCTATCTTTTATCATTCTTGAAAAATAATATATGGCAAATCACAATTTAAATAGCCAAATCCAAGTTGTACAATATATGTTCAGAGGTATTGAAACATGAAATTGAGCTGTAATGTTATAATCTAGTCCGCCTTCTGAATCTTACTTACAATTTTCTTTGTGATTACGTTTTATATAACATAACATTCAATGTAAAGTATAAGTATCTAAGGATTTTCTTTCTCTAGTTATAGTCATTACCTGTAGAATATTCTTATATCTATGTCCAATATTTGGTATCTACTTCTATCTCTATCTATCTATCTATCTATCTATCTATCTATCTATCTATCTATCTATCCATCCATCCATCCATCCATCTGTCTATAATGTGACAGTATAGGATACTATGGCCCTTTAATATTTGAATGGAGAAGAAAGACAAAGATGGACACAGATGGAACTGGTGAATGGTGTCCATTGCGGATATTTTTCTGCAATGTATGGATGGGATTAGCCAGAATCCCATCCACTTTGTAGTTACTGTAAATCGGAACGTTATATGCTACATGGGGCCCTGGCCTTAATCGGGTTAATATTCAACAATGCTAGATACGGGTCACTGTCTTCTTCTGTGGAGGTCTTGGGAAGTCGACAAACACTGTGGGCTCCATGAAGACTTCCTCCAGAGAATGAGTATAGAGACCATTTGCATATGGTCCAGCTTTATTGCATCAAGCCTGATAGTCACAGCTTTTTATATTCAATTGAATCTGAACATGTGAGTTTGTGATTAGATTTGTCTTTGTAAGGTGAGCTCAGCAGGGAGTAAGTTAAGACTGCACCTTGACTCGCACTTCCACTGTCACCTTCAGCTGGCAGGTCATGCCTCATTGGAGCTGTCATGTGGAGACTGATAATAGACAAATTTACCTTCCCTGCCATAAATACTCCTCTTACTTTTGCATGTCACTGACTATAAGAAACCTTTATCATTAATGCTTATCCTACCAAAACTTCAAGAAACATTAATGGCTCCGTCTCCTCGCAGTATGATAGTCCTGTGCTGTAAGGGTCCATAATATGGACTGATGTGTGCCCACACCCTGCGTGCCCCCAGTTTTATACACTGACGTGCAGAGGTTTATTTCACAATAATTCATTTATTATTTACTTATGTTGCTTATATATCGCCAACACATTCTATAGCGCTTTACATATATCACTTACTATCCCCAGAGTCGTTCATGTGTAATCTGTAAAAACGGAGTCTGAATTGCACTGTGCAGACATTAGCACATGTAGCATTTGTGCACAGAGCTTTGGAGAAGGCAGGGATTTTAGGTTTACTGGTCTGTAATGGATGTGATCAAAGTTAAATAGGTTTTCTGAGTAGTTTTTTTTTAAAGATAGACAAAAAATGTGCTGAAATGAATTTTTGTAATAAAATTATCCTATCCTTTTGTAGATATGTGTGACCAACACAGCCTCTTTTACAATCACTTCCTTACTGGTCCTGATCATTTGCCATTCATTGTGAACATAACTTCAGTTGTTAGCCACACCCGCAATGAGTGTGATGTTATGAATGATGAAAGCAGCATTTGTCAAAACTTTATTGATTGCCAGAGCAGCCAGGAGGAGGTTGGGGCTGGATCTGATCACCAGACAAGCCAGAACCAGGTTCACAACAATGACCATAGCAGTGATTAGAGGCAGCAGCCACAGCAGCATGTAAGGTAGATAAACCATTTTTTATTATTATTTATTTTTGACTATTCTTGCCTCTCCCCTGTCTCCATCAGACAGGCATTCTTCTGTGACTGGTCAAAGGGTTTTATGGATCGTGATGGGCTGACTGCATGTTAGATGCATAGGGAGAGTGAAGGAGATGACCAACATGTACACAAGATGTGAATGCTTTATCATTAGCATCATACAGGGAAAAGCTTTAATGTTTCAAAAACCATATGCATTTGGTTTTCTGATTAAAAAACATGCATTTTTTTTTAAACAAAACCACAATGTGTGAACACAGCGTTACTGGGAAGTGTTATATCATGGGACCAGATTGTGTGATTGAGCCTTACAGTATAGTCAGTATATATACAGATACATGATACAGATGCATATTCTTATATGCTATATACTGTATACACATACCTTCACATGTATATAGGTAAATATGGAAACAGATACACACACACAAACACACATATATATGCTGTATATAGATGTATGTATATATAGAATGACCGAGAGCCAGAGCTAGTGATAACTTAGCATAACTCCATACTACACTATTTTGCCCTATACTTCGTGAACATATCGTTAAAAATTGTAAAGAGTTTTTTGCAGCTTATTTGTGACATTTTGTATTTTTACACCATTTACTCGACTTCTGAAATTTAGGTGGTAAAGAGGGCTTGGTTGGCTTGTCGAGTTGATATACACCAAATTTATCAAATGTGACTTAAAAATGTAGTAAAAGTTGTTGCAACCTCACCCCAGTAAAGCGGTTGGTGTAGAAGGCGAATAAACATCTCAGGGCAGAAGTGTTAAACTTAAAAGTGTGCCAAATTTATCACACATTATGCAACATTTAATACATTTGACACAACTAACTTTTGAAATTCTCCTCATGATAAATCCTCCTATAGTATAAGAATAAGAGGCTGCTTTGTACATCTAAATGGACAACAGTCAATCCTTGAGTGATGGATGATGGCGGGGATCGCTCCCTACATGAATATACGTAGGGAGCAATTCTACTAGCCAAATGGCACATTACTTTATACATCTGTTTTGGTTACTACTAGTACAGACCTGTAGCTGTAATAAGCTGTCCTCCCATAGGGCAGCATTAAAGGGGTGTCCTGGTTGTTTTTTTAACACATAGGGAGGCTTAAAATAATGCACACTATATACTCACTTGTCTGTTTGACTGGAGATCCACATGAGAGTCTCTATTCAGGTCCCCGTTCTTCCAGACCCACACAGAAATGCTTCAGCAAGTCAGTGTCAAACAGAGACTGTCCACTAGATCCCCAGCCAATGGGACAGGTAAGTATATAGGGTTTGTTATTTATGTGCCAAAAAAAAGAAACTGGAACACCCCTTTAAATACTTTCAAACTACCTTCAATAAAGAAATGTAAGGGATCAGTGCAGTAATACGGTATTATATTCAGTATAGTGTGTGCTATCCACACTTATTGATAACAGGATTATTATAAGCCTCCGGAATGTCACAGTTATCAGGATCATTGGTCACGAGTTCAGTAGTTATGGCAAGAAGTGATATAAACTGTACATTCCCATCTCTGCTCCGATGTTCTCTCTTTGTGACCATTAGATGTGATATATAAATGCTCCTGGTAGGTTTTTTTTCGGTTTCCAGTCTGCTCTGATCTTTTGTACCAGTTCCCTAGCACCTGTGCTTGTTAAAGTTATTGTTTATTGAATTTCTGGATTTATGGCTCTTGGCTTACATTCATGACCCTTATTAGATATGTGTTTCCAGAAGCTATATTTTTAACTCTTTCCCCTTGTAGTTAAAGGCAATTTGTCAAGAATTTACCCCCTGCAAAAATCACATTGTCATGTAGGACTGTTGGAAACATAACTAAAATACCTTTCTCCAAATAATTTCTCCAAATACAGGTTTACTGTGACCAAATTTATTTAGTAACTAGCAGAAGGACCCGGCTTCGCACGGGTATATTTCATTTTTTGTTTTTTGTAGTGGCCCCATAAGAATAGGCTGGTTGCTATGGAAACGTGGTGTAAAGCTGTGTGTATGTGAAGACTGAAGAACCTGCGAGTTTCCATTGGTCCATAAGCGTCATGTGATCATGTGTATTTCAGTTTGGATATCAGTAAAATTCTGCGATCGGTTGTTATGGAAACCTGGAGTAAAGCTGTGTGTATGTGACCTTGTGTAACAGTGTCATCTACAGCTCCCTACCCCTTTAAAGCTAACCTTATGGAAACCTGGTAAATTAAATGTCAACTTACATTGGCTGATACACATCATATGACTGAATATTTAAGGACCTGCGAACTGCTACTGACTAATAGAGATCATAAATAGGTTGGTTGCTATGGAAACCTGGTGTGACCTTGTATAACAGTGTCATCCACAGCGCCCTTCCCTTTTAAAGCTGACCTAAAGCAGTGAAGAAAAATGGCTGGGTTGTTTTGGGAACCTGGAGTAAAACTGTGTGTATGTGACCTTGTGTAACACTGTCATCCACAGCACCCTACACCTTTAAAGCTGACCTACAGCAGTGAAGACAAATGGCTGGGTTGTTATGGAAACCTGGAGTAAAGCTGTGTACACATGGAGACTAAGCGCCTACGAGCTTCTATTGGCTGATAAGGGACATGTGACCATGTGTATGGCAGTTGGAATATGAGTGAAAGACTTGCAGGCTTGTATTGGCTAATGCAGGTCATTTTTTGGGAATACTGTATCTCAGGAATGGTACGTCCTAGAGAGCTGAGACCCAATCTCAAACCTTCCCGGACACCTGATGTACCTGTGTGCCAAATTTGGTGAAGATCAGTCCAGTTGTTTGGTCGCGCATAAAGAACAGACAGACAGAAACTCATTTTGTATAGATAAGCGATATGCAAACTAGGCTGGAAGTCCAATGTGGGGGTCTCCGGAGTGCCACAAGTCTCTGGCTCTCCAGCACTGATCCTGTCCAGCAATATTCTGCACTGCTGATCAAGCCTGGGTTCAGATCTTTACCCTCTCCCTGTGCCACTGCCTCTTCCACATGGGAGAGGAGGAATGTCTGTACCCAGGTTAGAAGGGCAGTGTAGAGCAGTGCTGTGTGGGATTAGTGCTGGGGATCCAGACACTGACACTACTGTGGAGATGTGCCCATTGCACTTCCAGCTTCATTTGCCTATTATTAAATTTTGTAACTGGAGGAAACAAAACTATGTTTAGAATATTTGCCAAGAGCCCTATGGTGCAATATGATTTCTGCAGGAGGTAAATTGTTGATGACAGATTTCCTTTAAATTGGATACAGTACATAGAGCGTCTCCAGTCTTATCCAGCTCACCAAGTGTAGAAGCTGCAGAAACCTATCAGTGTCAGCTGGGTGCAAGGAAGTGCTGGCAGCACATGAGACAATAGTAACAGGGGAGAGTCCTGCACTCTCTTAATCCAATAAAAACAGCATTTATTTGAGGCGATTTAAACCACATAGACGCAGGAACACTGCGCTGGACTTTCCTCCTTTAAATAGGATGTATGAGACTTCAAAAAGTGTCTGCTTCTAACCCCAGAAACATAGCCAGGGCTGCACAGTGCCAGGGGTGGGCAGTGCCTGGCATTGTAGTTGAGCCTCATTCCAGTGAACGGGACTGAGCTGCAATACTAGGCACTGTATGTGGATAGGAGTGTTAAAAAAAACCACACCCTTTCCCTTAGATCTTTAGGCTAGGGCTATCTGGTGACTCCTGTAGCCAAAGATTGTCATGTTGTCTCACGTCTCCTTCATTAATGTAAGTTAATAGAGTCACATTGCAACCCCAAGGGCACTGTAGCCTCTAGTCACAAAAAGATGGAACACTGCTCCATCTTTTTGCAGCACCCTTGTGGTCACAATGTATCTCTATCCACTTACATTAGTGAAGGAGTCACAAGGCAATAATCTTTGGTTGTGTGTCAGTAGTTGCAGCAACGGTTTCCGTGTAATCCAAGCCTTAGCTCATTATTAACTCTTATTTTCTAATGACACATATTCCCTATGCACCTAACCACCGCCGCCACATTCACATGGAGCATTTCAGGGACCCTCTTAACAGACAATTACCCCTATTTTGTGGTTTAAGAACCAAACACGTAAGAGGGATGTTTTATGCTTTTACTACAGGGATCTAAATAAAGAACGAATATTGGTATTTTCAGTGAGCGCTGGACCCTAACTTTCTTTGTACTAAGGAACAAAGCAGTCTCTATGCCATGCAACATCTATTTGGGGTCACCTACCTTCGCATATGGATGTACCCGGGAGCAGTGATCTGACTGATATTACATGTATAATCCATGATTTATGAAATACAAGATGAAAACTTGTATTAGAGGGATTGTCCAGGGACTAAAAAGTGATTGATATCCACAAGATAGGTCATCAGTATCAGATCAGTCAGGGTCTGACAGTCAGAACCATTGTGAATCTGATCAGGTGTTTTGTCACCCGGAAGCCACTTACTAGGGATATGGCCAGAGATTGCCTGCCCCTATTGCAGTGAATGCAGAGCCACTGCTACACTCACCGAAACTGCAGCCCCACTCCCATTCACTTGATTAGGAACAGGGCTGCTATCAGCTGTATACGTAGTATATGACTCCTGGCAGCCGAAACACCTGATAGATCTGATAGGTCATTAGTATCAATTACCTTCAGGTCCTGGACAACCCCTTTATACTCCATGGTCAACAACAGCTTTTTGCAAAAAAAAAAAAAAAAAAAAAAATGTTGTTCGGGTCCCCCGACGAACCCGAGCAATGGAAACCATGGCATTAGTGTGAACCTAGCGTAGACAGTAGTCAAACATTTATGTGACTGCAATGGGAATAAATACAATTCAGTGTAATGTTTCTTGGCTTCTCATTAGCCCAGCACAGAATTCACATGGGGTTGTTTAACTCCTCCATTAGGATAATGACACCAGTGGACCGGTCACCTGCCCCACCGCACGTCTATCTACTGCTGTGACCATTCCAGTGATCTCACCACAGGCTACTCGATCCACACTCAACCTGATAACAATAAATTAAAGCCGCTAATATATGTATCTTATATATGTCTGTTTCTTTATTGCAAAGAAATTCTGTTCTAGAACACAGTACAAGAAAGGTCCATTTATGGCATAAATGTACAGCAGCGGTGGTTCTTGATGTGTACACCCTGCCGCGGTGGCAGACATCATTTTTTATTATGTGGGTTGCTTAGCATGTGTGAAGTTCTCCATTATAATGGTCAAAGTTCACCTACAAAAGTGCTTTCTGCAGAAAGGCCAACAGGAGATGCTCAGCATGTCCAATTATAATAGAAGCTACACGGAAAATGTCGGTGTGACATCTACAGCTCAAAGGAACTCTGCTTTAAATGGGCCATATCCACCCTTCTTATTTTAATCATCTTGTCTTGCAAACCAGAACTTGATATCTGCACTGACATTTTTTTTTGTTTTTGGTGTGAATCTCATTGGCAGCCTGTCATTGTTCCAGAGCCTGAAACACACAATGGCAATACGGTATATGATAAATAGGGAATCCACAAAACTAAAATTCATTTGAGTTTGTAACTCCCAAGAATACTCCATCAGGTGTAGGGCTGAAACTTTTTCTTAAAGTACACATAATTATAATGTATAGTTTAACCCTGTCGGATAATTCATGGTGCCCTATCTGAGAATGGCATATAATGGAGAGAAGCTGAGCTCTGTGATATATAGGGTTATGTAATAGAGGGAGAGAAGCTGAGCTCTGTGATATATAGGGTTATGTAATAGAGGGAGAGAAGCTGAGCTCTGTGATATATATAGGTTTATATGATAGAGGGAGAGAAGCTGAGCTCTGTGATATATAGGGTTATATGACAGAGGGAGAGAAGCTGAGCTCTGTGATATATAGGGTTATATGATAGAGGGAGAGAAGCTGAGCTCTGTGATATATAGGTTATATGATACAGGAGAGAAGCTGAGATCTGTGATATATAGGTTATATGATACAGGAGAGAAGCTGAGATCTGTGATATATAGGGTTATATGATAGAGGAGAGAAGCTGAGCTCTGTGATATATAGGTTATATGATACAGGAGAGAAGCTGAGCTCTGATATATATAGGTTTATATGATAGAGGAGAGAAGCTGAGCTCTGAGATATATAGGTTATATGATAGAGGAGAGAAGCTGAGCTCTGTGATATATAGGGTTATATGATAGAGGAGAGAAGCTGAGCTCTGTGATATATAGGATCATATGATAGAGGGAGAGAAGCTGAGCTCTGTGATATATAGGGATATATGATAGAGGAGAGAAGCTGAGCTCTGTGATATATAGGATCATATGATAGAGGGAGAGAAGCTGAGCTCTGTGATATATAGGTTATATGATAAAGGAGAGAAGCTGAGCTCTGTGATATATAGGTTTATATGATAGAGGAGAGAAGCTGAGCTCTGAGATATATAGGTTTATATGATAGAGGAGAGAAGCTGAGCTCTGAGATATATAGGTTATATGATAGAGGAGAGAAGCTGAGCTCTGAGATATATAGGTTTATATATAATATATAATAAGTCTCCGCTTATTATACTCGGGGGTCTGAAGAGACCCCACAGTATAATAATAGCAGTTTCGTTTCGGTCATGTTTGGTCCGATCAAAGCTGCTGCGTGAGGACTCTGCTGCTGTGCCAGGGAAATAAGCCTTGCGTGCCACTCTTGGCACGCGTGCTGGGGGTTGCCAACCCCTGGTCTAATAGAAGTGAAAGCATTTTGCTATTCACTGCGATACAGTAGTATTGCAGTGAATAGTATGAGCGATCAGACCCCCTAGGTTTCAAGGTCCCTAGGGGGTCTGATCATAAAAGTAAAAGAACAGAAAAAAAAAAGTTTAAAAAAAAAAAAAACACATAAGTTCAAATAACCCTCCTTTCCCTAGATCAGATATAAAAGTAAATAAACAAAAGTAAACATAAACACATTAGGTATGACCGCGCTCCAAAATGCCCGGACTATTAAAATATTAAAATATTTATCCCATACGGTGAATGGCGTAGCGGCGAAAAAAAAAATTAAAATGGCCAAATAGCGTTTTTTTTCAAAACTTTGCCTCCTATAAAAAATTGAATAAAAAGTGATCAAACCATCAGATCTTTCCCCAAATGGTATCAATAAAAATGACATTTTGTCCCGCATAAAAAGATGCCTTACCCAGCTCCATACATGTAAATATGAAAAAGTTACAGGTGTCACAATATGGTGACACAAATTTTTTTTTTCTATTTTGCAAAGTTTTCAATTTTTTGAAAGGTATCAAAACATTACAAATACTATATAAATTTGGTATCACCGTGTTCGTACTGACCTGCATAGAATACAGGTAACATGTCATTTTTACCACACAGTGAATGCCATAAAAATTAAACCCATATGAAATTGGCGCAAATGCAGTTTTTCTCCAATTGCACCTCATTCTGAATTTTTTTCCAGCTTCCCAGTACATTGCACAGCATATTAAATGGTGACATTAGAAAGTACAATTTGTTTCGCAAACAATAAGCCATCATGTGAACTGAAAAATGAAAAAGTTATGGCTCTTGGAATGTGGGGAGGGAAAAACGAAAATGCAAAAATGAAAAATGTCTTGGTCTTTAAGGGTTAAACCTGGTGGCCGTTCAGGAGCTGATGATCGTCATCCTCTGGAATGAGATTCGGGGTTGCGATCTGTTGCACTGCTTTTTTGACATTTAGCCTCCCATAAAATTTTAATAAAAAGTGATCAAAACATCAGTCGTTCCCAAAATGGTATAACTAAAAAGTACGTCTGGCCCGCCAGAAAAGACACCTTATGCAGTGCCATATACTAGAATATAAAAAAGTTATGGGTGTCTGAATATGGCGACCCCAAGAAATATTGTTTTTAAAGTTTTGGGTCTTTTTAAAAAAAGCATAGAAAAAACTATATAAATGTGGTAAATCCGTACTCATACCAACCATAAAATACAGGCGGTAACATGTCATTTTGGCTGTGCAGTGAACACAGTAAAAACAAAGCCAGTTAGAAAGTCACATAAATGCAGTTTTTCTCAATTTCTACCAATTTTTTCCAGCTATGCAGAACATTAAATGGTACCATTATAAAGTATAATTTCTTTGATAAAAATAAGATCTTTTTGACTAGAAACCAACTTGGCTTTATTTCATGGACTCACTATAGTCACTATGCTTGGTATCAATAAGTAGGGTCTGCTGGGACCCCACACCATATGACATCCATATGCTCCATTCTTCATCTGCTGGACCAGCAGCTTTTGTACCATGGTTGTCCCCAATATAATGTAAGAAAACAGAATAAAAATATACAATCAGTATATAAAATATATTACAATATTAACACATAATATTAGACTCTTACTAAAGACAAAAAAAAATTACTTGATACTTTCCCTTTAAATACCTGATATCTGATAGTCTTCCAGTATTAAACGATCATTTTTTTTATTCTATTAAATGGGAATAACGCAGGAGAAAAATGAAATAGAACAGGCACATCCGCCGCTCTCTGTAAATGGACCAGTAACTTTTCCCTCTAAGGTCCAGCGTACGTTACCTTTCAATAAATGCATATTATTGATTTTTCTCGAGATGGGAAGTTTTTGCAGCGTATATTATTCCTGTAACATTTAGCTGGGTATTTGGAGAGAACCATGCAGCCAACATCCCAAACATCTGGCCAGACCTAAATGAAATAAACATTTACAGCTTTTCTGACCTTTTCCTATGGATGAAAGATTGTGTATAACCTTTCAAGAGGCTCAGTATGATTTAAAACTTAGAGCAGCATTCCCTGTAGGCTGTTACATTAGAGTACAGATGAGATAGAAAAAATTGAAAAGGCTTGATTTAAAAATATCTACAAACTTTTGGAAGCAATCATAGAAGGTCAGCTCATTCTGGACTCGGCGAAGTGCAAGCAAGGAAATGGGATTAGATTTTAGCTGTTTTTTAATCATGCATGTAACATGGCAAATGAATGAAATACTAAAATACTCATATTTACAAATATGAACTATTATATGAACATCTAAAGTCTGGGGCAAAGTACAAAAGGTAAAATGATATAATGGCAGTAAATTTAATTATTAATAACAACAACAATACCAATAATAATAATAATAATAATAGTAATTTTTAAAATTATAGTGAATGCTATTTCTATAGCGTTTGCACTATATAGTGTCTGCACACTCCCCATTTTGCTAGGATTATCCTGAATTTTCAGTAAAGCTAAATTCATATCGCCGTTGGAAACTCACTGCAGATATCAGCGGAGAAAAATCCTGCAAAGAGAATCAGTTTCAGTATAAAAACGGAGGGCACCCAACAAACACCCGACAGATAGTCTATGGAGTCCGCTGGTGTCCGTGGGTAACTGCTGTTTCAGCCGGCTCCCCATCGTTCGGGTCCCCCGCCAGACCTGAACAATGGAGAGCCGGGTGCAGATGTGAACCTAGCCTAATAATACCAGCGAATATGGTACATTCCGAACCCAAAGTGAGCATTCACAGCCATTTAGGGGAATTCCCAATTAGGTGAACCTATAAGCCTGGAAATTCATTTACATAGTTACATAGTAGATGAGGTTGGATAAAGACATCAGTCCATCAAGTCCAACCTATAACCCTACAGTCCCCTACAGTGTTGATCCATAGGAAGGCAAAAAATCCCATGAGGCTTATGCCAATTGCTGCATGTCAAAATTCCTTCCCAACTCCAATCTGGCAATCAGTATAAAACCCTGGATCAACGTGACCTTAAAATCTAGAGCCCATAACCCGTAATGTTGTTCTGTTCGAGAAAGGCATCCAGGCACTCTTTGAACTTGTTCAATGAATCCACCATCACCACTTCCTGGGGCAGAGAGTTCCATAGCCTTGTTGTTCTTACTGTAAAGAATCCTCTTCTATGTTGCTGGTGAAACTTTCTCTCCTCCAGTCGTACAGGATGTCTCCTTGTCACTGTCACTGGCCTAGGGGTAAAAAAAATCATTACAAAGTTCTTTGTGCTGTCCCTTCATGTATTTGTACATTGTTATTAGATCTCCCCGTAGACGTCTTTTCTCTAAACTGAATAACCCCAAGTTTGTTAATCTATCTCAGGGGTGTCAAACTTATTTTCACCCAACTCATTTTCACCACTTCAGCCTCACGGGGTTCCTTGAAGGGCCAAGATTATTTTACACGTGTATAAAAGTAACTTCTCCTTAACAGTTAAGCGAGCTATTAGACAGCGTATAATATAAACAGGCACCATAGCCCCTATTTATAGAGCCCCATTTACACACACTATAATGTTCCACAGCAGTCCCTGCACACTGTATTATGACTTGCAGCTGCCCCTGCACACGGTATTATGCACGGTATTATGCTCCCTAGTGGCCCCTGCACATGGTATTATGCTCCATATTGGCCCCTGCACACGGTATGATGCTCCATATTGGCCCCTGCACATGGTATTATGCTCCACAGTGGCCACTGCACACGGTATTATGCTCCATAATGGCCCCTGCACTGGTATTATGCTCCATAGTGGCCCCTGTACTGGTATTATGCACCACAGTGGTCCCTGCACAGGGTATTATGCCCCATAGTGGACAAACCATGAACTATTATTATACTCTGGGTTCTTTTCAGACCACAGAGTATAATGAACGGAGACCCAGGGGAGGTGACAAACATAAAAACCAGTGTTACTTACCTATCCTGGACACCGGTGCACTCCTTGCAGCTTTCGGCCCTGTTTAATTGCGCACACATGTCACATGATCAGGCAGGCGACGCAACGTCTGTGTCTCTTCTCATCCACGACGTCTGTGTCTCAGCGTAGGCAGCTCGATGACGTCATTGTATCGCCGCCTGCGCTCAGATGTGACGTCTCTTAAACCAGCCCAGGACAGGCCCTGCTCAGCTCTGTTTTTGTTTTTTTTGTTTTTTAAAGTGGCCTGTCCTGGGCTGGTTTACATTGAATAGAAAAATGCCGCCCCGCAGACAGTGAGGGACAGTGCCGCCTGAGGCAATAAAGATGGCGGCCGCCCAGGGGCGCACCGCTAATGAGGCGAAGTGAGGCGGCCGCCATCTTTATTGCTCTTGTATTGCGTGAGGCCGGGCCGGATAACAGAAGGCAGCGGGCCGGATTCGGCCCGCGGGCCTTGTGTTTGACACCTGTGATCTATCTAGTTCGATTATGTTTTTCCTTGTATATTGGGGCCCAGAATTATGCACAATAGTCTATGTGTGGCTGTACTAGTGATTTTTATAGAGGCATAACTATGTTCTTGTCATGAGAATCTATACCTCTTTTGATGCATCCCATAATTTTATTTGCCTTGGCAGCAGCTGCCTGTCCACCAAAATCCCCAAGTCCTTTTCAGTGGCAGTCTTACCCAGTAATTTACTATTAAGTACATAATCATACATTTTATTTCGTCGACCAAAATGCATAACCTTACATTTGTCGATATTAAACTTCATTTTCCAATTCTCGGCCCATGCTTCCAGCTTCCTTAGATCCCCTTGTAATATTCTATTATCCTCCTCATTTTTGATTACCTTACAAAGTTTAATATCATCTGCAAATATGGACACCCTGCTTTGTAAACCCTCTACCAGGTCATTAATAAAGATATTAAACAGGAGAGGGCCCAATACTGACCCCTGTGGCACCCCACTGGTGACTGTGACCCAGTCTGAATATTTACCATTTATAAGCACCCTCTGTTTCCAATCACTGAGCCAGTTGCGAACCCAAATGCATATGTTTTCCCCCAGTCCCAACATTCTCATTTTGCATAGCAACCTTTTATGTGGTACAGTATCAAAAGCCTTTGAAAAGTCCAGACACACCACGTCCACTGCATTACCCATGTCCAGTCTTGAACTGACCTCAAGAAGCACAGAAGTTCTGTGCTTTCTTCTCAATGCCTTTAGAAAATCTGAAACCTGTTGTATAAAGACATCATAGGAGAAGCTTCTCTACAACCCTTTTAGTATCTTTCACGTGATTTACAATTAAGTAGCTTAGTAGTTTTGAGATGACTTTTGAGAATCCAACACACCTTACATTATGACTGTCAGCGAAATGGAAGGTTACAGAATCCAGGACGGAGAGACCAAGTTGATGATCCATCACAATCTTTAATATGTGAAACACATCCAGCTTCTGAATTAGAGCAGGATTAGTTGGATTGGCCAAGCGTGCAGGTGTTCCCAGTGGGCCAGTGGCTTATCTCCTGTAATAACAAAATTCAACATGCTTGATCGTTCTTTCCCATGATCTGTCTGGTAAGGAGGAGACAGGCCAACACAATATACATAAGATAATGTGCCAGTCCCACTAAAATTGGCAGCTATGAGCCTATTACCGGACCAATTATCGGAAGGAATGCTGGTCTAAGTAATTATGCTAAAGATCACTTGTTTGGAACAAAAAAGATACATAAGATAACAAAAGATGCTAGATAATGAGCAGGAGGACATGCTACAGAAAATGCAAACTGTATAGGGATGCACAATTTGTGGGAAATGATTGTGAATGAGCATCCCTAAGAAAGTCTGTTCCTGAGCAGTGCTTGCCAGGTCAGTCTATGTAAAAGGACCTATGTATGAGCCATGTACCTGTGTCCATGATAACATCTCGATAAAGCTGACCACAGGTTTTATCCTGTACCCATTATATTCGGATGTTCCTATGTGTGTAGTATCATTTAAAACTGACAGATTAGGTTTTTATGACATGAATTAATTTTATCATAAAGATCATTTGAATAAAAATCTCTATGATGAATTTCCTCGTAAATTGTAATTCTTTTATAATTCTGCTTCTATTAATAACCTGTGTTAGGGATTGAAGCCGGAGAAATCATCTGACAAGAAAATGTTTTAGGCATGACTGACAATTTTTTTAATAGGTCTGTTGCATTTCATGAACGGTTCATCAGTGCTCTTATGGACATGGTTTTAAGCTAGCTAGACACCTTCCATAGGTTTCATCTGAAAGCTCAATAGCTCCCAAATTCTTCATTCATGTACATACCAAACCTTGTGTATGTGTTACAAATGGATACATGGGAGTAAGCCAGTGCCAGATACCTGTGCTGGTGGGTTATCTCACGTAAGAACAAAGGCTGGTCAGGTTAAAGGGAGTCTGTCACCAGAATCTTGCATATAATAGATAGATAGGTTAGGTCACCTGAATCAAACAGTGTTTTCCCCTTGTGAATCGCTGCCTCTGTTGCCGAGATATCAATGTCTTTGTCAAAATCCCAGTAAGCTCTTTGGAGCAATGAGGGCTTACTTCTTTGAAGCAACTGCAACACCCTCATTGCTCCAAAGAGCTCATTTTACATTGACAAAAACAGTGATATCTCGGCAAAGGAGGCTGAAAACACCATTTGATTCAAGTGACTCTCACCTATCTATCTACGAGACTTGCTGGGTCCTGATGGCAGACTCACTTTAAGCTAGCCAGACGCCTTTAATAGGTTTCGGCTAAAAGCTTGTTTGCCCAACAGCTGTTGCGTTCTCCATTCATGTGTATGCTCAGCCAAACCTTGTAGATGTGTTACAAATATGAAGATAGGAGAAATCCACTGTCAGACACCTTATCTCACATAAGAACAAATGATTGGACATTACATTCCCTTAGACAATATTACAGCAGGTAAATATAATATATAAAGTCAACTGTAAACATCTGATTTTGGACATCCATGATGCGGCCACCCAATTGATGACGGAGTCGTTCTTACAAATTTTACAAAGGATTCCGACATCAACAATAACGTTTAGACTATGTGATCAGAGGGTTGGTTTAATTGTTAAAAAAAAAAAAAAAAATCTCAGGGAGTCTGCACAAGCTGGCTGATGATTGGCGAAAAGCAACCAATCATGCCAAACACTGACATTCTCAGCCAACCACTGGCAACAATTATCTAACATGTTTGAACTATTTTTGCCAGACTAAAATCTCCCAATGCAAAGGTTCACAGTATTTTCATATCTGATCTTCAACAGAAATGGCCAAAATGTGACATTTCAGCTATCAAAAATCTAAAGTGTGTGGGATGGGCCTAATCACAAGGAGACTCGAGCCTCAGCAAGATCGAGCAGGATGCTTATATTTTCAGCAATCTCTGCCTCCCATTGAATATAATGAATCTGGGCAAATCCGCAGCAAATTCTTCCATATGAACTTACCCTTACAGTCCAGTCTCCATCCCTAAGCCTAGACCAGTGATTGGTCAGGGATGCTCCAGGTCCCTTCAACTGGAAGAGGAACCAGACCACACTGGAAGGGTCCTAAAAAGAGGGGAAATTAACATAAAGAAAAGCTGCAAAACAATACAAATATGGGAAAAATACACATATATATACAAACTGTATACAAAGTGGCACATGAACAACTACAAAATAAAATAAAAACAGGTTCACCGGGATGCTGCAACAACAGGAATAGAAAAAGATGTAAAATCTTAAGAGCTATGCAGCTACATTTCTCAACAGTACATCCTTAGGCTAGTCTTGGCCAAGATTCTAGGTACATCTTGTTCTCTCTTACCTGAACATACCCCGCAGATATTTAGAGACTGAGTGCTGTCTGACCTGTTACCTCTGATTGAACTCCACCTGCCTTTCCAACCTTAGCCTGAACCTGGCCAGCAAAGCGTCTTCAGTTATTGCAATGCTTATTCTCATTGTTGACCTTGAACTGTCTGACCGCGAATCAGTCAGAGTAATTGCTACCAAAAAGCAGCTTCTAATATGGGGATGTTGATTGCATTTCCATGGATACTGTACATAGGAAATCCACTGTAATTACCAAGAAGATGTTATCTACGACCATCTAAATTGTTGTTTCATCCAAATCATCCTTAAACATGATGAGGACCGAGGCCGGAGGCTCCATTATTTCAGCTGAAACAGATGGGTATGGAAGGCAAAATATTTTTCACAATTTGGTCAATATATGTTTTATAAAAAATGATTAAGGTTATTAAGGCTTTTTTTTTTTAGTCTGTATTTAAACCAAACGGGAGACGGTAAATAGACATGACCAGGGACACAGCCTCACTATAGGTGAAGTAAAAGAGAGGAAAACAAGCCAATAAGCAATTGGAATTAAAAATGGATTCATAAAATGTCAGTAACAGAAGAGTCCACAATATTTTCAATTTGCTAAAAAGATAAAAAACTGAAAAATCTGCTTTCGTACCAAGGAAGAAAAAGCAAACAACCAATAAAAAGTGAAAAAGAGAGAAGAGAAATATGCAATAAAATCCACCTATATAAAGAGGGAGGGATAGGGAAGGGCAAATACCCACCATATGTTGATAAACTGATAAACTGCTTGGGTAGGTCTTGAGTGCAAACATGTATTCCTTAGACTAGGTGAAGCTAATCCAAAAAAATATTGAATTTCTAGATAGATAAATAAATATGATAGATAGATAGATAGATAGATAGATAGATAGATAGATAGATATGATAGATATATAATTATGATAGATAGATAGATATGATAGATAGATAGATAGATATGATAGATAGATAGATATGATAGATAGATAGATAAATATGATAGATAGATAGATATGATAGATAGATAGATAGATAGATGGATAAATATGATAGATAGATAGATAGATAGATAGATAGATAGATAGATAAATATGATAGATAGATAGATAGATATGATAGATAGATAGATAGATAGATAGATAAATATGATAGATAGATAGATAGATAGATATGATAGATAGATAGATAGATAGATAGATAAGATAGATATGATAGATAGATAGACGGGGGGGGGGGGGTCTGCATAGATTTGTTGCCCATAAGAAGGGGAATTGGACCTATTTAGCTCAGGGCCCAATTAGAAGCCCTATGAGCTAAATCTCTGATATGACTACCCATACAAAAGTGGCCACAACACAAATGCTTGTTTATGAATATGCAGTTAATAAGGCTATAAGATCTGGGGCCTATAGCCATAGTAATAAGGGGATACAGAGGTAGCTTTGGCACTTAGGTGATGGTATCTGATGGGGCCAAAGATTCTTCTACTTCATAAGAAGACACCTCTAAACTATACCTATCCTTTATGTTACATTGGTGGCAAGCCAACCACTGGGACTCCCACTGATCATGAAAATGGGAGTCCTATGTGCCTAGAATAAATGGAAGGCCAGGTAACACATACATGCTGTTACCTCATTCAGTTCTTGGGACTACTGGAGACAGCCGAGTGCTGTATTTGGCTTCTCTTTTGCGCTCTTATAGAGATGAATAGAGTGTCATTGTGCATGCAAGACATACCCATCCATCGACACATGGTATACAGGACCTCGTTCTTGTGATTGATGGAGGTCCCAGTTATCAGTCCCCCACCCATCAAGCAGTTATCCTCTATCCAGTGGCTATGGCATATCTTGTAAATCCTTGAATACCCCTTTAAGCTATTTCTTTGCATGGGTCACTGATTTCTGTTTGGTACTAAGAGCTGCCAGAACTCTTTACCACTTTGAGATCTATAAATGAAGCTCTTCACGGTTCTGAAGACAATTTTTGTCACATAGCTCTTTAACAAAATATAGATTTTTTTTCAGACCATCAGAATAAACAATAAGACGCTATAAAATATATTAAAAGAAAGTCACTTGATTGTTTGAGTGTCATTTCTCTAGTTAATATATTTTATTGATTGGAAATCCTATGAGAAAGAAAAAACTTTTTTTTTCTTCTTTTTTATTTTATAAATTACCATGAGTCCCCAAATAGCGGTCTCTGGGGACATTCTGTCATTTTATATTTGTTTGTTTTGTAATGCGCTGTGACGCCTGAGCGCTCACAGTGATTGAGTACTGAAGAGCATCCCTCATGCTTACTTGATTTCTGTGAAAAAGTGTTTCATAAGTGATCAGAGTCAGTGAAAGTGGCATAAAATTGAACTGCTTCGTAAGTGGCAAAGCCATTTCTGCTGTCCCCCCTCCTGAGCTCAAGAGCATTCGTGCCCTCCAATCATGCGATGTGCTCTTACATCTTCAGGCTGACGCATAAGGCATTCTGAATGCCAGGCCAGGAGGGTGAATACTCTTCAACCAGCTCATTCAAACACCCTCAGAGGCCAAAACTGTGACTAGATGAGCTCTTGGAATGTGAACGAGACACGCTTCTTCTGTCCTCGACACATCACACTGATTAAAGGAGCCTGGAATACAGCTGTGCCGCTGTCATCTCTATTTAACTAGCTGTGCCTTTGTGTCTCTTAAATCTTAACTTTTTGCAATCACTTTTATGTTTTTGTTTTCTTTTTGCATCTGTTACTGTATTTTAAGTATATCCATAATAAGTAAGGCTTATTATGGATATATGCACTCCTGCATGCAGGGTGGCACTAGGTATTGTCATTTACCCCCTACCAGCTCAGGTGTTCCAGACCAGTGGTGATCAACCAACCACATTGGAGGAGCTTAGATGTGACTAGAAAATGGCGAACCTCTCTGGATTTGTTTTGGTAGCTCGGGTTCAAGATTCATTTGAGATCAAACAAGTTTAGCACCTTGAAATGGCTTAAAACATAGTGTAGAATACAGTCAGGGCTCCTAGGAACCTATCTATAAAACATAGTGTAGAACACTGTCAGGGCTCCTAGGAACCTATGTCTATAAAACATAGTGTAGAATACAGTCAGGGCTCCTAGGAACCTATCTATAAAACATAGTGTATAACACTCTCAGGGCTCCTAGGAACCTATGTCTATAAAACATAGTGTAGACCACTGTCAGGGCTCCTAGGAACCTATCTATAAAACATAGTGTAGAACACTGTCAGGGCTCCTAGGAACCTATCTATAAAACATAGTGTAGAACACTGTCAGGGCTCCTAGGAACCTATCTATAAAACATAGTGTATAATACTGTCAGGGCTCCTAGGAGCCTATCTATAAAACATAGTGTAGAACACTGTCAGGACTCCTAGTAATCTATCTATAAAACATAGTGTAGAACACTGTCAGGGCTTCTTGGAACCTATCTATAAAACATAGTGTAGAATACTGTCAAGACTCCTAGTAACCTATCTATAAAACATAGTGTAGAACACTCTTAGGGCTCCTAGGAGCCTATCTATAAAACATAGTGCAGAACACTGTCAGGACTCCTAGCAACCTATCTATAAAACATAGTGTAGAACACTCTTAGGGCTCCTAGGAACCTATCTATAAAACATAGTGTAGAACACTCTTAGGGCTCCTAGGAGCCCTATCTATAAAACATAGTTTATAACACTGTCAGGGCTCCTAGGAAGCTATCTATAAAACATAGTGTTTAACACTATCAGGGCTCCTAGGAACCTATCTATAACACATAGCGTATAACACTGTCAGGACTCCTAGGAACCTATCTATAAAACATAGTGTAGAATACTCTTAGGGCTCATAGGAACCTATCTATCCAATTTCTAGTCAACATCACAATGATGGCTTCTTTTAGCATACTCTACTTCCTCACATTTGACAACCAAAAATGTACGTATAGGGATCTGACCCTGCATCTAATAGGTGGGGTTCTTAGGCCTCCAGAGGTGGCAGATGCTGCTGGCCATGCATGTAGTCATCTAGCCAACCATGTAATACCTGGAAGAGTTAGGGCTGGCCAGAACAAGTGCATGTCCTCTTTAACTTTCATTGTAAACTAAAGATCAGTAGGTTATATCTTATGGGTATCTTGAGAACCCCACTGGTTCTGCTGTGACACAGATCTGTTTTCCTGCCATTACCTGAGCACCATAGGGAATTATTTGGTCTTTGATAGGTAGATTTTCTTCGACTCTGATTTACTTCAGTTTAGGAGATGTCACTATGTTAGCTAAGTGTACCTTCAGAATGTGTAAATGTAAAGCCAATGAAAGTTTGTGCTAACATAAATTAGGGCACCATGGCACTGAGCCACTAGAAGCTACCACTGAGGCCTAAGTTCTATACAAGTACAAGTTATTTGTAAGGAATTTCACCGCTCTCTCAGGCTCTGCTCCAGATTCTTAAAGTTGATGATGCCACATCAGCATGTTGAGGCGCTTGTCACTTTAGCTTGTGCTAAATATGTGCCGTGTTCATCCCTTTTCTCAAGACAACTGATGTTAAACAAGATATTGCACTGTTGGGCCGGGTAATTATACATCACTAAGCAGGAAGTTCATTACTTATTAAGCATACTTACAGGTAGTCATGTCATGGACTAAGCTGCCATGTACTCTGCTATTTCAGGAGACATTAATGACATCTATAAGATAATTCCTAACCTACAGCTTTAAATCCCCTCTGTCCTCCAGAAAATAAAAAAAACCTACTCACCTTACCTGATCCTGTGATGACTGAAGCTGATGAAGTTTCCCCTGCTCCAGAAGAGGTCGGCACAGGCTGTGGGATGCGGTGACGTCATCGCGCAGCCTGAACCAAGACATACAGTGCGCACTATACTGTGGCTTACAGTATGACAGAGCATGGAGAATAGATCTGTATGCTCTGTCATAGGTGACAGTTTCAACTGAAGCGGAGACTCCGCTTCAGTTGAAAGTGGTGCTCTCATGATGGGAGGCACCAGGGGAAACTTCGGGTTCCCCTGATCCACTGGGGGCCCCTTTGCACTGCAGGGCCCTGGGCGGCTGCCCAGTTTCTTCCCCCCCAGTCCAAATGTTACCCTTTTATTTGGGCAAAGGTGCTTGCTGGTGCATTTTTAGATATACATGGTGGGTTTATTGCTAAAAGCAAAAGTATTATAGAAAAATTTGCCCCTTTTCATGACTTATTGTTAGTTGAGAGACAAATTTGTGGCTGCAAGCCACTTGAAAATTGATGAAGAATTGGCTTTTCAAAATAAAATACAAAAGAAAGCCATAAAAAATTATCCCCTTATGGCAGTAGCTGTGAAATCAAAATATTTTTGCCAACACTGTTTCACTATCAGTGTGGTATAGTGGAATATGACTGACCAGGCCGCAGGACATGTCTGGCTGAGTGGTGGCAATAGTGGTAATTGTGGTAACATGTGTGGCAGTGCGGCAAGGCATATGATGGGCTAGGCAGCAGGACATGTCTGACTGTGTGTTGGCAGTGGTGGTAGCTCTGGCAGCATGAGGGCAGGCAGTAAAGAATAAATTAATCTGATGGATTTAGACAAAATTTGATTATTTGCAATGAAAGGGTCAACTGTCCTTTGTCTGTCTGTGTTACTGCTGCAGTCTGGCTCACACAGCACAGATATTCTCCCTCACTCCTATCTATGATTTCTATAATTAATTTACCTGTATTTGAATAAATCTGATTAAACTGTGTTCTAATTCTCCTACTTCTAGCTGTATTGCAAACTTTGCTACACTCAGTGCTCTGTATCATGCAGTCATGGCCGGCGTTAGGGGGGGGCAAACTGGGCAATTGCCCAGGGCCCCGACCCCAAAGGGGCCCCCGGGGTCCAGAGTCACCAGGCTCCAGAGTCAGGACCGGCCATATCGATAACAGAAAGGAACCCAGCGTCATGTGCCCCAGGGCCCCTTTCCGAGGTGAGTAAAAATAACAAACATTTTTACTCACCTGTCCTTGCGTCCGATGTCATCTTCTGGCGTTGCGGACATCACCGCTGAGGCCAGGCTTCAGCCGTAGCGATCACATGGGGTGTGCTGACAGCGTGCCTCACGTAATTGCTGAGGCCCAATCACAGGCTTCAGTGGTGACATCCACAACGTGTGACGTCAGCCGCAGAGCAGAGGAATCTGGCGGCAGCGGTGACAGGATAGTGGAGCAGCGCGAGGAGGCCCCGGAGAGGTAAGGCAAGGTAAGTATAACTATTTGTTATTTTCCCTTACCTCCCCCGGGCCTTTGATAATTATACTCTGGGGTCTGAAAAGACCTCAGAGTATAATATAATACTAGCACTAAGGAAGTCTATAGGGCCACTGTGGCGCATTATACTGGGGAGGGGGCCCTCTGGATAGCCTATTATACTGTGTGGGGCCTCTGTGTGTGGCATCCCAGAGCTGGCTATGGCTGGGCTGAGGGTGATCTCTGTGCATTGTATTATTTCCTGTTGCTTCATAGCCTGTGTGACATAGCAGGGGGTCCTGAGTCTCACACAACACAGCGCCACCTAGTGAGCCTCACACATGCATTACACCTCCCATAGGATTGAATAGTAACCAAATGTCCAATGGGAGGACATCGCCTGGGAAAAGGGGAGGAGTCAGCTGATCACTGGGTCCCCATGGTAACACCCCTGCAGGAAGGTCCTGCGTGTGAGGAGTTAGAAGTGTGGAGTGTTAGGAGGAGGAGGTGAGGAGATAAGTGTGATGTCCTGTGAAGAAAGCAGTGAGTTTAGTGCAGGAATCTCAAGTCCTAGACAGGCCCAGGAAGGTTGGAGAGCTGACATACTCCAGCTATTCAGAAGATCCTGTCCCCTGTCTGCCTAGCCATCGCCCTGAAGGAAGTCAAGCATCATCATCTTGTCAGCATGAGACTGTGGAGAGAACATTCTGGAACACGTGCTCCATAGCAAGTATCACAGGATCCAGGGGCCAAGGCCAGACCTGTGGAATATCCTGCCACCCTGACTATTGCACCCCAAAACTCTGAGCTATCAGGACCACATAACGTGAGTGGGGAATATTATGTACTAGTATCATGGTGGGCATCCTCCTATGTGCCAAATAGCAGCCCAGACGCACCTTAGGGCTGTAACACTGAAGTATAAGGGGCTAGGAACACCTTTCATCAAGTCTACCCTGCACCCCAGGACTTTGCTGTGTCACCAGGCGTACCCCGTTGTTTTGTATTGAAGAAACTGTTTAAGCATTTGTGCCTCCACACCCATGGAAGTAAAAGTTCAACTTTACAACCGTTTCTGTGTCTGACTCTGCACCGACAACATCAGGGCGCCCCAAACACCACCAGGCGGCACAGTATAGGGGAAGCGCCCCGGGGGAACAATCACCACCAACATTTGTGCAGCCCCCTCATCACCGGTACCAGTGGTGGTAACGTGGGACAGCACCAGTGCTGCGCCCTCGTGCCCAGAGACCGTGACAAGTCTGCGCTGTTTGCACCCCGCAATCCCAACTGCAGCGTTACCTTCCATCTGGTCACCGCAAGAAAAACTGGCGTCACGAACAGGATACAGGTGTGTGCCATTTTGAGAAAGTCGCCACGAAAAGTGCGCCAAATTGTCTCCAGAGCATCCGTCTTTATTGTGGACTTTGGTAAGATCAAGTTTATTCCCTGAGAGTGCTTGCCACAAAGAGGGGGAGCCCTATACCCCTGAAGTAAGCCCTAAAGACTGTCCTCTCAGTGTGTTACAGCCCTGGAAGAGTTAAAACGCCCAGGACTTGTTTGCTGCGCCACATCGCTGTGTAAGAACGCCCACAAAGGGTTAACAGTACCTTGCAAAAGTGCGGGAGATTTTTAGCACTGCCCATGAGGCCAGGAGACCCATCTGCCGCCATCTTAGGAGAGCCCAGAATGCTGAGCGCAATGCTCCAGCGCACCCATACAAGAAAGTGAAAGGCGAATGTGCCAGCGCTATTTCTGACTCTCCGGTGCCGCATCACCGTCCCTGCTGTGCACCGCTGATCTCTGGTCCACGCTGCAGTTGCTGTCAGTGAGTACTGTGCCTCCCTGTCCTTGTCTTCAGTCCTCCCACGGCCCCAGCGAGTGTTTTCCGTGTACAGTGTCCGTGGGGAGTGCCACCATTAAAGAGGGGGAGCACACCGTCAGCCTGCATCACAGTGACCCTGTTAATAGCTACAGCATTCTTAAAGGGACAGCATTCCAAGTTGTAGTCTCCATTCCCTGCCAGCAAGCAGTTGAGTTTCTTAAAGAGACGGCGACCTAATTTCAGTCATACCTGCAAACAACATGACTGAGCAAAGTGACATTGTGCCATCTGTTTCTAGTGATCCAGCAGTGCCCATGGCGAGCAGCCTACCATTCTCCATGCCATTTTACCCTGGCGCACCATGGCTGCCGCGCTACAAAGGGGAGGCGCATACCCTCAGGGACTTTCGTGAGAAGATGCTGTCTCTCTTCCAGTTCTATCCTCTGAATACAGAACAGCAGATACAGATCCTGCTGGGCCAGCTTGAGGGTGCTGCAGCTAGGGAGGTCAAATCCTGGCCTGCCTCTGACAAAAGAACCCCTGGGCAAATTCTGGACAAACTCCAGGTGAACTTTGACGTGCGATCTGTCTCCGAGGTAAAGATGCGCTTCTTTTCCAGACGACAACTACCTGGTGAGACCCTGCGGGACTATGCTTTATCCCTCCAAGAGGCGTTCAGAGCTGTGGTGCAAGTGGATCCACGTGAAAATGTGGACTCTGATAAAATCTTGCTTGACCGCTTCATAGAAGGGGCGGGTACCACATTGCTCCAGAGTCAGTTGCGAATGCTTGCTGCACAACATCCCAGCATCACGTTTGCTGACTTCAAGGCCCTTGCCATCCAGGTCTTGGGACAGGAGCAGCCCCAGCCGAGCCCAGTCATCTGTGCTCCCTCACCTGGACCCTCAACAAGCCTCGCTCCAGTTGTCCTGCCACTACCTCTGGGTACCTCACCTGCCGCCCAAACTGCGCAGACTACACCAGCAGACTCCAGAGATGACCTTCTGGCCCGAGTGGATCATCTGACCCGTGCCATGGAACAGATCACCGTCCGTCTAGATCGTCTGACCCAGCTGTCTTCATCGTCCAGTGATCCTTTGCGAAGTCTCAACATCTCACCTGAGTCGCCACCCAGACGTCCGTCTTCAGTGAAACCTCCGCAGAGTGAGAGGCCATACTGTAGCTATTGCCATAGATATGGACACACCAGGCCTCAGTGTTTTCAGTTAAACGGGCCACCCCCGAGGCAGCGGGCCGCCCCTCGGGAGGAAAGAAGAAGGGCCCAGGTGAATCTTCAGTGCCATTGTCACGCTTCGTCTCAGCCTGCCCACACATCACAATCCGGGTGAACGGCGTCCCTCTGACAGCATTGGTGGACACTGGATCTCAGGTAACAACCCTGCGCAAGCAGGTGTTCCTTGAACATTGGGACTTAGGTGTGTTGAATAGAACACCTGACACATGGATAAATCTGTGTGCCAGCAATGGACAGCCCATACCACAGCAGGGTTATTGGGAACCCACTATCCAGATTGGGGACTTGAAACTGCCTAGACAGGGTGTAATTGTCACTGATGTAGAGGATGATAGGTTTGCAGTTGTAATATTAGGCATGAATGTTTTACGCCATTGCTTTGCAGAAGTGTTGGATGCCTTGCATGCCTCTCTCCTTACAGCTTCTCCCAGTGACCAGCAGACCATTCAGCGGGCCATTCGTGTACTCAATGCCCAGCACAAGTTCGCCAACAAACAAGGTGAAATTGGTCGAGTCCGGATCCAAGATACCCGTCCAGTAACCCTACAGCCTGGAACAGAAACTATGGTGTGGTGCCGTGCCCGTCCGGGCATAGAAAATCAGGACTACGAGGCCTTGCTACAACCCATACAGATAGATGGCCAACCACTTGTCATGGCTGCCCGCAGCCTTGTCACAGTTTCCAATGGACGTGTTCCTGTCCGCTTAGTCAACTTGGGCGATGCTCCCGTGAACCTCCACAAGTTCCACTCTGTGGCCCTGCTACACCGGTTAGCACCAGAAGACATTCTCTCTGGTGATTCTACCGCCACACAGCATTCCACCCAAGCTGCTGAGAACATTCAGAATGGAGCCACGAAGTCCTGGTGGGATGAATTGAACGTGGGAGACGCCAATACCCCTATAGAGCACATCAATGGGGTTCGCAATGTGGCCAAGCGTTACCAACAGGCATTCAGCAAACACCCATTGGACTTTGGTAAGACCACGACCATACAACATCGCATTCTGACTGGCGACCACCATCCAATCAAGGAGCGTCACCGTCCAATACCACCAGCGATGTACCAACCGGTGAAAAAGTTGATCCAAGAGATGCGAGATGCTGATGTCATCCAGGAGAGTAACAGCCCCTGGGCAGCCCCGCTAGTCCTTGTCAAGAAGAAAGACGGAACCCTACGATTTTGTGTGGACTATCGTAAACTCAACAACGTCACGCACAAAGACGCATACCCATTGCCGCGGATTGAGGAATCTCTAACGGCTTTGGGATCAGCTACCTGTTTCTCGACCCTGGACTTAACCAGTGGATACTGGCAAGTCCCTATGGCGCCTGAAGATCGTGAAAAGACTGCATTTACGACCCCGATGGGACTCTTTGAATTCAATAGTATGCCATTTGGGCTATGTAATGCCCCAGCCACATTCCAACGGCTTATGGAGAGGTGCCTCGGCCATGAGAATTTCCAGAGTGTGCTACTGTACCTGGACGATGTTATTGTATTCTCCCGGACATACCAAGAACACCTTCGTCACCTATCCGAGGTATTCAAGGTACTTATACAGCACGGCCTAAAGTTGAAGCCCTCCAAGTGCTACCTGTTGAAACCCCAAGTTCACTACCTTGGGCATGTCGTGAGCGCACAAGGCGTCCAACCTGATCCTGAAAAGATCACTGCAGTCCAGAACTGGCGAAGACCAACTACCGTCAAAGAAGTCCGAAGCTTCCTTGGATTCGCAGGTTACTACCGGCGTTTCATACCACACTTCGCCCAAGTAGCTGAGCCTCTGAACGAGTTGTTGCGCGGTTGTCCCAGAGAAAACTACAACCGAAAGCTTCCGGTAGACTGGACAGCGCGTCAAGAGGAAGCCTTTCAAGCGCTTAAAGCACTTCTGACGCAACCACCAATTCTAGCCTATCCCGACTACAGTCAGCCATTCCGCTTGTACACAGATGCAAGTCACCAAGGTTTGGGTGCAGTGTTGTCCCAGGTTCAGGACAACAAAGAGCGAGTCATCGCCTACGCCAGCAGGAGTCTGAGAGGCGCGGAGAAGAACGACCAGAACTATAGTTCTTTCAAACTCGAACTTGTGGCGCTTGTCTGGGCCGTGACAGAGAAGTTTAAAGACTACCTGGCTGCCACACCCTTTACCGTGTACACAGATAACAATCCGTTGGCGCATCTGGACACTGCTCGACTGGGAGCCCTTGAACAACGGTGGGCCTCAAGACTCGCGAATTACAAGTTCTCTGTCAAGTATCGCAGTGGCAAGTCCAACGTTAACGCTGATGCACTCTCAAGGTTGCCTGTGGGAGAAGAACCACCCCGAGAAGACATCTGGGAAGAGGTGGAGATGCCACCATTCTACAACAAGTTTGCCCAACAGGTTGCTATTGGTGTCCCTGTAGAAGGAGAACCTCTGGCGAAAACAGCTGCCGAATCCCTCCAGGAGCCATCTCTGTGGAAAACGTTCCAAGAAGAGAGCAGAGTTTTAGGAGAATTGTCAGATTTCCTGCTTACAGGAAGAATACCAACCCGTGTAAAGAGAGGTCTTCATGACGTGGAATTAAAACGCCTTTGGCGACAGAGGAAGCGCCTGTTTGTCCAACGAGGCCTTCTACATAGAAACACTCTTGATCCTGTCACAGGTGAAAGGCTTCATCAGATCCTCGTACCAAGAAGAGACGCACAGATGATACTTGAGGCGTATCATGACAGATCCGGTCACTTCGGGGTACAAAAGACCGAAGCTACCATCCGTCGTCGCTTCTATTGGGTTGGGATGAGGAGTGACATTGAGAGTTGGTGCCGAGAGTGTCCCGCCTGTAGTATCACCAAGGAAGGTCGAAGAGATCAGAAGGCCCCTCTACATCCAATTAAGACTCAAAAGCCGTGTGAAATTGTTGCTCTGGACCATGTGAAGTTGGGTCCCACACGTTCCGGCTACAGCTACGCTCTGACAATGGTGGATCATTACTCCAAGTTCCTTGTCATCGTGCCTGTCAGAGATCTTACAGCAAGAACTACGGCTGAGACCTTCTACGCAGAGTTTGTCCGCCATTACGGTTGTCCTGAGCATATCCTCACCGACCGTGGATCGGCGTTTGAATCCCAATTGTTCCGTGAGCTGTGTCAGTTCCAAGACTGCAAGAAGTTGCGAACCACAGCGTATCACCCTCAAGGGAATGGTATGTGCGAGAAGGCAAATCAAGTGATCATCGGCATGCTAAGAACAGCCGCAGTTACACCTGGTGTTGAGTGGCCTGAGCGTATCAAGGACTTGGCCTATATTTACAACAACACACCCCAAACATCTACGGGATACGCACCATTTTATCTAATGTTTGGAAGACAAGGTCAACTTCCTTCAGACTTAACCCTTGGTGTGAAGGTCCCTGACACCATCAATCCACTACCCATAACAGACTGGGTTGTTGAACACCGCCGACGTATGGAGGAAGCTAAAGAGATAGTTGAAACGCGCATGGATGAGGTTCGTAGGAGACAACAGGAGGATTACAACCATCACGCCCATGCAGCACCCCTGAAAGTTGGCGACCGTGTATGGTTAAGGAATAACCATCGGAATGGGAAATTGGATCCATTCTGGGAGAAAGAACCATACAGTGTCATCTCCATACCATATCCTGAATCCGACGTGTATGAGATCTCTAAACCTGGGAGACAGCCCCAAGTAGTACACCGAAACCGTCTGAAGCTGTGCCTTAAAGAAGGACTACCCACAGAGGTGCCCCCAGCTGAGACAACGAGTACAGAGATCTTGTCACCTTCTGAAGCGAAAGAGAGACCCCCAACGTTAACTGAGCTTATGTGGGCGCCTAAACTACTACCATTTAGCTGCTATCCACCAATTGCTCTAGTGCAAGAGAACCCTTCGACAGATGATTTAATTGATTTCAGTGACTCTGTTCCTGATTCAAATCTCGTTCCACTTAGGCGTTCTGAGCGTACCACAAAAGGCATACCTCCAACACGCTATAGTGATGCCATGGCTGTCCTCGGGTAAAAGAGGTTAACTGTCTCTGCTTCTGTATATATGTTATTCCTGCTCTGATTACATTAATGTTTTTCCTGTGTGTATATACAGTATATATATAATATCTTGCCATGTAATATAGTATTTACATTTATATGCAACAATCCAAGCCATAGTGCCTGGCTCACCGAGCCAAGGAAGTTCTGTTACCCCATTGCGGTATGGACATTGGTGCTAGAGTGCCTACTCTTCCTTACAGAAAGGACTGTTTATTGTTTCTCAGAGAGACTCTCATGATAATGGACACTCACGAAATTTGTGCCAGAGAGCCTCTGGACCCATTTGCACTACTGTTGTTTCTATATGGACTGTCTGATGGTACCGCCAAAAGGTTCCATAAGTCTGAGTTTAATTATCTCTCCGTTACCCTTCAGACTTCTCATGGACATTCCAGGACTATGCCGGGAGGTCTTACCTCAAGTTTCTAGGTATTATATATTTCTAAACTGTTAGTGACATTTGCACTTTGTTCGTATTTATTAACGTTATGTTACATTTCTCACCGTCACCCCAGCCCGTCGCCGAGGTCGGCTCAGTGAAAGAGGGGGAGTATGTGGCATCCCAGAGCTGGCTATGGCTGGGCTGAGGGTGATCTCTGTGCATTGTATTATTTCCTGTTGCTTCATAGCCTGTGTGACATAGCAGGGGGTCCTGAGTCTCACACAACACAGCGCCACCTAGTGAGCCTCACACATGCATTACACCTCCCATAGGATTGAATAGTAACCAAATGTCCAATGGGAGGACATCGCCTGGGAAAAGGGGAGGAGTCAGCTGATCACTGGGTCCCCATGGTAACACCCCTGCAGGAAGGTCCTGCGTGTGAGGAGTTAGAAGTGTGGAGTGTTAGGAGGAGGAGGTGAGGAGATAAGTGTGATGTCCTGTGAAGAAAGCAGTGAGTTTAGTGCAGGAATCTCAAGTCCTAGACAGGCCCAGGAAGGTTGGAGAGCTGACATACTCCAGCTATTCAGAAGATCCTGTCCCCTGTCTGCCTAGCCATCGCCCTGAAGGAAGTCAAGCATCATCATCTTGTCAGCATGAGACTGTGGAGAGAACATTCTGGAACACGTGCTCCATAGCAAGTATCACAGGATCCAGGGGCCAAGGCCAGACCTGTGGAATATCCTGCCACCCTGACTATTGCACCCCAAAACTCTGAGCTATCAGGACCACATAACGTGAGTGGGGAATATTATGTACTAGTATCATGGTGGGCATCCTCCTATGAGCCAAATAGGAGCCCAGACGCACCTTAGGGCTGTAACACTGAAGTATAAGGGGCTAGGAACACCTTTCATCAAGTCTACCCTGCACCCCAGGACTTTGCTGTGTCACCAGGCGTACCCCGTTGTTTTGTATTGAAGAAACTGTTTAAGCATTTGTGCCTCCACACCCATGGAAGTAAAAGTTCAACTTTACAACCATTTCTGTGTCTGACTCTGCACCGACAACATCAGGGCGCCCCAAACACCACCAGTCGGCACAGTATAGGGGAAGCGCCCCGGGGGAACAATCACCACCAACATTTGTGCAGCCCCCTCATCACCGGTACCAGTGGTGGTAACGTGGGACAGCACCAGTGCTGCGCCCTCGTGCCCAGAGACCGTGACAAGTCTGCGCTGTTTGCACCCCGCAATCCCAACTGCAGCGTTACCTTCCATCTGGTCACCGCATGTGGAGCATTATACTGGGGAGGGGGCCCTCTGGATAGTATATTATATTGTGTGGGGCCCCTGTAGAGCATTATACTGGGGAGGGGGCCCTCTAGATAGCATATTATACTGTATCGGGCTTCTGTGGAGAATTATAATGTGTGTGGGGGGGGGGCTCTGGAGAGCATGTTATATTCTCTGGGGCCACTTTGGAGCATTATACTGGGGGACCCCCAATGGAGAGCATATTATACTGTGTGGGGCCACCGTGGAGCATTATACTGTGGGGGGGGGGCCCTCTGGAGAGCATATTATACTGTTTTGGGCCACTGTGGAGCATTATACTGGGGGAACCTCCCTGGGCAGTGTATTATACTGTGTGGAGGCCATTCTGGAGCATGTTATACAGTGTGGGGTCACTGTGGAGCATTATTCTGGGGGGGCCATCTGCAGAGCATATTATATTGTGTGGCGCCACTGTGGGGCATTATTTGGGGGGAACTAAGGAGCATTATATTAGAGGGCCCTCTGGGGAGTATATTATATTGCGTGGGGCCTACTGTGGAGCATTATACTGGGTGGGGCACTGTGGAGCATTATACTAGCAGGGGCCCTCTGGGGAGCATATTATACTATGGGCCACTCTGGAGCTTTATACTGGGGGAATGGGCAGTGTGGGGAACCTGTTATACTGTGTGGGGCTACTGTGGAGTTTATTATATTGTGTGGGTCTTCTCGGGAGCATATTATACTCTGTGGAGCCATTGTAGAGCATTATACTGGGGGGGACTGTGGGGAGCATATTATACTGTGGGGGACCACTGTGGAGCATTATACTGGGGAAACCCCTCTGGGCAGTATATTATACTGTGTGAAGGCCATTGTGGAGCATGTAATACTGTGTTAGGCCACTGTGGAGCATTATACTGGGAGTCACTGTGGGATGCATATTATACTGTATGGAGCATATTATATTGTGTGGGGCTGCTGGGGAGCATATTATATTGTGTGGAGTCTTATATACCATGTGGGGCCACTATGGGGGGTTCAGGGGAGCATTTTATACTGTGTGGGTCCACTGTGGAGCATTATATACCATGTGGGGAAACTGTAGAGGGCTCAGGGGAGCATTTTATACTGTGGAGCATTATATACCATGTAGAGCATTATACTGTGGGGGGGGAGGGGGGCTCAAAATTCCTGCTGGCAGCCCTGTGTGCTATGTCTGCATCACAGCTCCCTCACTATATTCTTGCACATACGTGTAGTGCTCCATGGCCATGTCATTCCCCATACAGTACTGTGCATGAACCCGGCCATGGAGTTATTGGGGCCTGCACAGTACTATAGGGGCTGACTATACTGGGAACATACTCAGTAACGCCAGATAGTCAGCACATATGTAAAACTTCAGTGAAGGAGCCGTGGTGTAGGCTATTAGCAGGAAGCTGTTGGGTGGCCCCAGAACAAGTTTCTCTGGTGGGCCTAAGGCCCTTCAGTCTGACACTGTATAATGGAGAACTATTATATATATGGGTGGGTTACTATATATAATTGGGAAACTTAAATATGAGGGAACTACTATAAGGGGGAACTATTATTTATAAGACGGGCTATTATTTAGAAGGGTGGAACTATTTATAAGGGGGTTATAATTAAGTGGGCTTATTTATAAAGGGGGCTATTAGTGGTAATGGGGACTATTATTTATAAGGGTAACTATTATTTATAAGACGGGCTATTATTTAGAAGGGGGTAACTATTATATATAAGGCATCCATTATAAGGGGGAGCTATTATTTATAAGAGGGGAATTATTTATAAGGGGGGTATAATTGTTAAGTGGGCTTATTTATAAAGGGGGCTATTAGTGATAATGGGGACTATTATTTATAAGGGTAACTATTATTTATGAGGGGGCTATTATTAATAAGGGAGCAGTATTATTTTTACGGGGTGACTGTTAGTGATAAGGGGGAATATTACTGATACAGGGCACTATTTATCATTTATAAGGGAGCTATTACTGATATGGGTGTAATATTATTTATAAGCAGGGACTATTATTTATAAGGAGGCGCTACAATAACTGATCACTGGGTGCAAAAATCTATTAGGTGGTACAAAGGTGCTCATTTGAATTGTGTGTGGTAAGAGTGGCTTGTTATTACTTTTTTCTTGGCAGAAAGTAGGCGTTATTATAGGGGTTGCCACTGCAAAACGATGGTGTTGTTTGCATATCAGTATTTGGGGACCCGCTTTTACTTTTGCCCAGGGCCCCACTTTGTCTAAAACCGGCCCTGCATGCAGTGATGAATAACACATCCATCCCCTACTGCCACCATCACTGAAATGCCTCGTGCCCCAGTCTACCAGGGGTGAACCAGGCCTCTTTGCTGCCTGAGGCGGACTACAGAAAGGCGCCCCCCACAAAAAAAAAAAAATTGAGTTTCCATGCTACTAGCTTCACACGCTGCTATTGTCACACAATAAACATACACAAAGTTATAAAACAGTTTTTAAGAATTCTTCTTCCTGCATTACTTCAGTATCAGATCAACAACACGGCATTAACAATGAAAGTAACTTCACACATCTTCTGCTTGGTGGATGGACGAGCCCACGTGGCCCCCATTCTCTATAATAGGAGACCCGCCGATAGCTGAGTACTGGACTTCGGCTATCTTTGGCACTCCCATCGAGGTGAATGGGAGCCACGTGGGTTCCTCCATCCACCAAGCGACATGCCTATATTCAGCCTGGCTGCAGTCTGGCTGAATTCCCAGAGGGGGAAAAAAACTATTTTCAGGCTCAGTGGGGTCTCTGCAGACAGACCCCCATCAATCAGGTATTTCTCCTCTATCATTTAGGTGAATACAGGGCAGTAACATTTTGTGACTTACAGGTGACGTCTCTGACTATTCCTTCACATTTTCCTTCTCTTCCCTTTGGACCGCCATGAACACTTCTCCAAGCTGTGACTTGTCTCTGTAAAGTTTGCAACACAGACATCTTTGGCTCCTCACTTTTCCAGGCATCCATCCTCATCTACACAAAGCCCCCATCCTGCTGCTACCCCCAATTATAAAATATATGATATAACCCCCCCATAATGAAAAATACCCCCAAGTGCATCTTTATATTAATAACATCCATGTGTACCCTGTATAAATAGTGCCCCTTATTAATAATGCCCCAGGTGTTAACTAATTAAAAGGTTTTCCAGGTTATTAATAAAAAAAAAAAATCAGTGGGGCTCAAAAACCCAGGACCCCCACTGATCAGCTGTTTGAATGAACCGTGGTACCTGTGTAAGCGCCGTGACCCCTTCTCTGTTTACATAGTGTCATTCATCTCATAGCGGTCATGTAATGTAACTACAGCCTCGTCCTATACACGTCTATGAGACAAGGCTGTAATTACATCACACGGTCACTATAAACAGACAGCGTATGATATAAACAGGCGCCATAGCCCCTTTATACAGCTGATTAGTAGGGGGGGGTCCACTGATCTCTTACTGGTCTGTCCTAAGGATAGATCATCAATAACAATGAAGTGGAAAGCCCCTTTAATAAAGTCCAAGTTCCAAATTAAAGAGGTTGTCCAGGATAACCATTTTTTTAATATGAGGCCAGAGTAGGTGCTCCGATGTCTTCCAGCACGTTCCAGTCCTGCTGCTCTGGTGTTTTCTTCCAGCAGAAGTTCCCACAGCACTGTGACGTCCCGTGTCAGCAACCTCAGCGGTCATGTGTGGTTGGAACTTCTGTTAGAAGAAAACACCGGAGCAGCAGAACCAGACTGCGGTGGGAGACATCGGAGCACAAGGAACAGGTGAGTAGGTTTTTTTTTTTTCTTTCACCTTTCCCGGTCTCATATAAAAAAAAAGTGGTTATCCTGGACAACCCCTTTAATTAATTTCCCCCTTATATTATGCCCCTGATTCCCCCATCATAAATACTGCTCCCCTAATGACCCGTTATATAAATGATGCCCCCTTCTATTCATAATGCTCCCTAATGTCCCCTTATATAAATAACCACTCCCTTATATATATATATAATGCTCCCTAATGCCCCCTTATATAAATAACCACTCACTTATATATATATAATGTTCCCTAATGGCCCCTTATATAAATAAACCCCACTTGTATTAATAATGCCCCTAATAGTCCTTATATAAATAACACCTCTTAAATTCATAAAGCCCCCTGATATAAAATGCCCCCTCCTAATGACCCCTTAAAATACTCACAACTGTGCTAAAAAAATAAAATAAAAGTTATACTCACCTACCTGCGATCCCTTGATAGAGCCGCCGCATCCTCTTCTTCACTCGCGCACAAGACTTCTGCGTCTCAGTGCAGGAGGCGCGATGCTATGACATCATAGAAGCAATAGTCTTGTGTCTGTCTTTTCGGTGTCTTGTAAACCGCAGGCCTGAAGTGGCTTGCGGTTTTCAAGACAGAGGCACAGCTTGAGTTTTAACTAGATCGGTGTCTTGCAGATATATTAATCGCGGCCCCGGGGTAGGCCCCACAGAGGCAGTAGGCCCGTGGCAGCCTAGGAGTAGCCTAGGCTGGGTGCGTCACATCAGGTAAATTTATCTGCATAGCGATGTGACGCTCCTCCATGCCGCCCCTCCTATCTGTCGCAGATAGTGCCGCCTGAGGCAGCCGCCTCACTTCGCCTCATTAGAGGTGCATCCCCGCAGTCTACACAACCTTATCTACTGTATATGACATCAGCACTGTAAAATGTCCACCTACCACAGACTATTGGCTAAGTCACTTATTGTCAGATGGTGGCAGAATATCACAATAACTCACAAGACAAGTGTCTCTTCTGTATTTTTGCTGCACAATACATGTGTCAGCAGCCATTTTAGTTAATCTGGGACAAATTGCCATTTATTCAGTTTTATTAAAAAAAACAACAATTTGGAATATTCAGGTTGAACTTTGCTTGTGACGGTTCCCCCATTTCTAATTTACCCCTTGGAACATAATAGGGTACGCAGTAACAACATACAGAGTGTCTCATAAGAGTCATAACGCTATTCTCTCAATCTTTATACAGAGTAGAGAATATATCTAAATGAATTTCTATACTGTATGGATTTATTGCTTTTTGGTGCTGCTTATATGTTGGGGTGGATGTTAAATATCACCAGACAATATATGAAATCAGCCTTTGCCCTTTAAGCCAACATAATAGACACCAATTAAATTTAAGGTTAATTCCAGTGACATTTTAGAAATTTGTGGAAACACAGGGGTCAATTACAGTGATCGAATTGTGAGAGACATGTATTGGTTGTGATAAAAATCCATCACCCAGATGACAACATATGTGTAACAATCACAATGGTGTATACATATGGATGTAATGCTTATTATTATTTATTGTTATCTGGCGGTTGTTGATGGACAAGATGAATGGGCTTCCCTACACTGTACCCCAGAATCATCTGATTGATCTGGCAAGGTCACACACTGTGTAACTCCCCGAACACTGGAGAGTACTGGTAAGCTATCTATCTATCTATCTATCTATCTATCTATCTATCTATCTATCTATTATGTAGTCTCTTAATCCAATCTATTAATTTAAATATAATTTATTTACCCAATTTTTATCTATGTATTCTATCTATCTAAATATCTATATTTGTATTTATACAGTCTATCTATCTATCTATCTATCTATCTATCTATCTATCTATCTATCTATCTCTCTGTTGATCAATAGTACTAGTACTTATTACATGGTGGGATACATTTTGAGTACTGAATTATTGTCCACCAATGCAAAGTCCAGATTTGTGGAGTGCATGACTTATAGTTGTCCTGTGGACAGATTCTCCCACATGAGCTGTGGATTTCTGCAGCTCCATCAGAGTGACCATGGTCCTCTTGGTTGCTTCTCTGACCAATGCTCTCCTTGCTTGATCTGTTAGTTTAGGTGGACGGCCATGCCTTGGTAGGTTTGCAGTTGTAGATTACTTTTTCCATTTTTGGATGATGGATTGAACAGTGCTCCTTGGGTTGCTCATAGTTTGGGATATGTTTTTATAACCTAACCCTGCTTTAAATTTCTCCACAACTTTATCTCTGACCTGTCTGGTGAGTTCCTTAGTCTTCATGATGCTGTTTGTTCACTATGTTCTCTAACAAACCACTGAGGCCTTCACAGAACAGATGTATTTATACTGAGACTAAATTACACACAGCTGGACTCTATTAACTAATTAAGTGACTTCTGAAGACAATTGGTTGCACTGGATTTTATTTAGGGATATCAGAGTACAAAGAGCTTAATACTTTTGCACGTCACACAGATTTTTATTTTATTACAATTTTGAAACCCATGTATTATTTTTGTTCCACTTCACAATTATCTGCTACTTTGTGTTGGTCTATCACCTAAAAATTTGTGGTTGTAAGGTGACAAAATGTGAAAAAGTTCAAGGGGTATGAATACTTTTGCAAGGCACTGTAAATCTGACATATCTCTCTTTTCTTTCTATTTAGCACATATTAAGCATTTCCATTAAGTTACTTTTTCAGAACAGGAATTGAGGGACCTGAAACTATACTCTCCACATAGAACATCACAGCACAATGTTCCCATTCTTCATTACCTAGAGCAAGGATTTATACTACAAGCTCCATGCATTGTGTGAACCTGTACAAGGCTTCCTCTATCTACAGATGCTACAATACTAGCAAACAAGGTCTTTAGCTTTCTCTTAACAATAATGAATCCGCTCTCTTCTATGTTGTTACACAAATCATCTGTAAAATGTATGGACAAATACACATTTCATCACTAAAGAATAAAGCAACCATAAAACATCCCAATCCTGACCTTACAAATATCGAGTCTATACAAGATGAATGGTAACAGAGTGGCTCAGTGGTTAAAAATGATCTCTTGCAGCGCTGCGGTCCTGGATTCAAGGGCAACATCTGCATGAAGTTTGTTGGGCACATTCAAAGAAACAACTGGCTTCCAAAAATTATTATTTTTTTGTTTTCTCCAAAATTATGTCTGTTAATTTTTTTTAACTGTTTAAGTTGTTAGATTTGGATCAGAGACAGATGTGAATGGGGACTATCTGTGTACAGTGCTATAGGCAATGCTGGCACTATGTAAGTGATAGAAACAATAACAGAAGTGTAAACATCATTGTATCCTTTCCCTAAGTTATACCTGTATCCATGGGAGTGATTGCAATTTGACCAGGCACAACTCTGTCTATCTATACTTGTGTATCTAATGTGCTCCTGCCTATGTAACAGGGTCATTTATCAATATCTCTCTACTGCAAAACTAAGGCAAAAACTGGTATACAATCACTGGTCTCGAAATCAATCATGAGATTCTCCTTCATTTTAATGGGACAGATTTTTCTTTGTAAATCTGGTGTGGCTAGGAGACTTTGATAAATAACCCACTAATATCTTTCTCTCTCATTGCCTTACACAGAAATGTCTGACATTTATCTTCTCCTTCTACCACTAATATTCATCAGAGAAAAATTTATTTCTCCTAAAAAAAATTGACTTATCCATGAAATGAGTATGCCAAATTATTATTATTATTAGTTGTCATAGTAGCAGTCAAGATGTAGCGGTAGTAATATTAGTAGTAGTCCTAGAAGTAGTGGCAGTAATATTAGTAGTAGTCATAGAAGTAGTGGTAGTAATATTAGTAGTAGTCATAGAAGTAGTGGCAGTAATATTAGTAGTAATCATAGAAAAAATGGTAGTAATAGTAGTGGCCATAGAAAGAGTGATACTAATATTAGTTGTAGTCATAGAAGTAGTGATAGTAATATTAGTAGTAATCATAGAAATAATAGCAGTAATATTAGTAGTAATCATAGAAGTAGTGGCAGTAATATTAGTAGTAATCATAGAAAAAAATGGAAGTAATATTAGTAGTGGCCATAAAAGTAGTGGCAGTAATATTAGTAGTAATCATAGAAAAAGTGGTAGTAATATTAGTAGTGGTAATAGAAGTAGTGGCAGTATTATTAGTTCTAGTCATAGAAGTAGTGGTGGTAATATTAGTAGTAGTCATAGAAGTAGTGACCGTAATATTAGTTGTAGTCATAGAAGTAGTGACCGCAATATAAGTAGTAATCATAGAAGTAGCGGTAGTAATATTAGTTGTACTCATAGAAATTGTGATAGTAATATTATTAGTAGTCATAGAAGTAGTAGTAGTAATATTAGTAGTAGTCATAGAAGTAGTGGTAGTAATTTTAGTAGTAGTCATAGAAGTAGTGGCAGTAATATTAGTAGTCATAGAAGTAGTGGCAGTAATATTAGTAGTAGTCATAGAAGTAGTGTCAGTAATATTAGTAGTCGTAATAGAAGTAGTGGCATTAATATTAATAGTCATAGAAGTAGTGACAGTAATATTAGTAGTAATCATAGAAGTAGTGGTAGTAATAGTAGTAGTCATAGAAGTAGTGATAGTAATATTATTAGTAGTCATAGAAGTAGTGATAGTAATATTAGTAGTAGTCATAGAAGTAGCGGTAGTAATATTAGTAGTAGTCATAGAAGTAGTGGCAGTATTATTAGTAGTCATAGAAGTAGCACTAGTAATATTAGTAGTAGTCATATAAGTAGTGATAGTAATATTAGTAGTAGTCATAGAAGTAGTGGTAGTAATATTAGTAGTAGTCATAGAAGTAGCGGTAGTAATATTAGTAGTAGTCATAGAAGTAGTGGTAGTAATATTAGTAGTAGTCATATAAGTAGTGGCAGTAATATTTGTAGTAGTCATAGAAGTAGTGATAGTAATATTAGTAGTAGTCATAGAAGTAGTGGTAGTAATATTAGTAGTAGTCATAGAAGTAGCGGTAGTAATATTAGTAGTAGTCATAGAAGTAGTGGTAGTAATATTAGTAGTAGTCATATAAGTAGTGGCAGTAATATTAGTAGTAGTCATAGAAGTAGTGATAGTAATATTAGTTGTAGTCATAGAAGCAGTGGTAGTAATATTAGTAGTAGTCATAGAAGTAGTGATAGTAATATTAGTTGTAGTCATAGAAGCAGTGGTAGTAATATTAGTAGTAGTCATAGAAGTAATGGTAGTAATATTAGTAGTAGTCATAGAAGTAGTGGCAGTAATATTAGTAGTCATAGAAGTAGTGGCAGTAATATTAGTAGTCATAGAAGTAGTGGTAGTAATATTAGTAGTCATAGAAGTAGTGGTAGTAATATTAGTAGTAGTCATAGAAGTAGTGGCAGTAATATTAGTAGTCATAGAAGTAGTGGCAGTAATATTAGTAGTCATATAAGTAGTGGCAGTAATATTAGTAGTAGTCATAGAAGTAGTGGTAGTAATATTAGTAGTAGTCATAGAAGTAGTGGTAGTAATATTAGTAGTAGTCATAGAAGTAGTGATAGTAATATTAGTTGTAGTCATAGAAGCAGTGGTAGTAATATTAGTAGTAGTCATAGAAGTAGCAGTAGTAATATTAGTAGTAGTCATAGAAGTAGTGGTAGTAATATTAGTAATAGTCATAGAAGCAGTGGTAGTAATATTAGTTGTAGTCATAGAAGTAGTGGTAGTAATATTAGTAGTAGTCATAGAAGTAGTGGCAGTAATATTAGTAGTCATAGAAGTAGTGGCAGTAATATTAGTAGTCATAGAAGTAGTGGTAGTAATATTAGTAGTCATAGAAGTAGTGGTAGTAATATTAGTAGTAGTCATAGAAGTAGTGGCAGTAATATTAGTAGTCATAGAAGTAGTGTCAGTAATATTAGTAGTCATATAAGTAATGGCAGTAATATTAGTAGTAGTCATAGAAGTAGTGGTAGTAATATTAGTAGTAGTCATAGAAGTAGTGGCAGTAATATTAGTAGTCATAGAAGTAGTGGTAGTAATATTAGTAGTAGTCATAGAAGTAGTGGCAGTAATATTAGTAGTCATAGAAGTAGTGTCAGTAATATTAGTAGTCATATAAGTAATGGCAGTAATATTAGTAGTAGTCATAGAAGTAGTGGTAGTAATATTAGTAGTCATAGAAATAGTGGCAGTATTATTAGTATTAGACATTGAAGTAGTGGCAGTAAAATTAGTAGTAGTCATAGATGTAGTGGCAGTAAAATATGGTTGATTTCTTTGTAGTACAAACTGAAAATAGAAAATTAGATAGATGATAGAGAGAGTGATATGAAAATCAATAGATAGTTATAATGAGATACTTTGTGACAAAAACTGTGTCTTTGTAGCCTTTATCCAAGATGCTCAGATAGATAGATAATAGATAGATAAAATATCAATAAACAAGCCACACGCCAAGGTTTTCCAATAAAAAAAAATAATAATTGTGTGTTTATTCCAAAAGCAATGTTTCGGTCCAATAGATCTAGGACCTTTCTCAAGGCTTAAAGGTCCTAGATCGAAACGTCACTTTTGAAATAAACCCACAATTATTTTTTTTCACTGCAAAACCTTGGAGTGCGACTTGTTTTTTGATATTTTGTCTACATAGGATCTCCTGCCAGACCCTGAGGGCTCACACCCACTCTAGGAAGATTTACACACAGTGCTGCTTCACAACCATTCTTTAGAGAGATAGATAGAATTTTTCTCACGTTATCTGTCCAGGACTGGAACATAACACAACACAAATGAATGAAGTTTCCACTATTTTTGAATTACCTTTGGAGTGCTGCAGCATGTCTTTTCCATCTGGCTATTATACGACATTTGAATCAAACTGGTGAACCCTCATTTTTTAACATGGTGCTGCCCTGCTTTTGTTTTTTGTTAGATAGATGGATGGATGGATGGATGGATAGATAGATAGATAGATAGATAGATATGATAGATAGATAGATAGATAGATAGATATGAGAGATAGATAGATAGATAGATAGATAGATAGATAGATAGATAGATATGAGAGATAGATAGATATTTGTAAATATATATATTTTTTGAAAGCTATATTTATATTAGATAACTAGATATTTAATACAGATGATAGATTTCTATATAAATATATTTTTAGAAGTATACATATATATTAAATAGACAGAGATATAGATAGATAGATAGATAGATAGATGAAGTTTTTTTTTTCACATGATAGTTGGGCAGCTGACATCTTGAGCCTCAAGCTTTGGTTTCATTGTTTCCTATCCCAAATTAAAATGCCTATTTGGGTTCGGTTTTTACTGTTTGTGAAAATTTGAAAAAAAGTGTATTTCTTCTTGAATGTAGATTTTGTGTCCTGGAATGACTCTCATGAAATGTTGTCAATGTTCGGATATACTTTTCTCCATATCCATCATTTAGTTTTATACTTTTTATGCACATTTCTGTATTTTTACATCTCCACATAACAATATATAATGAATCCTCCCTGTGCCTCACCATGTTTTACCCTATGCCAATGAAGATGAATGCACTTTTCATCCCCAGCCTTTCTGCTGTGTTTTATGCTGGTCTTTCTTTGTCGCTTTATGTTCACCACTAAACTAAAATCGACGCCCCGGTTCATGTTTGCAAGAAAGGAGCGTTTCATGAGAGGTTCATGGCAGCCCTTTCAGTGGACTGTTCATTAGTTTGTTACCATTCAGAACACAGAGGGAGCCTATTCCAGAGCAAGACTTTGATCATCTTAGACATTGTACAGTCAAGTCACATGAAACAGATGCCATGGAATATATGTTATCATGTACATGAGAGGCAATAGTTAAATCAGAGTCGGTGAATGTAACCATAGTAACTGGGAGTCCTGTGCCTGCTCTGGCCGACAGTCTTGCTGTCCCTATGAATTGGCTGCTGTGCGGAAGAAAGCAGGTAGATGGGAGTCACTTGGTACTGGGAGTTCAGATGTTGCATGTGAACCAAGCCTAAGATGATCTACGAGCACTTTCTTAATTAGAATCCATACAAGCCTTATTTATTCCGCCCTTCATGCAGCTGTGATACCAGCCAAGAGATGTAAGTAATTCAGTGTGAAATAAAATACTCTCCGAGATGCAAAAATCCTGAAAATGAGACCTCAATTTTTAAGGTGTAGTATTGTTAATAACAACAGCAAGCTGTAACATGAGCGCCGCTACACCTGGGGTATGTCATCCGCCTGGCTAGGCTTGCAGCACAGGTTACATTGTGCATGCAAATATTGAAATTTCACATTGCTTCTTTTCTCACTCTTTCTTAGATTATCATCTCTGATAGTTACACCATTACATCTCTCCCGGCTGTGGCAGAATAGGTTTCTCTTATAATGAGTTTCATGAATTAAACATGTTATTAATGGGGGCAAATATTAAAGATATGCCTAGATACGTCTATGCATAATGTCATTTTTTTTCAGACAGTGACATAAGGATGACAACTCATTTTGATGATCGTGTTATTAAAATACTGAAAAATTGCAACATTAATGTAATTATTACGGAAAGAAAATGATTATATAATTATTTTATTAGAATAATAATTATATTATTATTATTCTATCATTATTACATTATTATTTTTAGCAGTGTCAGTAGAACCTTATTATAATATAACGTCTGCAATCAGGATTTTGCTGCATATATTTCAATACTAATACGTATCTATGTATAGTTTTGCTAAATTTTCTATATTTTTTACTTTTAAAGGAAGTCTAAGAGTACATTTCATCCTACTAAACCACTAACTTCGCTGGATGCATCACAGAAATACAAATGGAAAAATACCCATGAAAATGGGAGTATAGCTGAAAACATGAACTTTAATGAAGTGCTGGTAAATGTCCGCTGGGTGTTGCCCAGCCAATAAAATGTCCCGCTTTCATCTTGACTGATGGGTTTCTTACATCCTTTCTGGCACTGAACACTAAACCCATCAATCAAGATGTAAGGGGAGAAGTAGAGTGGCCAACTCCGATCACATGATCGCTCATTGTCAATAGTCACTCCCAAATCCCTCCCCTTTTGACCTAAAGGACTAATGTTCAATCGTGTTTCAGTGGTATTTTCAGTGACATAAGGGAACACTTGATCAGTGAGTCAAGTTAAAAGAGGAGGGATTGGGGTTTGATAACTGATGAAAAGCCATGACACCTCACTATAGACACTTTCCAGCATGGTGCAAGATAGGATTATAGTTCATTTCTTTAGCTATGCTACCATTATAAACGCCATCATAGGTAGAGTATACAGTACAGACCAAAAGTTTGGACACACCTTCTCATTCCAAGAGTTTTCTGTATTTTCATGACTATAAAAATTGTAGATTCACACTGAAGGCATCAAAACTATGAATTAACACATGTGGAATTATATACTTAACAAAAAAGTGCGAAACAACTGAAAATATGACTTATATTCTAGGTTCTTCAAAGTAGCCACCTTTTGCTTTGATTACTGCTTTGCACACTCTTGGCATTCTCTTGATGAGCTTCAAGAAGTAGTCACCTGAAATGGTCTTCCAACAGTCTTGAAGGAGTTCCCAGAGATGCTTAGCACTTGTTGGCCCTTTTGCCTTCACTCTGCGATCCAGCTCACCCCAAACCATCTCGATTGGGTTCAGGTCTGGTGACTGTGGAGGCCAGGTCATCTGGCGTAGCACCCCATCACTCTCCTTCTTGGTCAGATAGCCCTTACACAGTCTGGAGGTGTGTTTGGGGTCATTGTCCTGTTGAAAAATAAATGATGATCCAACTAAACGCAAACCGGATGGAATAGCATGCCGCTGGTTTGGAGAGCATATAGGGATAAACATAATTCCACATCTTTTGGGAAATGGTGGTCAGTATATAATAGGTTCCTGTGTACACACATTCTCGGACAAGAGTCTTTACATAGGGCAGGATCTCTGCACCTGACACTATGGTATGTTAATGTAGGCTTGTATCACATATTGTTGGTGGTTCTGACGGAAGGCGACACCCTACAGGCACCATTCTCATTGAATGAAATATATTATAGCTGTTACTATAATTTGCAACCATTGCTGGGGAAGGTCTCAGAGAAGATGTCACATATGCTATAGAGTCTTGTGTTCATTGTCTTTCTGGCTGGAATATTCCTTTGCCCCTCAGAAGAGTACTTTTGAATTATAAGCTTACAAACAATAAGGTGAAATTCCTAACCACATTTTACTACCACAGGGGTAACTTTAAATAACCAGAATACCCGTTTAATAACATTATAATTTTGGTATCATTGTACACCCAGGACAAATCAGCAGTTAGTTTAATAGGTTATTTGTGAACTCTCTCATAAGAAATAGTGACTAGTGATTTGGAGGTCCAATGGGATTATCTTCTGCTGGAGCTTTGGGTTTATTATTGTGGTTCAGCTTGGGCCTTTAAGAGGATCCTCTGGTTGTGACCCTGTAGTGTAGTCCTAGCTCAGTCCTTCTTCAGTCCCTATACAGATTATGTCATTGGCAGGTTTAATAGACTACTCAAAAGACTTGTATCAATATCTGTAATGGGGCTGAAGCTCTGACTCATACAGTAGTAAAACCAATGTATATTTCTGAAACTTGCTGCCCATTTGAGCCTGAATTTCTTCAGCCTTTCATCCAATGCATATGCCTAGATACAGTATATTAAGAGTTGTAAATCAATATAGATAAAATCATTTTAACACAGACTTCTCACAATTCATCGTCTTTTCTTCTGTCAAGAACATATTAATTAAAACTAAATCTCTTGTCTTATTAGACTTCCAGTATCATACATTTGACAGATTTATGCAGCATTTGAGCTTGTCATTGCTGAGGTCAGGCTTTTCCAGCGATGCAGTCAATACTATATACTCCACTGCTGGTCTCCAGCTTCTTACACTGATCTTGTGTCTTACGTCCAGCATCTTAAGAAATACCAATAACAATGAGTCTGGGTCTTGTCCAGCAGTGAAGAGGTTAAAATCACAAGTCCTTTAAAAGGCTAATTCGCCCACAAGTGGCTGGCTCTTCGTTCCGTTCCTGAAGACAGTATTCTTTCTATTTGCAATGAATTGGATCAATTTGAGGCTGATTGTCTCTTTCCAGTGCATTGTCCCACCAGTAGACATCCATGCCCTTGGTAATACCTTCTACGTGTGGTGATTGAACTTGAGGCCTGACACTTGTCAGCTGCTTATTATTCCAGCTACTGGCAGTCTTGTTCACACATAAATAAAGCACGACAGGCATAGATGAGTAACCTGGAAATACAATAGGCACCTGGATGAACACACATATGGAAAGTGATGTGGCCTGAACTATTATACAGTCATATTATTCTAAGGCTATGTCTAAGCTTGCAAGAATTCACTTTCCCCTATAATAAAATAATGGTGTATTTTGTCCTATGGTGCCCACTGTGCATTTTCCAGTTGCAGGTAATGATCATACCTTTATGTTGCAGTTAGTTTTGTAGACTTGTGCCCGGTATTCCAGCTGTAAAGACAGACCATAAATATATTTTTTTTTCCATAAAAAAAAATTAACCAATATTGTTTGGATGTGGATTGTTTTAGAACAACCAAATATCTCCGTAGAATTTTTTTAAGGGATTGTCTACTTTAGAAAACCCATTTTCATACATTATACAATGAGCTTATACAAGATGGGGCTTCTCTGCTCGGTGTTCTCATCTCTTGTCCAAAGTGAAAAATGGTTACAAGGAGTGTTTCTCACTCTGGAGGATGTGAACAAACACTCATTTTTCAGCTGATTTCATCTTTTATACAGCATAAAAGATGCAAGATTGTCAGGAGTACATTGTGCTGTGAATACAGGGATGTTGTTAGGAACGTACCTGCCGGCACTCCAGCAATGCTTGTTTTTTTCTTCCCAGCAGCCGCTGCTTCAGTCTGTATAGTGGTGCTAGGGGAAATGGCGTACATGACTGTCTCTTTAAGGTTGCTATAACAAACCATGGCTGAGACTGCTTGGCATGCCAAGTCAGTCAGAGTTCAGGCTTGGCATCTAATCCAGGGCTGGAGCAGGGTATTTAAACCTGACGCTGACACTGATCAGTGCCTGTGATTGCTTTATGTGTCCTGGCTCCTTGGTCAAAGGGGTTATCCCACTAATGATACTTATTCTCATAGGATAACCGGGGCCCAATAGGTCAAGGGAGCCTATCACTTTAACAGCAGCTTTCTACTTTCTATTAAAGGGGTTATCCAGGAATTACAGTACTTGGGCAGGAGGCTGGGGAAGGTGAAACATAAAAAAAAAAATCATACTCTCCTGTCCCTGCCTGTGCTGGAGTTTGTGCAAGCAGAAGTCCTCGCCACACGTGATTGCTGAGGCTGCTGAGTATGATTTTTTTCTATGTTTCACCTTCCCCAGTCTCCTGCCCAAGTACTGTAATTCCAGGATAACCCCTTTAATGTCTATTAAGTCTATAATGAACGTCATGACTAATTGTGGATTGTTAGAAAGACATAAGGGGTGCTCTATGCTGACATATTGGAAAACAAAGGGCCATGACTGTTGTTACACAGGGGCCATCAACTGCCTGTGCCTGTCCCAGGATAAGGGATAAGTGTCAGATTGCTGGGGATCTGACCACTGGGACCTCTAGTGATCAGAAGAACGGGGGTGTAAAATTTCACCTGAATGTTCCATGTGAATGGAGCACTGGTGTGCATATGTGGTCAGCTACTGGAGCACTGGTGTGCATATGTGCTCAGCTACTGGATCACTGGTGTACATATGTGGTCAGCTTCTGGAGCACTGGGGTGCATATGTGGTCAGCTACTGGAGCACTGGTGTACATATGTGGTCAGCTACTGGAGCACTGGTGTGCATATGTGGTCAGCTACTGGAGCACTGGTGTGCATATGTGGTCAGCTACTGGAGCACTGGTGTGCATATGTAGTCATCTACTGGAGCACTGCTGTGCATATGTGGTCATCTACTGGAGCACTGGTGTGCATACATGGTCAGCTTCTGGAGCACTGGTGTGCATATGTGGTCAGCTACTGGAGCACTGGTGTACATATGTGGTCAGCTACTGCAGCACTGCTGTGCATATGTGGTCAGCTACTGGAGCACTGGTGTGCATATGTGGTCAGCTACTGGAGCACTTCTGTGCATATGTGGTCATCTACTGGAGCACTGGTGTACATACGTGGTCAGCTACTGGAGCACTGGTGTGCATATGTGGTCAGCTACTGGAGCACTGGTGTGCATATGTGGTCAGCTACTGGAGCACTGCTGTGCATATGTGGTCAGCTACTGGAGCACTGGTGTGCATACATGGTCAGCTACTGGAGCACTGCTGTGCATATGTGGTCAGCTACTGGAGCACTGCTGTGCATATGTGGTCAGCTACTGGAGCACTGGTGTGCATATGTGGTCAGCTACTGGAGCACTGGTGTACATATGTGGTCAGCTACTGGAGCACTGGTGTGCATATGTGGTCAGCTACTGGAGCACTGGTGTACATATGTGGTCAGCTACTGGAGCACTGGTGTGCACATGTGGACAGCTACTGGAGCACTGGTGTACATATGTGGTCAGCTACTGGAGCACTGGTGTGCATATGTGGTCAGCTACTGGAGCACTGGTGTGCATATGTAGTCAGCTACTGGAGCACTGGTGTGCATATGTAGTCAGCTACTGGAGCATTGGTGTGCATACATGGTCACTTCTAAGGTGCTTCTGGGAACTTTCAAGCTTCCATTCTCCTGATTGTTAGGGATCTCAGTGGACAGACTCCCAGCGATCTGATACTGTGCTGTGTATAATGCCATTAGTTGCACAACTCCTTTAAGAAGCAAATGAAATTCAGGATAATCCTGTATAAATTGTAATAATAACCCACACACATTGCACATCTATGTATTGCAGCTTTTGAAACCAGTTTCTCTATAATTTAATTGTAGAGATAGATATTTGGCTGTTCTACAAGCACATTGTTAAAGTTTTGACCTGCCCAAAAGCTATCCTGCCACATTTGCAGCAGATAGACAAACAATCCCTGCTGTGAGTGTTGGTTGCATCTAGTTGTATGTGGATTTTTAGTGGATCTCTTGCCAGGTATATTCCCCCACCATTTGTAAGAGCCAGTAACACAGTAGGAATTTGCATTCACTTTTTCTGTATTGATGTTGGAGCCACACAACAATGTTTCATTTAGTTGCCAAAAAACATTAAAAGAAGAAACAAGTGTTCAAAGCAGTTCCCATTCTCCTTGTCTGACATTGGGGTCTGGCCATATGGCTTGAGCCCTTAGTGATGGGTGGGGTGTACATATAAATCACAGGGCCCTGTAGCAAAATTCAGATTTGCCCCCCTTCTCAAATAAGAACTCAGTCAAAGACTTATTGTTGACTTTTTTCTGATTGTCGATGCTTTCTTTCTTTCCTCTCCATCTGGCCAAGATCATCAAGGCTTCTTCCAACTAGGATTTGCCTTCTTCTATACCAGTACTGATCCTGTTACACCTCCACCCAATATTGCCCCCGCTGTGCTGCCCATACATCACCTAATACCAAGTACTACACTGCCACTGATAAATGTCATCCAACATTGCACCTCCTGTGCTTACCCAGGCGCTTTCTGTACCCCCCATGTAGTGTGCCTTCACCACTTTGTATTTTGCCTGCTGTCCCCTTACACTGAGCCTTGTTCCCCATTGGACCTCCCCTGCTGCCCCCAACTTAATACTCACTATCATCACATTACAGTGCCATCTTGCTCCGCCAAGGTTCAGTACAATCCAGAAGGAAGTGACTGTGTCTGCTGACAGGTAGAATGTTTCAGGTTGGGAGTTTTGTTGCAATATATTAATACTCTGGAATTTTGCAAAATTTGTAAAAAGAAAAAAATGGAACTATGATATAGGAATAAACTGCTATGTAACTGCATCCATGTCCTTAGGATGTTAACCGTGATGGTGCACTGTGAGAGCTGTGACCGCTGGCCACTGTCCCACCCCCCAACATTAAAGTCCCATAGCAGCTTCGTGGTCTGTTTGAATTGGAGGTTTGCAACTAAATGTGGTCCATTCTGTAATGTAGATGGATGTCTTTTAGTGAAGTGATATAAACTTGTATGTATAGAGGAAATGACTGAGGAATACAGATATTGTGAATCAGGACTCTCTAGATAAATGTATCATTTACTTGCTGTGTATTTCCTAGGCTGGAAAACACTGGGACTTTCTGTTCATATTTTTATTGTAATAAAGTAATTATTGCTGAAATAATATATACAGAGATAAATGAATCGCTGTGACATAAATATTTATGATGTTGCTTTGTGATGCTATCATAGTTAGAAAAGCGGGAAAACGGGTACTAAGCTTTTCTGTCAGCCGCTGTTCTTCTGTCCATCATTTCACGTTTTCTAGAGAAGAATTAATAATCGAGTGGACGAGACACAATGTTTCTGTGATAACTGTGTAATTTATAAGCAATCGCAGGAATAATATTTTGTCATTTATCAACCTGTACACAATCAGAGATGGATGTCAGGACTGTGCCGGAGATGCGGAGGATTGGGGGATGTAGTCGAAATCTGCGATTATTAGAAAACATTGGATCTGCTGCTGTAATCTAAAATCCGTGAAACCTAGGTCCATAGTGGAGATGTGCATATTAAGAAGATAGAAGTCCATGACTGCAGGTTGGATGTGGTTAGACTGGCAGAGGATGGTTTGCTATATTAGTGTCAAGCCGAAGCCAGAAAGCAGAGGCTTTTATATAGCTATTTTATGGCATTTATAATATTGGCGTCTACTTATGTAGCAGTAAGATCAAATTTGTCACCAGTTATGTCAAGGGCAACGTAGTGTAGACCCGCTGTACCAAGGGTGTTATCTAAGTAGCCCCCAAGTCTTTACTCTTTAACCCACCCCCCCGTACAGGGATGTGGTCTTCCCCACTGGGAGACAACCAGGTCGCTATCTCTCAGAGTGGTCCTGGTATAGGTGTCTGCTGACCAGTGAGGCACCAGAGGGTACAGGTAGAGGACAGTTGCGTAAAGGCCGAAGGCCAGAGGCAGGAAGCAGACAAACAAGGTTGTGAACTAGCCAATGGGTCAGGGCGGGCAACTGAGGTTCAGTAGTCCGGGGCAGGCAGAGGTCATACACTGGTAGGCAGCAAAACAGGATCAAGATCAGTAGTGTGGTCAAAAAACAGGCCAAGGTCAATAAATGATACTCCAACAGCAATGTAGTGATGGAACAATCACAGAATCTGTAAGACTAGATCCAATATTGTTGGGGCACTGAGCACAGAACAGACTCAAACAGGTTGGAGCTGTTTGTGATTGGCTGAGGAGAGCTGACAGGGGCATCAGTTATAGCTTTATGGGCTGGACCAAGTGCAGCAACAGAAGGGAGCAAACAGCAGCAGGGAGAGTCAGAAACCGCAAAGTGTGAAGTAGAGGCAAGTCAGTGGCTGTATTTGTTAGGAGAGAGAGCACGACAATGAGTGCAAATTGTTACAAATTATAAAAACCCTCTAACAACACTAGATTATGGGATTACACGTGCAGAGATACTAATGTTGCTTCTGCTATAAGTGGGGGAATTCAGTTTTAGTCAGTCATTCACTGAGATGCCAAGTGTCTGCTGGAATGGCAGTTCCTTGAGTTAAGGAGGACCTGTAACCAAGCCCATACATCATCTGATCGGCGCTGTCACCCTGAGTATTTTGGTGTTTTGTTCATCCAGATCTGTTCAGCCATTCCAAAGATATAAATAAGTCTGTTTAGTGTTGATACAAACTATGATGTATTAGCCAAGTGGGTGGTAACACTGCAGTTTCTCTGCGGGAGGGGTCTCTGTGTGCCGTATACCATGTAATGTTACCAACGGTGTTAATAATATTTTCCCAGTTATCCAAGGAGCATGAATGATAACACATTTATACTTGGACGGGATCAAGATTGGTGACAAATTGGGTTTAATGAAGAATGATATTTGCTACCCAAATTATAACTATATTCCCCAAAGAGAATATACTAATAACAACAATATTGCATGATTTGTTGCAATGTGGTCAATATTTTGTGTCCATGGCCAGTTTTTCAGATTCATTTGCATTTCCTGTAAAGCTATACAAAAACACAATGTTAAGACCCCATTGGGGGTCACAATCTAATTTCCATCACAGAGACACATACACATGCACTAGGGCCAATTTCATAGGACTCCGGTCCATCTATCAGCATGTTTCTGCTATGTGTAATGAGATTGTGGTGTTTAGAGGACATTAAACTCCATGTCAAACTTTCCCATTATTGGGTACAACCACAGTGCTGCACAAGAACAGCCCGAACCACTGAGCCGCCATGCTCCCCCACCTATGTATGCAAAAGATTATTACAAGAAATTCTCCTAATGCTGCAGTATCCGGGAGCCCGCAGTGTGAACAATCTGTGCCGCTCGGATGTAGAGCCTTATTGTTTTGAGATATGTGACTAAGGAGTGAGGTGAAATTACCTTTACCCACTCCATCCTCTGTGCAATTTCCATGGGCAGCTTCCTTATTATTGATGGGACTGGAGTTTTTAATTAAATACTAATTAATATTATCGCCGCCGCTGCCTCCCAGACTCTTCATAGCATTGTCACATTGATTAATACACATTCATTTATTACTTTTATCTGACATGCTGAGGTGGTTAATGACAAAGCAGATGAAATTATCCTCCGAGCAGTATCATTAAAAATAGAATCAAATAAATATACACTCCGCTTCCAAAATAACATTCTCCTTTGTGTCAAAATCTAATACATTTGGTCTTCTATTTCATTATATACAGCACTGAGATGCTTTTATACCTAAGTTCTAATACCAGAGTAGAAGTTCATTTAATCTTGATTGCGACGCTAGCCCTAGGTGCCTATTATCCGCCATTTGCTGTATTTATGAATATTATTAATGCGCTGGTTAGACAACGCTTGGAATATCCTTTAGAACAAAAATAATTAAAGATAGGGATAATGTGCTGGTAATATGCTATGCCTTAAAGTGTACCTGCTGCCTAAATACCATGAAATAGGTCGGGGGAAGGCGTATGAGTCTCCTGTCTACTGCTCAATATTAGGTTGTGTGGGGGTCTGGGGGGTAGAAGTCACAAAAATATATGATTTATACTAAATTTGCTATATCATTCCGAATATAATGTATTCAGTAGCTTTAGAAATAGTCCAATCATTGATCCGATATTGGCACAAAGTCTTTTGGCAAAGAAACCTATCACTGGGCTTGATAAAGTCTGGAGGTGATCATATACAGCATAGCTATGTTTTCTGACTCCCCCCATGTACAGTACATGGACACTCAACTCAGCCAAGTATGAATGCCTTGTGAATGGGGAGAGGGGAATAAGCCACTGCCAAACAACTTTATTCCCTCCAGATACTGCTGGTGGCAGCTTATCTCCCCTGAGAACAAATGGATCAAGCATATCAAAATTCATCAGCCTGATCCTTCTTTCCCTGATCTAAAATTTATTACAGGAAAGTTAGGAGACTCCATATACAGTGCTGGTGTGGAAAATGCTGCAATGTAAGAATACTTTCAGAAATAGAAGTGATAATAATTTATTTTTGTCCCATTGAAGTGAATGAACAAAAGAGAAATCTAAATCCCATCAATATTTGGTGTGACCTTTGCCCTTTGAAGGAGGAGTCCTGGAAGTGATGAGCGCTGATCTCAACCTCATCCAGTCTGTCTGGGATTACACTGAAGTGACAGAAGGATAGGAGCAAGCCTACATCCACAGAAGATCTGTGCTTAGTTCTCCAAGATGGCGGGAACAATCTCCCTGCTGAGTTCCTTCAAAGTCCGTCTCAAAGTGTACCTAGAAGAATTGATGGAAGGCAAAGGGCAAAGGTCACACCAAATATTGAAAGGATTTAGATTTCTCTTTTATTCATTCATTTCAATTTTGAATCAACAAAAATAAACTATTAAAGGGGTTGTCTGGGCTTATTTTTTTATGGCCTATCCTTATGAAGCCGAAAGCAGAAGGCTCCATTCACTGTTTAGCAGCCCAGCGCCTTCATTGCAGACTCCAATGATAACTGAGCAGCCGTGATGGCGCCGGGTTGCTAAATAATGGACGGAGATTTCTGCTTCTGGCCCATATTGTGTACTAGACAGCACCTGGGGGCAGCTCAATATAGATAATTGAGGATAGGCCGTAAAAAAAATAAGCCCGGACAACCCCTTTAAAACGTCTATTTTTGAAATCATTCTTATGTTGCAGCAATTTTTTTTTCACACATCTGTCTAAAACTTTTGCACTATATTATTAGCCATTAGTATATTAGCCATTAGCTTAACCACTGATGACCATTTCATTGATGGCCGTATTTCGCACAGATTCCATTTCACGTAGATTATATAATCTGTAGGTTTATTATTAGACTAAACGTTGCTGTAACTTCATTGCTGTGACTGTTCATGTTCCTGTTTCATCTAGTAATGTTATTTTTTCTGTTCAATCAAAAGAAATCTGAAAAGAAGAGAACATGTCTCAAACTAGCGACATCACCGAAAATTGTAAGTATGATTACATTGCCCTACTGAACATGCCAATCTTTAATGGATATGAACATGTAAAGAAAAAAAAATCCAGATGAATCAGGTTTATTACAATCATTTCACACATCCGGGAAATTCTGATTTTCTTTTGCCATTCAAAGCCACGGCAGAATAGAAAGACAACTCTGGAAATTCCTTGAAGACTTTAAAAAAAATAACATATAAATCCAGGTGTCTATGGAAACACGGTGCATGCATTTTGATGATGTGAAATAACTTGAATACACTGAAGGATGTCTAGATTATTCTATATTACCTTCTCTATAGATTCCAATTTAAAATCACCTGCTATGTGAGATTCAAGTCAGATATGTGAAGATATGTCACAGGACTGCATAAAGCAGAATGATATGAGAATAGTGTGGGATGAAAAACCTTACTGCCTTCTTAAGGTGTGCACATGTTGAGCCCGCTAAACCCAAGAAATCACTACTATAACTGTAAATGGCAGACATTGTGGCACATGTCATTCCTAAGTCAGCCAATATAATGGTGCTAGGGTTTGCCTGTCCTCGGCTCTATTTCCATTTGGCAGCCAAGCTTGTCTCTTATAGTTGTGTTAGCTATGTCTACCTACTCCCAGGTACCCCCTCCGTTATTCGTAAACTTCCCAAATCCATCTAATCTAAGGATCTTTTTGATAGTTTACATTCCCCTACTTTGGAGAAGCCCTGCCATTTAACCTGTAGTATGTTTGCCCATAACCCAACATCTCTGAGCGTGTAATATAATTGGAAAGTCACCTTACCAACAATAAGTCATACATCTTACAAGATACTCATACTCCTGGGGAAGGGAAATATTATGTCTTTACAGCAAATATCAGAAATTGCACAAACTGACTGACAACAGAGCGCAGTAGAACTAGCTGTTTAAATCTTACACAGCGCTGAGAGATAGAGCCAGGGCACCCAATAGTCTTCACCAGCTCCAGCGTGAAGCCATATGATCTTGTGATGATCTACTTCTTGAATTTCTTCTTGGGTCAATACTTAGAAATCTTAGTCATATTCTATCAGTCTTGTCATCATTTGGATGAGCAACTCCTAAAAATTTTATCTGGGCAATGTCAATTTTTTTTTTTCATGAAGTAAAAGGCATCATACACACAGCAGAGCCATAGATATTCCATGTGCTGCCATGTTACATAGAGTACTTCCATATAACATCTTCCAATGGAGCATGCCATGATTTTTTTGTTCAGTAGATTTCTATATATAACCTCTGTATGAAGTTTGAAGCATATGGATATGCAGTGAGGGTCTTTAGACATCTATAGATAATGTATTAGGGCTCCCTTCTATGGTAATGTATATGGGGCCTGTGTAGAGTGCACTGTGTGAATTAGGTCTAACAATGATTTTCCATTAACATGGTACAGCTAGTTTTACCAGTCTTGCCTGGTGTACACACAGGTTTCTGTAACTATGGAGACACATCCTGTTTCAACAGGAGCTGTATACACAAAATTGTACATTTTTTAAAATCAAGATTATTTGCAAAATTGTTTTATTTTTCATTTTCAATACATAAAAAGTGCACACCTCCTTTAGGCTGAGGAACCACATTGCAGAAAAGCAGATTATTTTTTTTACAGAAGAGGGAGAAGTATGAGAGCTTCCTTTTATACCACTCCTGGGTTTGGCTCAAAAAACTGCACCAAATTGTGCAACAAAAAAAGCAGCTTTTCTGCAACATGGGGCTAAGGCCCCACATAGTGAGCCATAAAATGCTGCAGAAAAGACTGCAATAGAAACACATTGTGCTTTTCCCTGCGGACTTTCTGCTTCTACAGTTCTGCCGGGGTATGTAAACTTTTTAGCAGAACTGTAGAACTGCTTCTACAGTTCTGCTAAAAAGTTTACATACCCCGGCAGATTTTTTTTTTTTTTTAGCCCTTTTCAGAGAATGTGAATGATAACACAAAACTTTTTTCTCCATGGTTAGTGGTTGGTTGAAGCCATTTATTGTCAAACTTCTGTGTTTTCTCTTTTTAAATCATAATGACAGCCAAAAACATCAAAATCGCCCTGTTCAAAAGTTCACATACCCCAGTTCTTAATAACGTGTATTGCCCCCTCTAACATCAATGACAGCTTGAAGTCTTTTGTGGTAGTTGTGGATGAGGCTCTTTATTTTCTCAGATGGTAAAACTGCCCATTCTTCTTGGCAAAAAGTCTCCAGTTCCTGTAAATTCCTGGGCTTTCTTGCATGTACTGCGCGCTTGAGATCTCCCCAGAGTGGCTCAATGATATTGAGGTCAGGAGACTGAGATGGCCACTCCAGAACCTTCACTTTCTTCTGCTGTAGCCAATGACAGGTCGACTTGGCCTTGTGTTTTGGATTGTTGTCATGTTGGAACGTCCAAGTACGTCCCATGCGCAGCTTCCTGGCTGATGAGTGCAAATTTGCCTCCAGTATCTGTTGATAACGTGCTGCATTCATCTTTCCTTCAACTTTGACCAAGTTTGAAGCTCACACATCCCCACATCATCAGTGATCCACCTCCGTTCTTTACAGTAGGAATGGTGTTCCTTTCATCATAGGCTTTGTTGACACCTCTCCAAATATAACGTTTATGGTTGTGGCCAAAAAGTTAAACTTTTGTTTCATCACTCCAAATTACCTTGTTCCAGAAGTTTTGAGGCTTGTTTGGCGTATTGAAGGCGAGATTCTTTGTGGAATTTGCGCAGTAATGGCTTTCTTCTGGCAACTCGACCATGCAGCCCATTTTTCTTCAAGTGCCTCCTTATTGTGCATCTTGAAACAGCCACACCAATAGTTTTCAGAGAGTCCTGTATTTCAGCTGATGTTATGTGTGGGTTTTTCTTTGCATCCCAAACAATTTTACGGGCAGTTGTGGCCCGAAATTTTGGTTGGTCTACCTGACAGTGGTTTGGTTTTTACAGAGCCCCTGAGTTTCCATTTGTTAATCACCGTTTGAACACTGCTGACTGGCATTATCAATTCCTTGGATATCTTTTTGTATCCCTTTCCTGTTTTATACAGTTCAACTACCTTTTCCCGTAAATCCATGTACAATTCTTTTGCTTTCCCCATGACTCACAATCCAGAAACGTCAGCGGCTGGAGGAAAGATGCAACAGTCTGTCTGGATCCCAGAAACTCACTCAGCTTTTATGCACACACACTGATTACAAGCAAACCAGTCACAGGTGAGGAGGTTACCTTTAGTAGCCATTCAAACCCCTTTGTGTCAACTTCTGGGCATGTTATCAGGCCAAAATCACCAAGGTATGTGAACTTTTGAACAGGGTCATTTTGATGTTTTTGGTTGTCATTATGATTTAAAAAGAGAAAACACAGAAGTTTGACAATAAATGGCTTCAACCAACCACTAACCATGAGTGGAGAAAAAGTTTTTGTGCTATCATTCATATTCTCTGAAAAAAGGCCAACAAACCAAAAAATCTGCAGGAGTATGTAAACTTTTTATAAACTGTATTATACCTATATGGAAAACCCCAGTGTTTCCGTAGGTATAAATGACATTCTGCGGTTTGCAAAAATGCTTGCGTTTTTGAAATCGCAAGCATTTCTGCAGTAGATTTTTTTCTGCATTGTGTGGATTGGATTAGCCACAATCCCAACCACTTTGCAGTGTTTTTGCAATGTGAGAACCCTGGCCTTAAGGGGTATTTTCACATTTATGGCATATTGTAAGGATAGATGCAGATCTCTCTTCTCGGACCCACACCAACCTCCAGAATGTGGGTCCCCTAACTCTCTGCATGCATGAAGACTGAATGGAGTGGTGGACACGTATGTGAAGTTTTATTTTTGTAAAGTGTTCAGTGCATTGTAAGTAAAAAACAATTATTACCCACTTATTGTTTTCTGCACCATTGCTCCCGTTCCACTAGACATGCCTTGTTTACCCAGCTTCATTGATGACGTCAGATCAATGGTACGTGACCACTGAAAACAGTCACCAGACTCACCAGTCACGTGTCAACTTCATATTGAGAATTTAATCATGTAGTCAATCATATGATCACTGAGGCCTGCTATTGGCTGCGGCGGTTACATACCATCAACCTGACACCACTGCAGTCTGGTTAGTGGGTAACATGGAACTCCATAGAAGATCTTGGTGCTTGGAAAGGAACTTACTCCTTATCACACTGCGTAAGCAAGGTCTAGCCAGCAACAGCGCAGGAACTGGTAAGTGAGTAATCTTTGTTATAATCTTTGTAATATTTTACAATGCAATGGCCACTTAACAAAAATAAACCTTCAACCCAGACAACCTCTTTAACTTCTATGATTGTTATCCAAGCAATGATTCAGTCGTCTCCAGTGGCCACACCTGTCTACATTTCAGGAGATGTTGTCATTGCTGTGTGGTAGCACCGGTCCTCAAAGCCAGAGAACAAGCAAATATGGGTAATAAAGAAAAAGAACCACACTTCAGATTTATTGCAAAAAGTGCATGAAAATGTATTTATATACACGTGGACAAAATTGTTGGTACCCCTCGTTTAATGAAAGAAAAATCCACAATGGTCACAGAAATAACTTAAATCTGACAAAAGTAATAATATATAACAATTCTATGAAAATGAACAAATGAAAGTCAGACGTTGCTTTCCAACCATGCTTCAACAGAATTTAAAAAAAAAAAGAAAACTCATGAAACAGGCCTGGACAGAAATGATGGTTCCCTTAACTTAATATTTTGTTGCACAACCTTTTGAGGCAATCACTGCAATCAAACGATTCCTGTAACTGTCAATGAGACTTCTGCACCTCTCAACAAGTATTTTGGCCACTCCTCATGAGCAATCTGCTCCAGTTGTCTCGGGTTTGAAGGCTGCCTTTTCCAGATGGCATGTTTCAGCTCCTTCCAAAGATGCTGAGTAGGATTAAGGTCAGGGCTCATAGAAGGCCACTTCAGAATAGTCCAATGTTTTCCTCTTAGCCATTCTTGGGTGTTTTTAGCTGTGTGTTTTGGGTCATTATCCTGTTACAAGACCCATGACCTGCGACTGAGACCAAGCTTTCTGACACTGGGCAGCACATTTCTCTCTAGAATCCTTTGATAGTCTTGAGATTTCATTGTACCCTGCACAGATTCAAGACACCCTGTGCCAGATGCAGCAAAGCAGCCCCAGAACATAACAGAGCCTCCTCCATGTTTCACAGTAGGGACAGTGTTCTTTTCAAGATATGCTTCATTTTTTCGTCGGTGAACATAGAGCTGATGTGCCTTGCCAAAAATTTTGATTTTTGTCTCATCTGTCCATAGGACATTCTCCCAGAAGCTTTGTGGCTTATCTACATGTAGTTTGGCAAATTTCAGTCTGTCAGATTCAAGTTATTTGTGTGACCATTGTGGGTTTTTCTTTCATTAAACGAGGGGTACCAACAATTTTGTCCACGTGTGTATCATCATCACTTATAGCAACATTTTACACCAATTTCTAATTCATGTCCAGCCTGAAGAAGTCCAAAAGAAGTCCAAAATTAGTCCAAAACATTGCTACAAGTGATGACATTAATACATTTTCATGGAATTCTTGAGTGTGGTTCTGTCATGCTTGATCGATTACATGTCTCCCATAGAAATAAAACTAGGGAACTGCACTTCTAGCTCTTCATTCATTGTCCACCAGGATGTCGGGGATAAACAAATTGTCAAAATTCTCTCCTCTGTTACTCAAAATCCAAAGAAATCTTAAATGGGTATTCCCATGACTATAACCATAACTATATTTGTAGATAATTAAAAGTTAAACATTTTTGCAAATATAAGTAGTTAGAAATTCTGCAGAGTTTTAGAGAAACTTTTTAACTATCTTAGTGATGACAGTCTGTTGTCTTGATTGGTTGCCAATGGATACGACCACATTTGCAGAAATTTTATATGGTCCAGGACTTGTCAAAAACCCAGGCATGATTTTCTTATTGTAGCTGGGTTATCAGTCAGAGACACTACATGTATGAGAAGATATCTCGTCCACAATAAGCAAATCGTAGCTGATTTTATGACCTTAGAAAGGTCCTGCATTCATGTTCGTATCCATTGGCAACCGATCAAGGCAACAAGACTGTGACCACAAGATATTTAGAGAAAATATTTAAAACTCTGCAAAATATTTAATTAGTTATATTTGCAAAAATGTTCAACTTTTAATTATCTACAAATTTAAAAACGGTTATGTTCATGGGAATACCCCTTTAAGCCTATATCTCTATACACGACTGAATTTAACAAAAATAAGCTCTTCTCTGACTGCTTTACCCATTATATACCGTAATACGTATTATACAAGTTTGGCTAAGATAGTAACTGCATGGGAACACACAAAAAAAAAAATCAGTTTTAATCCAAACAAAACATAAATGTATTATTTGATCTGTACTTTTTTCTTGGCTATCACCCAATGAAATAACAAATACTACTGTTTTCTCTGAAGATATTTCTTTAAGCATCTTTTCTCCCTATGGGGTATGTTTGAACATATTGCAAAGCAATTAGCTATCGTCCCTAGGGTAGAGTGTGCAGAAATGATGAGATATGTAATAAAAGTCAATGTTATTACCGATGGAATATTTTTTATTAATTTGCTGTTTCTGGTTTTCTAAAGGTAGTCTTTACTGTGCAGTCTATAAAAGTACTTTGTGAAGTTATGTTCTTTGTAATAATACAAACTTTATTTTTGACTATGCCTTAAAGGGCATCTACCCCTATCAAACTCACTTCTAGACCCCGTATATACCGTTATAGAGCTTTTTATGTCAAAGTGCAATCTTGTTGCCATGAGAAACAACTTTTAACTCCCTATGCAAATAAGTAGTTTGGTTCATCCGAGTCATGGTCGCCTTTTCCAGAGCACCTGTGGTCACCATCCAGTGCCTCCACTTAAGGATCTCCAGTGCCTCCACTTAAATCTGGCTAACACACAGACCGAGTTTCACGGGTGAAACACGGTGGTGTGCTGCTACCCTTACATAAAGATTGTCTGGTCCCAATGTGTGACGGCCACAGGCAAAATCGCATGTTCCAGTAGATGCACCTACGGTCTGGGTGCACCAAACAGTTGGAGACTAGAGACTACTTAAAACACAGAAATACTAGAAAAATCGAATTTTAGAATAGTATACATGTCAGAACCATTCACTGGACCATGCCAAGTAATAACTAATGCAATAAGTCATCTGGTAGAGCCATAGTGGAAATGGAGAAGATGTCAGGACCAATTATATCAATTACAGCAGAACAGATCTGATGCTCACTCACGATGGAAGATGAGTGCTGTGCCTTAAGTAATAAGAGCTCAGGATGCTGCGGCAACCTAAACCAACCTGCCGGAAGAAATTGCTGAAATGAGTTTGGTGAGACAATTGAATTACTATATCAGAGAGGGGTCACCTCAAGACATATCTGTCACAAATAAAATGCTCCTTTACTGGGTCTCTATAGATGGGGCATCACCAGAGTTAGTATTATGTCCTTCCGTTTACACCAGATATCCCCCATGGCAGACAAAATGCCCCCCATATCATAGTCATAAGGTTCTTTATGCAGTTTATTAGGACCCTCTATGCCAGCCAAATGCCTTTATGCTGGATAGCATGCCCACACCCCAGCCACAATGTCCTGATAGCAATAATCCAGTCACAAGGCCCCAAATAATGGGTCATAATGCTCCTATAACATCCACAATGCCCTCCATAACAGCCACAAGCACCCTAGTAACTGCAGCCTAGGCCTACCTTCTGCACCAGGTGAGCTTTTCACTTACTTCTTCAGTTACTAAGAGTTAAGGGAGCAGACAGTATCTTAATAGCTGTCTTCCTGTTAGTATTACATAATATTTGTTTCCAGGATGCCAATACAATGGATAGTGGTGATCCCCAGGGCACAGAACATATGACTTGGCCTATCTGCACCTGATGTCCAGACCTAACAACTCCACTGCTAGAGAGCATAGCTGCACCAAAGTAACAGCAGATATCTTAGACTCATCCTACTGACAAGAAGATCCCTTTAAGGAACCATCACTTTGGGTAGCAATTGTAATCCAAGAAATTCACTGACTTTCTAATGCAATAAAATTATTCAGGGCAAATTGAAATTCATAAGATCCTACGGGCTGAGATTAATTAACATATAATATAAATAAAAGACTAAACCAGATAATAAAACATCTTATATTTCTTGTCACATGTTATAAAGCCATCAAGCATCGCTTCCAACTTAGCAGTCAAAAGAGATAAATTGCAAATCTATGTTTAATAATAGACACAACTCCATTACAATATATTTATTTAATAATAAAAATAATAGCATTGTCAATCACACCCCAGGAAATCCGACTGGAGACATTAATACAGCTGCATACGATACAAGTATCAACCTAGACAGAGAAGCAAGCACTTGTTATTGTATCAATGTTCTGATCTGTTTGCGTTGCGCTACTCTTTGACGGTTGTCATATTTTTTACAGGTGTAACATACTTTCTTATGGTTTTAAAGCAAGGGGGAGTCTCACACATTAGAAGTTGAGTGGGTGGCAATAGCTACCTTAAGTCAAGGGGAATAATAGTACAAAAACATTAAAATCTAAATAATTATGCAATTAAGAAGATTAACGACATAAACATCAAAACAACCACAGCTAATTACTATGACACAACCACATGTTACATAGATGTAATGATTTTCAATTAATATCATCATGTCAGTAGAAATTTGCATAAAAGTATATCCATATTACACAGGTAAAAGTAACTTTGTACAAACCTTCACTCCAAGAGAGAAAAACAGTCCTTAGAAATAATTATTGGGCAAAACAGGGATCGTAGGTCCTATATGAGCCCCCTATCTTGTCGGGAGTAACTGAACTCTAGTAATGTGAACAGTGGCACAGCATTTATCATTTGATCTGCCATCAATGAAAGGATAGTAGTGTTATATGTGGCTTATTGAATTTATGTAGGTTACTTGGATAGCACCAACTTATTCTGCAGGGCTTTCCAGATATTGTCAGTCACTGTCCCATATAAGGTTCACTATTTATATTCCCTATCAGTAGGTCTTTGGAGTGTGGGAGTAAACTGGAGGAAACCCACCCAAACATGGGGAGACCAAGGAGAAACAGATGTTGTCCTTGGTCAGATACGAACCTGGGTCTCCAGCGCTATCTACTACACAAAGAAGTTGGCATCTGGGGATTGTTTAATCTACTGTTGCTGTCATGGTTTATAAAAGACTATGCTAATGTGACCGTGGAGTACTAAATAAGAATGCTTTAAATTATTGAGGTAATGTTCAAACCACAGAAAGAGGACCTTTCCCCACCTCTACCAACTCCAACCTTATTCAATAGACACCGCTCCGCTGAATCCAGAGCTGCTGGAATTTTTTCTCTAGCTTTCACCATTTCCGAGCAATCATTTCTGTTAATTTTAGCACAATTATTCTCTCTACTGTTAGGTGGGTGGTCCTGAGCTGGAGCAGAAAGACAAGGACCGCCCACCTGACAGCAGAGAGAATAACTGTGCTGAAATTAATTGCACTGATAGCTCAGGAACGGTGGGGGTTAGAGAAAAAAATCCAACCTCACCAGAATCACCAGAGTGGCACCTACTGAAGGATGCAAAGAGCTGGTGGAGGTGGTGAAAGGTCCTCTTTAAGCATAGACTTTAGTAACTAAATATATGTTTAAAAAAAAAAAGTGTTTGCAAATGAATCCAGCATAGTTGTCATGTGGAAGTCATGATGATAAAGGGGTTTTTCCATCTCCCTATCTCAGCAGCTTTGCCTGCTGTCTCTTCTTCTCACTTCCTGTATTCCTTATTGAACTGTTAAAGCCAACTTCCCCCGCAGCTTGCTGAACAGGACACTATGAAGTATCACAGTACTTATTATGATTTCTAGAAATCTAATATAAATGCAGATGTTTCTAGAGAATGGACTCAGTGTTATCTGTGTTCTTACATAGAGAGATAACAGACAAGGCTTTATCAGCAAACTGCAATTAGCTTAATGGCAGAGCTGTAGATAACAGTGAGAGCAGTGAGTGATGTCACCTGTCCTGTATTATCACACAGGTCCAGCTCTATGGAAACGCTGTGGGGAGATATAATTGGAGATATAATTTCACATAGCAGGAAAACAAAGCAGCATTGCTAAAGTAATATATTTAGGAAAATTCTTCAATTTACATAAGCTAGCAGTATAGATAGGATCCTTGAGATGGGAATACCCCTTTAATGTCTATGGCAAGAAATCAGAAGAGGATATTCTGTTACTTCCTGTTTCTAAATGTATATTTTATCTCTAAACAGCATAAAAATAGATGTGCCATACACATCACATAGCTATCGGCTGAACAATCATACTGCTAAAAGCTACTTCACCCAATTCTCTCATACACATGCATGCTCAGATCAGATGAGTTATACATTAGAGAGCGGAGGAAGCCTCTGTCAGTATCTTTTGGCAGCGGCTTATTTCCCAAGCAACAAAAGAATCGGGAAGGTAAAATTGAACTGTTGGGGCACATGTCGGGTTAAGGGTCAGCAGGCCCTCATACACAATAGATGGTTGGGTGTCCCTAACAAAATCACAGATTCAGCCAACAATAGTCTAATGTTTGTGAGCCAATTTAGGCCTCAGAGTGGACTTAGGCTATATGTGCACCTATTTTTTGCACATTCAGGGTATATTTTCTCCCAAAATGTATACCTCAAATGGGACCATAGGGAATATTGTGCACCAAACAGTTTATTTGCATATGGATTATAATTTTATTTTTGCGACAGCACTTTAACATAAAAAAGGTATGTTCACTTGACTGGGTATTGCTGATAACGGGGTCCCCCTAAGAACCCCCCACCACCTTTGATACCCAAACTGCTGGGCCTAAATGCCTTCCCCCCTCTTTTCCAGCCTCGACCCCTGCCCCCCAGCTCTCAAACCCCCCACCCCCTTAGAAATAAACCAAGACCAAAGGGTTGGATTAAATCGGCCACAGCAGCCGTATTTATTAACAAACCACAAATAAATAACAACAAGTATAACTTATTATAATTTGCATAACTTAAAATAATTTAACAATAAACGCTTAACCTGGGTAAGAGTCCTTGGAGCTACAAAAAACTATCAATCCCCCGGCCTGGCGCTAACATAACCACACCATAAATTTACCACCAGCCGCGACCACCGGCTCGGCGGCACCATGAATAAAGACGAACTCCTTCTTCCATGTACCAGCTCCCAGGGCCAATTTACCCTGTAACCGTTCACCGTGCGCCAGGCCATCCACCAAAATGTGCAATTACCACCAAATGTATAGGTGGAGCCTACCTTTGACTCCACCCTTTTAGCCAATTGACCACCAACTCCAAGGACCCCACCCGCCAAGGCCACCGTGACACCACCTGCAAAAAGATAAACAAGTTAAAATAGCCCCAAGAAAGAGAAAAAAAAACGGGAGGGAGGGAGGGACCGCTCGTTAGCATGCCGCGCAGCTCCCGGAATGGCCGCTTCCCGGGCTGCGCGGCATAGTCAATTCGAACGGGGTTAAGCCCCGCCCCCAATTCTTCGCGCCCTAGCGCGTTACTGGTCCCCCTACAGCCCGCCCCCAGTCAAGATCCCTGCGCTTTACTGCGCAGCGCTCCGGTCTCCCCTGACTGGGCATTGCTGATAACGGGGTCCCCCCTAAGAACCCCCCACCACCTTTGATACCCAAACTGCTGGGCCTAAATGCCTTCCCCCTCTTTTCCAGCCTCGACCCCTGCCCCCCAGCTCTCAAACCCCCCACCCCCTTAGAAATAAACCAAGACCAAAGGGTTGGATTAAATCGGCCACAGCAGCCGTATTTATTAACAAACCACAAATAAATAACAACAAGTATAACTTATTATAATTTGCATAACTTAAAATAATTTAACAATAAACGCTTAACCTGGGTAAGAGTCCTTGGAGCTACAAAAAACTATCAATCCCCCGGCCTGGCGCTAACATAACCACACCATAAATTTACCACCAGCCGCGACCACCGGCTCGGCGGCACCATGAATAAAGACGAACTCCTTCTTCCATGTACCAGCTCCCAGGGCCAATTTACCCTGTAACCGTTCACCGTGCGCCAGACCATCCACCAAAATGTGCAATTACCACCAAATGTATAGGTGGAGCCTACCTTTGACTCCACCCTTTTAGCCAATTGACCACCAACTCCAAGGACCCCACCCGCCACTGCGAGCACGCCTTAATCCCTTAAGCGTGAGAGACCCGCCACACTTCCAGGGCCCTCTCAACACCCTCCTGGATACCTAGTGTCCACAAATCTATACCCACCGCATTCAGATGGACCCCGTCCCGCAACCAAAACTCCCCCTCCCCAGACTCCAACTCCTTGTGCCGCACGCACACACCGCCGTTCCTGGACAAAAACCCCGCAACAGCCCGGTTAACCTTAATCCTGGCCTTGTTGAGCCTTTCAACAGACCTAGCCTCCCGCCATGTTTTTCTCGGTACAATATCGGACCACACGGTAACAATCCCCGGAAACATGGACCACAACCTCAACAGGTCATACTTTATGTCCCTCACTAAATCGCGAAAGGGACGAACCCCCAGGTCATTGCCACCAGCATGTATCACGATAATGTCCGGAGACCGATCCAACCTCGTGCACCTGTGGATTTCGGGCATGACCCGACTCCACACCATACCTCGGACTCCAATCCAACGTACAACGACCGCAGCCCTGTCGAACCCCAGCTGCCGACCATTCCGCCGCACGCCGGCCCTCTCCGCGCCCCAGAACACAAAAGAATGGCCGAAGATCCAGACTAACCGAGCAGAAGGGCCTACGAAAGAAGAAATAAAGTAGGGGGAGGGCGGAGAAAATACCCAACAACACAATGATTCACATTTGGGCAAGGTGTGGACGTATGTATGATCTATACCTCTGCGATTCCTACCTACCGATACGTCGGACCACCTCCGAGCTCAACCCCCAACTAGCTGCTTCTGTCGCTGCGCCAATGCGAAAAGAGTGTGGAGCATATCGAGAGGCGTCAAGGCCCAGCGAGTCCAAACAACCCCTAAAAACAGCCGAGAACTGATAACGGGAAAGGAACGAACCATCCTCATGACGCAGGAGGGGACCGCCCGCAGAAGCTGGAACCAACCCCCCGAAAAACAAGCAAACAACGCACCGGGCACATATCTGACCCTACAACCGCACCCAGGCGCAGATACTTCCCTGCCCCCGCCTGATCCGTCTTAGACCTGCGAACCCTGACCACTAGGACCCCTTCCTCCATGTACACATCATCCACCTGTAAACCACCCGGCCGCTTAGTCGACACGGACACCAACTCACCCACCCTGAGAGCCCCGAAAAAGGCTAGAGAAAAAGCCAGGTGAAACAAAACGCATTCATAGTGCGAAGAACAAAAACGGCCCAGTTCCAACCCCAAACGCTCCAAAAGCTGAAATGTAACCGGGCGCCGTGTGTCACTACTTCCCCTGCCCCTGCGGAACCCCTTAAGCGCACGTTGAACCAAGAAATGTTTGGTAAAGTCCGCCAAACCCCTCAACTTGAAACCAAATGCCAACGCCGCTACCGCACCATTAACTTTCGCCACGGACCATCCATCTGAAGACCAACGGCTTAACAAGAACAATAAAGCCCCAACCCTATCCTCATCAGTATGTACCTGACCTAAATCTCCCACCCAATCCTCCCAAAGCTGCCAAGCCCTTGAATACTTATCCCAGGTGCTGGGGGCCAACGATGCCTGAATCAATGTCCCTGCTTTTCGCAAACCAAGTCCCATAATTCTGGAGGACATGGAATCCCTTCCACTTCCGCCCCCGGAGCCAGGGCACGAAACCGCTCCCACTGGAAACGAGACAAAGAATCAGCAACGTCATTTTTAACCCCCGGAACATGCACTGCCACCACCCATGCATTCAGGCACAAGCAACACAATACTAAACGCTGAAGCAACTTGATAACTGGAGGAGAAGACGCAGTCACATTATTAATGGCCGACACAACTGACATGTTATCACAATGAAACCTAACTTTTTTATCCTGGAACGCCCCACCCCATATGGACACCGCGACTAAAATCGGGAATAACTCAAGTACAGTCAAATTCCGCGTCAGACCTTGTTCACGCCACGACGCAGGCCAAGGAGCGGCGCACCACTGCCCCCTGTAATAGGCCCCAAAACCGTGGCCCCCTGCCGCATCCGTAAAGAGGTCACAATCGAACACATCGATCACTGCTGACTGGACCAGTGATCTACCATTGAACTGGTCTAAAAAAGTGTCCCATACTGCCAGGTCCTCCCGATGTATCACCCCCAGCCGAATAAAGTGTCGTGGATTTGACACCCCTTTCATGGCCCCTGCCAGCCGGCGACAAAAAAATCCTACCCATGGGGATAATGCGGCAGGCAAAATTTAAACTGCCTAACAATGACTGGAGGTCGCGCAACGTAATTTTTCGCATGTGACGAGCACGCCTCACCCTCTCTCTAAGATCAACCAGCTTGTCACCAGGCAACCGGAACTCCATTGCCACAGTGTCAAGCTCTATGCCCAAGAAACTCAATCTAGTGCACGGACCCTCAGTCTTTTCCGGTGACAACGGTACCCCAAACTTACTGGCGACCCACCGCGCGGTTGCCAGCAAAACCGCGCATACATCGGAGCCCGCCGGACCTATACAGAGGAAATCATCGAGGTTGTGTATCACTGACTCAACCCCCGCCACATCCCGAATTACCGACTCTAAAAAGGTGCTGAACGCCTCAAAGTATGCGCACGATATTGAGCAACCCATAGGGAGGCAACGATCCACGTAATACCCGCCGTCCCAGTAGCAGCCCAGTAACCTAACGCTGTCAGGGTGTACCGGCAGTAACCTGAACGCCGCCTCCACATCCGTCTTAGCTAAGAGGGCCCCTGGACCGCAACGCCGTACCCAATGCACAGCTGCATCAAACGAGGTATATACTACCGAACAAAGCTCGGGTGCAATACCATCGTTGACCGACGCTCCTTTGGGATAAGACAAATGATGTATGAGCCGAAACTGATTCGGCTCCTTCTTCGGCACCACCCCCAAAGGAGATACAATTAAACCTTCCAAAGGGGGTGATGCGAAGGGGCCCGCCATGCGCCCCAAGGCCACCTCCTTCCTCAGTTTTTTGGACACCACCCCCGAGTGTTCCGCTGCCGACCTCAAGTTAGTTATACAAAAGGGGACTGTGTGCGTCGGCAGGGGAATCCTAAAACCCTCCCTAAAACCTTCTACCAGAAACTTTGCACTCTCCCTGTTAACATAACTATTTAGGTACGGAAGCATGGCTTCCAGCTTCACCGGCGTCTGCCCCTTGTCCACTATTAGGCAAGGCCTTGGTCCTTTGTTTGCGCAAGCAACGTGCCGCACCATGGGACACCCCTCCGCAGAATGAACAGGCATGTTTGAATCTACAGTTGAAGCCGAATTTACATTGGGCTTCATTGAACTGCCAACACAGCCCGTAACGTTGCTGGGCCTGTGCACCTGCCCCCCCTGAGCCGTAACTGAGACCACCATGGCCGGTTCCACCGGCCGCCCCAGGAAAGGGCTGGCCAAAGCGAGCTGGCGCCATAACCTGAAGCCACAAACCTATATCTTTCTGGTCCCACCGTATGCTGGGCCGAACCGCCTTACGCTGACGGAACTGCTCATCATACCGCAGCCATGTCTGACCCCCATACACCCGATATGCCTCACCTATAGAGTCCTGATAGCAAAAAAGCCCCGAACAGTTGTCAGGAGCCTTTTCACCAATGACACTCGCTAAAATGGCAAAGGCCTGAAGCCAATTAGCAAAAGTCTGTGGAATCAGGCGCCACCTACGTTTTTCTTCCTCCTCTTTTTTGCTATCCTCCTTCTTACTCTTGTCTAAGTTAAATTTAGCTAAAGGGAGCAAGGAAAAGATTTCGACGTACTCGTCCTTCCAAATCTTCTCCCTCACTTCCTTTTTTAAATGCGCCCCTAGAGGACCCTCAAAACACACATAAACCTCTCCCCCGAGCCCTGTCGTCTAGCCTCACCGAATCAACCTTCTCTTTATCTGTCTGGACAGACACTGTGACACCCGCCGGAGCCCCTACCACCGGCGCACTCTGTGACGCTACTGACTGAACCGCAGGAGGGACCCACGCCGCCACCGGGGAACCGCTAACACTCTGTTCGCAGCGCGACAGTAGCTCCCTCACGCTACCCAATAGCTCCCTAATCCCCTCAGAAGCTACACCACCACCCACTGGGGACTCCGGCCTATCTATCCCTAACCCCTGGGACATTAGAATAGGAGGAAACGGACACGACAATGAATGGTACTCACCAGACTGCGTAGGTGCTGTGGGCCCACCAGTCGACGGTCCTGCATCCTGCTGACCTGGGTCGCTGTACAGGAGGACGCTGGCGCCTGTTGATTGTTGAGAACCATCCCGCTGACAGCTGCAGCACGACCGACATCCCTGGGAAGGTTGACCTGCACCCGTGTATGCACTTGAAAACCACTGGATGCACCTCGGACCGGGGCTGTGGTGCCGTGAAGGAGGGGCCAGCGCCGTGCTGCTCGTCGTTCAGAATTTCCCGCTGCTGTACCGAGGGCACTTGGAAAGCCGGAACCGACGGGACTTGAAGACACAGTCCCCCTCCCGCTGGAGCATCACAGGAGGGGACCGCTGCACCACGTGCTGTAGCCATATGGAGACTGGATGTGGAGGTCCCCCCACTGAGGCCAGTGGCAGGGATCTCCACCTCCGCAGGGGCCAGGCGACTGGCAGGATTCCTCCCAGACCGGGACCTCCGCGCCTGAGCAGTGGAGCGGGGTGCCCGGCCTGGAGGGGCCCGAGAGGGACTCCTATGTCGCCGGGCCCTAGGGGGCTCATCAGGGCTCAAACGTGCCGGCGGGCGAGTCCTGCGCGGCCGCCGCCGCCCAGACGCCTCAGGGGGTAGTGAAGGGTTAATGGGGGGGGGCGGCAGGCTGCATAATGGCAGCCAGCCGCTCCTGCAGCCAGGCCTCCCCATGGACGCCGGCAGCAGCTCTGATCTGCTCCAGGATGGTATCGAGGGATGCCATGACTACAGTGAAAAGGTGGGGGGGGGGGAGGGAGCTGACCGCTCGTTAGCATGCCGCGCAGCTCCCGGAATGGCCGCTTCCCGGGCTGCGCGGCATAGTCAATTCGAACGGGGTTAAGCCCCGCCCCCAATTCTTCGCGCCCTAGCGCGTTACTGGTCCCCCCTACAGCCCGCCCCCAGTCAAGATCCCTGCGCTTTACTGCGCAGCGCTCCGGTCTCCCCTTGTCACTAATGCGCGCTACATCAATACACATACAAATACAGTTGCACACGTCTACCACACGTGTTCGGTGCCACACGTATGCAGAATGTATGCATAGCATAAGCACAGAGAGCCATATAAATATTTCTACAAGGACCCTAACTGGAAAAAATGCTAAAATATTCCAATCCTTATCCTAAGCCTTGAGACAAATAAATAAGCAACTAGTCTATTGTAGAGGCTTTTAGAAATGTTCATCTGCATCTAAAAGAAGTTTTCCGATCCTATTAAAATGCTGATCCTCACTTGTCTCCGAGCACATGTATGCGTACACGGCTGGTAATGAAAAATGACATCTTACAAAGTAGAAAAAAATAGGAAAAAAGCATTTCATCTTCAAGACATTGTTTTTGGTCTCATGGGGGAAGCGTTTGCATCCTGCTAAAATGTTATCTGTTGTATTGGGCTGTAGAAGCTGCAGCACTACAATGCTTCCCATACTGCTGCTGAATGCCTATACCTTTGCTGTATAGCGCTATACAGACTAGCAGTAAATGCCTCTTTCTTCTTTGCTGGGCTTTGCATTCCTATTCTTTAGGCTTTTATTTATCATGGTCTTTGTAAAAGTGGTAATAAAGGAAAACTTAATTTCTATTATTACCGTTGCCGTGTCTTTTTCTTGAGCGCTTTGCATCCCATAAGGACGGCTACAAAGCGTTGTGTCCTCATTTTTTATTTATATATGAGCTTTACATCATTTTTAGGCAAAACAGTTATTTGCTTTGTATCAAATGGCAGAGCAAACTGCAAAATGCAGCTAGGAAGAACAGAATCCTGACAAGTGCTTTATTGTGTCTGACATTACATTTGGAGTAAAATCGTCTGGGGCATTAAGGAAGGGACATACCATGATATCGCCTCCTCATTGTTCTTTTATCTGTCTTCTATCTCAATCTAAAGACGAACAAATAAAACACAGGCTTTTTTATGTCTCAGATGTTACCTAAAAATATCTCAAATTAGACAAGTCTATGGTTGGGAGGCAGCTTGCAGCAGTAGAAATCTTCACCCGAGAGAGAGTGTGTCACCAAGCCCATCATATCAACCCAGCCCTGCAGAGAGATAGGTTGGGGTGACCTGAATCAAATAGTGATTGAAGATTTGTCACTGCTTACCTCTTAAGCAATAGCAACACCCTTGTCGTTCCAATGAGATAATTTGCATATTGACAAAAATGGCTATGTCTTGTCAATGGAAGCATGGATTCACAAGGGGAAAATAAGGTTTGATTCAGGTGACCCAAACCTATCTATCTGTGGGGCTCAGTTGATATGCTGGGTTCTAGTGACAGACTCCCTTTAAGACATCCCTTAGCCCCTTAGCTATGTCCTATGTCTCCACAACATTAGATCCCTAAAGCATAACTGGAAAAGATTTCTTTAAGGCTGGGGCCCGACGTGGCGTAAACGCGGTGTTTTACAGTCTGTGTGTATTTTACCCACACAGCAGTAAAATACGCGCAGCAGACACGCTGTGATTTCCAAAATTGTTGCAGTTTTGGAAATTGCAGCATGTCAATTATACCTATAGAAACGGTGGTGGTTTCCCTATAGGTATAATTGAAGGAGAAAGTCTGCAGAGGAAACCTCTCCGAACTTTCTGTGAAAAACCGTGATGCATGAAAAACCACAATTTTATTTAAAAACTGCTTAGAATGATATAAAATTTTAAAAATGTTACATAAATTACTTACCCCCATGATACTACTGTTCCGATTTTGACTGGTTCCCTAACAGTCTTTGTACTTCCGGCTGCAGCAATGACATTTACTGTTCACAATCTTTATCTGCTACAACCATGGATTGGCTGCAGAGGTCATACAGAAGCGGTGAGATGTCAATACTGATACAGTAAGTAATCCTGGTGGGGGATGAGACAACATCAGAACGAGAGCATCAAAGGATCCGTATAATTAAGTATAATTCCTTTTTTATAACATTCTAAGCTGTCTTTTGCTTAAAAAATGAACTGGCTGGACAACCCCTTTCACTGCCCTTTCAAGTAGCATCACTTCTTCTCTGTACACTTGCAGACAGTTTTTGAAGGAACTCGGCAGGGAGGTTGTTCCCACCATCTTGAAGAACTAAGCACAGATCTTCTGTGGATGTAGGCTTGCTCCAATCCTTCTGTCTCTTCATGTAATCCCAGACAGACTGGATGATGATGAGATCAGGGCTCTGTGGGGGCCGTATCATCACTCCCAGGACTCCTCCTCCAAAGGGCAAAGGTCACACCAAATATTGATGTCTGAAGGGGTAAAATACATAATGCCTAGAAGTACAAAAATAACACATGTAAACATATAAGGTCACCTACCAATAATTATATTTTATAATATATCAACCAAACATGTTATAATAGTCTTGGGTGTTGATTATGGGGGCCAGTAGCAGTGCTATGGTATGTGCTCTGGAAAGGAAAGAGTTAAAACAAAACCCATACTAATAAGGATCACCAAGTAGTCTAAGGCCTCATGCACATACCTGAGTGTACAGACAGAGAGGGTTCCGTCCGTGCTACATTGATTTCTGTACCGATCCGTTTTCATAGAGTTGGATTGGGCATGCTCCATAATCCACAGAATGGAGCCTTGAAACCCTTCTGAGGCTAAGGCCACACGTCAGCGGGTCGCAGTAAAAAAGCAATGCATTGCGGTTTTTCCCGCAGCTCTTTTCACAGAAAGTCAGCAGAAGTTTCCTCTGCGGACTTTCTGCTTCAGTTATACCTATAGGGAAACCGCCAGAATTTCCGTAGGTTTAATTGACATGCTGCGATTTCCAAAACCACAATGGTTTTGGAAATCGCAGCGTGTTCGCTGCGTGTATTTTTCCACAAGGTGTAGATGGGATTCGCTATCCACCTTGCAGAGACTGTAAAACGCTGCGTTTTTTTTCCGTTGTGTTTCTGCCGAGGCCAAACTGCGGCATTTATGCCACATGGTCCCTGGTCTGGAACTGCACACTTAGTCATGTGCATGAGGCCTAAGTGTCTAACAGTCTATTGGTTACATAGCATGCAACTGAAACCCTGCTCAACTTTAGAGGCCAAATGTGCACAATTTATCTGCAACATTGGAGCACATTGGGTAAAGCTGTGGACAGCTTAGTGGGAATACTGGTCAGCAGAGAGGAGTGCACATCCTACTGAATGAACAGGTGGCAGGTCGAACTTGGTCCCTGGTTTTTAAAGGAGAAGCGCAGTGGATGGTGGTTACGGGTGGCACAGAGAGCTCTCACAGTGCATATCACAATTCATTGATGCTGCAACCAGGTCAGGAGTGCAATACCTGTATGGGCATCTTTTTCATAGCAATATGATCATTAGAATTTACAATATCTGGATAAACCAACAGCCTCAGCGGACTTGAGTCATTTTGGTGGAGTTCCTTTAATATTATGGTCTCAGATGACAGGCAGTTTGAGATTGGTTCTGTTAGGGAATAACACAGAAGTCCTCATCTGTACCAGAGCAGAACTCCTGAAATTCTTGCATGAATTGTTTAGCATTTTGATCAGCCCTATGGATTACACTGACAATCGTGTGAACAACAAACATATGCCGACATAGAAATCAACAATCCCAGAGAGTGCAGAATTTTCAGAGAGGCTTTCTTGTATCTTGTTCCATCCGAAACATGACAGGAGTAAATATCCCAGTGTACATCTGAGTGAGCCATAAGGTCACTTACACACTCCACTAGATACATTACAAAGATTTCAATAGATTGATGGGACTTGGAAAGATAGATAGATAGATAGATAGATAGATAGATAGATAGATAGATAGACTGTAAGCCCTTGCGGGCAGGGCCCTCTATCCCACTGTGCCAGTTGGTCACTGTTAGTATCATGTTTTGTACATCTTGTGTACCATATGAAAACCATCAAATGTAAAGAAAAAAGGAATTAATGGTGCTATATAAATAAACAATAATAATAATAGAGGTAGCTAGATATGGGATAGATAGATAGATAGACATATAGATAGATAGATAGATAGATAGATAGACATATAGATAGATAGATAGATAGATAGATAGATAATAATATATTTTATTTATATAGCGCCAACATATTCCGCAGCACTGTACAATTTGTACAATAGATACAATACAATTTGTACTATAGATAGACATTATGTGAAAGTTAAAAAAAAAAGATGCTGGGGCACGATTATGATCTAAAGCAAACATTAAACAAGCTCAATTTTTGTCACATGCCAATTTTCGGACACAATCTTTGTCTTTTAGTCCTTTTTTTGCAGCTCATGCCACCCCAAAACAGTTGTCTGCACATAAGCAGATCTATAGGGAGCTGCCTTCCAAAAGGTGACACTAGAGAAAGTTTTTCCATCAAGGAGAGCTTATTGGTTTATAATTCAGTAGTAATGTCAGTAGTTTATTTTCCAAAAAAACAGACATTGATAGTGAGCTATCTTCCAAAAGGTGGCACAAGGGTGAGTTTTCCATTTTATGATCAAGAAGGACTTATTTGCATATTCTTTTGCCAGAAATCTGGTATATGTGACATCTGAAATCTACTGCAGCTCCCTGCTGGAATAGACTTCATTTTCTGGCTCACTGAGTTCCCAAGATGCACCACAATTGTTAATAATTATTAATAAGTTTAGAGCCTCTGACCCCAGTGGGCGACAGGTTAAAACTGGTCTATTATTTTATTGAAAAGTTGTATAATAGATAGATAGATAGATAGATAGATAGATAGATAGATACAGTAGATGCAAATATTGGACATAGATATTACAATATTCTATAGATAATGACTAAGAAAATCCTCAGATACTTATATGTTACATTGAATGTTATGTTATATAAAATGTAATTACAAAGAATAGTGTAAGTAAGATTCAGAAGGCGGACTAGATTATAACACTACAGCTCAATTTCATGTTTCAATACCTCTGAACATATATTGTGCAACTTGGACTTGGCTATGTTAGTTGTGATTTGCCATATATTATTTTTCAAGATTGATAAAAATATATTTGTGGTGTATAAAGTCTAATTGTCATAGTTATTGTGACCTCAGAAAGCCATTTAATGTTTCCTTACACTGACCTTGGCCACCACATACTCTTGTCAGGGATATTACTGACCGTGGAAAGTGACTTTACTGCACAATTCTAGACAAATAAGCTCAGTGTTTTGTATTCATGTGTTATTCTAATTATTGCAGTTGTGTATATTTGTACATACATTATATATACAGGTGCATCTCAATAAATTAGAATATCTTTTTATAACGTTTATTTCTTTCAGTAATTAAATTTTAAAAAGTGACCTCCTATATTTTCTAGATTCTTTACACACAGAGTGTTCTATTTCAAGTATTTTATTTCTGTAAATGTTGATTATGGATTACAGGTAATGAAAACCCAAATCTAAGAAAATCTGTACAAAACGTTCCAAGGTAGAGGCATTCCAGTGATAGTAGACAGACATATAGAAAGGTACAGGTAAAAATGTAGCAGAGGGGGGTATCACAACAGAAAGATATTTCAGTTCTCTGTGTGTATTGATCTCCGCTTAGGTCGGTGTTGGTTGTACAGCCTAACCGCGGTGGGGAGGAAAGACTTCCGATAGCGCTCCTTCTCACACTTAGGGTGGAGCAGTCGGTCACTGACAGTACTGCCCAGCGCTATCACGGTCTCATGCATCGGATGGGAGTTATTCTCCAGCATGGAGCTCACTACGGACAGTATCCTTTTGTCACCCACCACCTGCACAGGGTCCAGTGGTCTCCCAAGGACAGAGCTGGTCCTTCTAATCAGCTTGTCAAGTTTATTTCTATCCCTGGTTGATATGCTACTCCCCCAGCAGGCAACTCCGAAGAAGATGGATGATGCCACTACCGAGTTGTAAAAAGTCCTAAGAAGTGTCCCCTGGACTCCAAAGGCTTTCAGCCTCCTAAGCAGGTAGAGCCTGCTGTGGCCCTTCCTGTACAGGGCCTCCATATGATCTGCCCAGTCCAGCTTATTATTGAGGAGCACACCCAGGTACTTATAGGTGTTGACAATTTCAATGCCCGTCCCCTGGATGTCCTCTGGTTTATTAGGTTATCTGCATTTACGGAAGTCCACCACCATCTCCTTGGTCTTCCCAGAGCTAATCATCAGGTGGTTCCGGTGGCACCAGTCCACAAAATCCCGGTTCAATTCTCTGTATTCCCTGTCATCTTTGTCTGCGATGAGGCCTACTATTGCCGATTCATCAGAATACTTCTGTAGGTAGATGAGATCAGGGCTCTGTGGGGGCCATATCATCACTTCCAGGATTCCTCCTCCAAAGGGCATCACATTAAACATTGAAATGATTTGCATTTCTCCTTTGTTAATTTTGTTAATTAACAACAATAAACCATCAACACTTCTATTTTTGAAAGCTTTCTTACTTTACAGCATTTTTTTCACACTAAAACTTTTGCACATCACTGTATGTCATGTTTTTGTTGGAATTACACCATATGCATTGGAATCACCTTTCAGAACCTCTATCCTAAATTCCACCAGATTTGGCAGAAAGAATAGTGCTGTATGTAGTGGACACCACAAGAGAACCCTGATGATACAACAATGAGATCTGTTAGGTGCCAGTGGTATCTGCCAAACAATGGATCTGCACTGCATGGTGCATTACAAAGAAAACGCACAATAAAAAGAGAACCACCCATGATAGACACCAGATTTTTCTGCATCAAATCTCATTTTCCTTATATGTTATTTATGTTGGCCATCTTCTTTGAGAGATGTTCTGCGTAGAGACATCTAGTGTGGGTCCCAGTCCTCTTTAGTCCATTTCCAGCCTCCTCAATGACATCAGGGGCCCCTTACCTCTTTTGTGCCTCTTTGCGGCATCTGGCGCTCTCTCTCAGTCTCCTCAGTGATGTCATTGTGCTCGGGATCACTGCTGAGTCATGTCGCTCGGCGTTCCCATGTCACAGCTGTAGCCCAATCACAGGCCTCAGCAGTGGCCCCAGGTTCATGACATCACCAGGAGAAGGCTGGACGCCATGGGGAAGCCCAAAAGAGGTGAGGGAAGTGAGTATAAATGTTTTTTATTTATTTTTTCACTTCCCCTGGACCTCCACCTATTATAGTCTGGTGTCTGAAGAGATCCCAGAGTATAATAAATACCGCAATGCATGTCGCGGTGGACATTTATAGTTCATCCAAGATAATTCCCCAATTGTTTGGTTTTTTAAAAACCAAACAATTTTGGATATTCAGGTTGAACCCAGCTCATGACTAAGCAGTTTTCCCATTTCTACGTATGACATTATTTCTGATCATCCTTTTTTGGTGGATACAAATTTCGGGTTAAACATGGGGCTCAGAGGAGTCTGCAGTAAGCCTGTTTTGTGGGGGGCAGAGAATGTACCCCGCACACCCTAGTCTTTTTGTTAAAGCAATCCAAACAAATCTTTTCAGCCTTATTGAAATGAACAAAGGCAAGTTTAGCTGCCATATTATACTTTGCACAAGCAGTTGCTGTCCTCTGACTAGGCTACTGGCCCAGACACTAGGACATCATGTCTCCCCTCTGACTGTATTTCCATGGTCCATTGGAGAGAGAGTGCCACTTGCAGCAGCACTGCGATGAGGGAGCCCTTTGCCGACTCTGACACCAGTATCGGGGGTTGCTGACTCCTGCCATAGACGGTGCAGTGATGTAAAGATGACCTTGTAGTCAATTTCATTTTTTTTTAAATAATATTTATATTTTTTAACTTTTTCTTCATATTTCTTTTTACAATTGTTATTTCCTTTCATGATACTGGATAATATAATATGTGCTGTTCCTGCATTTCGCATCATATAGATCATAGGTCATTAGATCACCATTATGAGTGTGGTGTACAGAGAAGAATGTAAGTATGACACCTACCTGATCTGCTTGGCATGCTCTGACTCCCCACATGGTAATGGGATCATTATGACGTCATGTGTTTATTTACAACTCCCTTTTATAACAATGAACTTTATATCATTTATGAGTGAATATTGCTTGGTTTTATTGTATTATATATGTTAAAATTATAAATTAATTTTAATTAAAATACATTTTTACTATAATTTATTGTTAAAAATAGTTCTAAATGCTTCAATTTTATTCTGAGATATTCAAAAATCTTTTAAAGGGAATCTGTCACCAGAACCAAGGGCTATCTCCAAAGCAGAAAGACTGACATCTCTCATAGACAGCAGTTTGCAGTGACCACAGAAGAAGATGGGGCTTCAGCAGGTGTGGCCCCGCCCTGAGTGCACTGAACAGCTCATTTACATATGAAATAAAAGTTGCATTTCTCAGCAGCAAAACTGCGCTGTGACACAAGAACGCTCAGTTCACTATGTCACTAACCAACCCTAGAACAGTAATAAAAGGGGGTTTATACCGTGTGGGAGCCACTAAAGGGGGCATTATACCATATGGACACCAGTAAAGGGGGCACTATAAGGCATGGGGGCCCACTCAAAAGTTTACTATTGGCCCTGGTCTTTGCTGGATGTTCCCTGTTGCAGAGCGATACCCCTCTTAGATGCTAGGGGCTCATGTGCTACCCATTACTCTACTCTTTCAAGGAGTAGATGATGTTTGTCGATGGTGGTCATGCCCAGTCCTGGATTGTGGTTCTTTGGTAAAATCATCAATATGACAATATTGTATATAGAGGTCATTAGACTGGAAGTCCTGTAGCCAAGTATCTACTTCCCCCAGCTGCCCCCCCCCCCCCCCCAATTCCTAACACTTCTATTTCTGATGGTGTTTTGATATTGAAAAAATATGCCAAAATTTGGTAAGGACATGAGCTCTGGGGCAGCAAGCAGGAGATAGTGGATATGGATGATTTTTACTATAATCACTGCCATATCCCCAGCTTTAGCCCTGCAGCCTGACACAGTATAAGCACTACATGCTCCTATGGCCCGCAACCCTATGTTCTATTAGTGTAAAACTAGATAAATTGAATTCTACTAACACCCATTCATCCCATCCCCCTCAGTCCTTCTCTGCACTTGACATTGGATAACGTCAATGTCATTATTCTCTGTTTTGGTTCATTATTCCATGTTTTGGTCCTTGTGTTTCACGGTACACTTGATATTGATCTCTTCTGGTTTTTATTGGTATGTTACTTTTGTACTTGGGCTTGACTAGGAGAAGTCGCACCATATAGTCGTGTCCTCCCAGTTCTTATTTCATCACAATTTGTTTGTTATTTCAGCTCGGGCATCATAAACATAAGAAATCTGTTCATTTCCAGTATGTTGTAATCATTATAGGAACTTGTTTGGGAACCGATCAAGGAACCACAATACATGCCAAAATACGAGGAGCTGAACTGAGGCCAAGATAAACGTACTGAGCAAAGCACAACGAAGAATGTATAAATGAGCAATAAATTCACTGGTCTCATGACGTGTGTAAAGATGCACAATAAAAAAGGAATAGAGGAAGCCAAGAAAATAAATAGGAAATGTGTCATCTACTTTGTAGATCACCAAGGGCTATGTCACGTGGGCAGTCACACGCTGTGTACGTGCAAACGTGAAGTTTTAGGCACATTACAACACTCTGGAAACACAGAGGGTGTACGCTTGGGTTATGTTACACTGTGAACAATACATGGACTATTCATAGACTATACTGCATTTTCCTAAATGTGTAAAAAAAGATAAACCACATTGTACAGAGGTCAATGAGCCCAATAACAGCTACACCTGTCCAGAGCACACAGACTAGATCTGTCCCATTCAAGGTGGTTTCCAGCCCACCAGTCATTTTTCATGCTGGATATAGAAAGGATAGGTCATCGGTATCTGTTCTGTGGAAATCCTATGACCAAACAGCCGATCCAGCTACCTTGGGCGCCCAAGCTACAGCAGAGGTTGGGGCCGGAAGCAGCTTTGCTACTATTCAAGCAATAGGGGCATTGCCAGGGACATAACTTGGCACCTGGGCTGAGGAGCTTTTAGGGATCACTAAGGTGTCTCTTCCCAATATGGGGAAACCAGTACTATGGAGGGCCTGTTACAGCTCTTGCATTCGGGCCCAGGAGTTTTATGTTACACCACTGACCAGAGCTGCAGGTTCTGTCCACTGTATAGTGGTGGCACTGGGTTACTGCAGCTCTGGCTTTCGCTATGGGCAAGAGGTTCAGCTGATCAGTGCAGGGTCCCTGTGTTGGATGTGCTAAAAGTGACAAAGGCGACCAACTGAGGTAGGCTAGCCTGTAGAGACTGTAGCAAATACTTTGACTTAATTTTTCTTGCATTATTTCTGTTCTCCTTTGCTTCTTGAGTTTTGCCAGTAAAACCATTAAAGGGGTTGTCCACAGACTGTCCTCTGACTCGGCTATTCGCCCAGACACTAGGACATCATGTCTCACTCCCCCTCTGATTGTATTTTCAAGGTCCATTAGAGCAAGAGAGAGAAAGAAAGGTCCACCTGTAGCAGCACTGCCATGAAAGAGTCCTTTGCCAGGTAGACTATGTGAGATTGGTAGAGGAGGGGCAGAGCGACCCTGGAGGCTGAAGGCCGATTCGAATCACATGACCAGGGGTTGTGACATGGCTGTAAGCCCCCAGCTCCCTCAACTGTAATAAACCAGGACAAGTAAGAAAATTAACAGTCCCTGCCCAACCCTTTTAAGCAAACCTGGTTGTCTGTGTACTTCAGTTCTTGCACATAACAGGACAACTGGAGGGCCTGGAAAAACCCTTTAAGCAATGTAAGTCAATCCTACAATAGATATCCAAGGAGACATCTATTTTGTTTCTCTCCCCTTTTCCCACTGATACATTAACAATGAAGGCCAGGCAAACTAAGACCCACTCCTTTTGCTAGACCAGAGCTTCCAAAAGATGTGCTTAAGGCCCCTGTCAGGACACGACTTAAGGTCATCTAATTCAAAGATTTTTCTCATGTGGTTAAAAGGAGCATAAAATAACAAAAGACCTGGTACTTAGTTGTTAAATCCCCCGCAGCAGTGACTGCAGCAATGACATCCCCATCTACCGACAGGATTGCTGCAGCCAATCACTGGCCTTATGCTAGGTTCACACCTATATTCAGGTTTCCGTTTGAGGGGTCCGCTTGGGGACAGAAACCTAATCCACTTAAAAAAGTGGTAAAGTGGTTACCCGCGGAAACCCACAGACCCCATAGACTATAATGGAGTCCATAGGGTTTCCGCCAAAAATGGGTGAAAAATGCGCATTTTTTAAACGGGTTTGGGGACAGAAACCCCGAACGGAGTACATGCTCAGGTGTGAACCCAGCCTTAGTGCTGAATTGAGGGCAGTTGTCATGTTGGTATTCAGAGATGCCATCACAACAGTCAGGTAAATACTGCCTGAGACTACAGTACTACTGGAGCAGTAGTAATGGAGCAGGAAGGAATTTAAGGCCGGAGCCCCACGTTGCGAAAACTCACCGTTTTGGCCGTGGTGGAAGCGCTGCGTCAAAAAAAGCTGCATTTTGCAAAACCTGCAAAGTGGACGGGCTGGCTAATCCCATCCACACATTGCAGAAAAAAAGCCGCAACAGAAATGCTGAGATTCAAAATACGCAAGCGTTTTTGCAAATTAAAGCATGTCAGTTGTACCTGCGGAAACGCTGGCGTTTTCTGTATAGCTATAATAGGGGCAGAAAGTCCGCAGAGGAAAACTCTATGGACTTTCTGTGAAAAATGATGCGGATAAAAACGGGATGTGTTTCCGCTGCATTTTTTTTTCCGCAACATTTTTTGGCTCGCTACGTGGGTCTTTAGTAATTAATTCTTTTGTTATTTTATGTAATTTCCTCCATTTAGCCATATTTTTAACGATCTTGGAAAATCCGTTCAAATTATGTGTTTAATAGAGATGTGTGTAATAGAGATTCAAGCAATATTCATGCCTCTCTGTCTGTTTCGCTTTGAGCCCCAAAGTAGATGGAGGTCAAGGGGAGGTGTGAAAACATAATAAACACTTATACTCACCAACTTTCACCTCTCCTGAGTTCCCTTATGGCATCTGGCATTCACTACTAGCCTTTCCTAACTCAATCCCCACCCCCACCCCATCATACTTACCTGTATTCCGGGCAGAATCTTCTGGGTGCTGGACATCACTTGTTCTGGGCGGCCAGAACCTCCTTTTCTTGACGTCTGCCGGCCGCCCAAGCTTGGGTATTCCGGGATAATTTTATCCCGGACAACCCCTTTAAAGGAAGCCACAGTATGAGGAACATACTGTATATTCTTTAAAGATCTATATACTAAAACTACTAAGGATACTACAATTACACAAGAGATATAAGCTTTCTTATCATGTATTGTCTACTCCTTAAATCCGCCAAGAGCCCTGGAGACTTGCTGCCTTTCACATATACCTTAACCATTGTAAGCCTTTTAAATAATGAATACATTTACTTTGGCAAGTGAATGTAAAATATATAAAATTAACAAAATTTCCTTACCAAAAATAAAAAATGAAAACAATTAAAAGCAAAGTTAGATTTGTGAACATTTTTGTCTTATTTTTTTTGCTGTGAGATTCCAGTTGTGGGCTAAGCGATGGACAGATAATGGAATTTCCTATTGAATTGCCGCAGGGCAGTGAATTCAGGCAGCGCTCCAGTCTGATGTTCAGCAACAATTGTGTTTACTTTTGTGCTAGAAGAGGCTTTTGTGACTAAACGCTGTTAAATAAGACTCTCATTTCTGGGTTTACTAGGTAATTGCCGCGGCTCAGCTCTCCAGAGCTTCCACGCTGAGCCTTTTTTTTTGTCAGGGATCTAAATTCACCTTGGAAGATTGAAATACATCCTTTTTTTTTTTCCTCTAGTGCGGCCCGTTCTGAACTAGCACTAGCCATCTGTATCCTAGACACTGACTGCACAACAAGCATAGCTGATATGACAAGTGGAAGCATCCTAGGCTGGTGAATGTCACAGACAGCAGGCCAGACTGCAGAATTAAGGTTCCTTTGCATGTAAATGTTTACCGCTGTCTGCGCCTTGACTCGTTCCCTGACACATGAGCTATGAGTTGAAAGGAATTCAGGCTCCAGCAAATTTTGCATTGCTCTTCAATGTGGCCTCTGGGATTGAATAAGGGCAAATCTATTATACTGTTGCTATGGAGACCCTGGCACAACCGCTGATAAAGAGTGTCTGATGTTTGGTGAGCCCCTGTAGCATGGTACAAACCATTCGATATAAAAGAAGGCAGTGCATGGAATATGAGAGCCTGTGATTATGCTGCACGCATGGGTGCGGAGCGAGAGCACCAGCCGGAATAGGGTAGAAGAGAGGAACATTATGAAGGGATGTCATGTATCACCATGTTGGATGTGCAAATAATTTAATGCCTCCAGCAATTTAATGTACCAAGCGCGAGTCATCACAAAGATATGATGAGGACAGCAAAAAAGTCACAGGGAAAAAATAGGAGATGCATTCATTTCCTTTCATCCAATGAGATACAGGAGTTCATTTCATTAATGTGTTACCAGTAATTCTGCGGCTACAAATAATTTCCATGTTGTGTTAGTATGCAATGCAGGCCAAGGCTGGGGGAGAGATTGTTCTATATGTTTTATTCAGGCATGGATAGATAGATAGATAGATAGATAGATAGATAGATAATAAATAGGTGGATATGAGATAGATAGATAGATAGATAGATAGATATGAGATAGATAGATAGATAGATAGATAGATAGATAATAAATAGGTGGATATAAGATAGATAGATAGATAGATAGATATGAGATAGATAGATAGATAGATAGATAGATAGATAGATAATAAATAGGTGGATATTAGATAGATAGATAGATAGATAGATAGATAGATAGATAAAAATAGAAGCATATGAGATAGTTGATAGATAGAAAGATAGATAAGATAGATAATAAATAGGATATAAGATAAATAGATAGACAGATAGATCATGAATAAATAAAATTATGAAATGATTAAAAATATAGCCAAGAAAGAGGGATAATAATAGATAGAAGTATATAAGATACATAGATAAATGGATGGATGGATAGCTAGATAACAAATAGAAGGATAAGACGTAGGCAGATGATATGAGATAAATAGATAGATAGATATTGCTGCTGGAATAGACTTCATTTTCTGGCTCCCAAGATGCACCACAATTGTTAATAATTATTAATACGTTTAGAGCCTCTGACCCCAGTGGGCAACAGGTTAAGACTGGTCTATTATTTTATTGAAAAGTTGTATAATAGATAGATAGATAGATAGATAGATAGATAATAAGTAGGATATGGGACAGATACCTAAGAAATATTTAGAAAGATCAATAATGAAAAGTTAGGACATGAGGTAGACCAATAATAAAGAGATAGGATACAAGATAAATAGAAATATAGGCAATACATAGATAGGAAATGAGGTGGGTAGATAGATACAGTAGATGAAGAGTTATAAGATTACAAGAGATATCAGATAGATAGATAGATAGATAGATAGATAGATAGATAGATAGATAATAAACAGCTAGCATAAAAGTTAAACAGAAAGATAAATACATAGATGGATAGATAGATAGATAGATAGATAGATAGATAAAGATAGATAATGATAGCTAGTATGATATGAGATACATAGGTAAATAGACAGATGATAAATAGATGGCATACAATTTAAACAGAAAGAAAGAAAGATAGATACATAGATAGACAGGCTGACAGATAAGAAAGATACCTAATGATAGCTAGAATGATATGAGATACATAGATAGACAGATAAATAGACAGACGATAAATAGACAGGATACTATATATATAGAAAAATAAATAGATAAGAATGATAGATACTAATAGATAGAATGATATGAGATAGCTGGCAGTGAGATAGGGCGGGACGTCTCTTATTTCAGTGCCCTGAAAATAGAAGTGTCGGTCATGGCCTCCCATTTAAAATAAGGGAAACAGATTAGGAACATTTTGGAGCAGATTTTGAGGCAGAATATCATCTAAAAAAATTCAGAGTCTACATATGCTAAAGAGATGTTTCTTTATGTTTTCTTTCCTATAATTTCACACAATATTCTTTTATTTTAGAAATCTTATCATTCTTAAAAATATTGCCCTCCTGATCTATATTTATGTGCATAATGCATTTTAGGTGAAACTCAGATTGAAAATTTCTACTGCCACGTGTCTTCCTTATTTATGAGATTTTACACTTACGGTGGAGGCCACTGTCTTACAACAACCTCCTTGTCTCTCCCAGTAGATGATGTAAGTACAGATCATACTGACTCCCTGTCTCTTCCTGTAGATGAGATGGGCACAGATAGTACTTCCTCCCTGCCTCTAATCGTATGATGTGTCCTGCAGCAGCCAGAGGCGTCCTTGTACAGAACCAGTGAGCAAAAACAAGTCTGCTGGGCTTACAATATGAATAATTCATTACCAACAGGTGAATATGTATAATTTTATAACTGGTGAGTGGCAAAATTGGTATTATATACACATACTCTAAATGTGTGTATGTATTTGTAGAACATACTGTAACAATATGCTTTTCACTATGTCATGCATACATATCATACCATCTATCAAACAAAGAGGCCACAAACAATTGCTACAAATACTACAAGGTCTACACAACAAGGACTACATCATCATAATTTGGGTAATTAAAAAAAGCAAAGTATTTGCCTTATTTTACAGCTTCAGAGGCCATAACATTCTCTTTGCACAATGTCTACACACTTAATTTGTCAATTTCTAAATTATTCCATTATGCTAATGCCAAATGCTTTAAAACCACAAATGTAAGCGCAGAAGGTTTGAATATTTCAAGTGATTTTTTTTGTTTTTTGCACTTTTGGGAAATAAATGCGTTGTCAAGCTGTGGCACAAATAAAAAGTGCTAGGGGATACACTAGCATTTCATCAGTGCTTGGTTGATGATGGTCCGCGAGCATTCAGGAAGGGATATCATCTTTTATCACTATTGTGTATCATGCAGGTCCAGATGGAGGATAAAACATGCATGAGTTGCCCGCAGCTCTGAAAATAATTATACTCATTTGCCAGAAATCTAGAAAGTGCATCCAACCAAGTCACCACCCATCATAGTGACACTCCGTTTGCATACTGATGAACTGGGGAGTCAGAGACAATGGAATTGATATCAATAATAGCAGAGGGGGCTGGGTGTCATTAATGGTGCAGGATTAATGACTCCATCATTTTATATTACGTGGAATCTCACTTATGTTGCATGTCTGGGATCACAAGATTTGCAAAAATTTTAATAAATAAAATTTGTGTTTCTGAATTCAATTCCATAGGATTTTTTAACGTTTGATTTTATGTCGTGATTGCAATAGTTATTTTATCAATTTGATATTAACATTTTTTGAAAATAATAAACGTCAATAATAATAATTAATAAATAATAAAATATAATTTTTGTGCTAATCGGCTGGAAAATTGTATTGTAATTTATGATGCATGAAGGTTGCATATAAACTTAAAGGTTACTGGGGGTTATTTATCATCTGCGCCATTTTTTGCACCTTTTTTTTATGCCTTGTTTTTGTGTGCACCTAATGTACTAAAAAGGTGCAATTATGTCATAAATCTTGTGCAAAATTCACCTGATGGAAATTGTGATTTCGATACTGTCAGATATTTCAGGGTTTTTTATATTGTCCATGTACTGGAGTGCCGTTGCCATTTTTTATACTTCTTTACAAAAAAAAAGTCGCAGGTCATAGATGCACTGTAGAATAAAACTACAGATAAACCACGCCTTGTGTAAAAACCTCCAAAATAGGTGAAAACACGTGATAAATCTTACACACACTTAAAACAATGGGTAGAATTAGAAGAAAATAGGCTCAAGAGGCTTGATAAATTCCCCCCAATGGGACTGATTTAGGCTAAGGCCCCACATTGCAGCAACACAGTATTCTTTGTTGCAGATTTTGCTGCGTTTTTTGAGCCAAAGTCAGGAGTGGCTACAAAAGGAATGGAAATATAAAGGAAGCTCTTAGACATTTCTGTTAAATCCACTCCTGACCTTGGCTTAAAAACTGCAGCAAAATCTGCAACAAAAAAAAGCTGTGTTTCTGCAAAGTGGGGCCTTAGCCTTATAGTGGCTTGTACAAGCCATGAAAAATGTCACAAATGGTATTCACAAGTGAGAATTTTTTTCACAAAAGTGCAGCTCTTTAAGTTTTGTGACATGCACATCACTATCTTCAAAGGGGGCATGGCAGGGGGTTTAGTAGGGCGGGGACATTGACCCTAAAAAAAAAAAAAAAAAATAAAAAATGTGTTTTTGAGTGTGGGTGGTTGTTTTTATAGCGCCACATCTGTCCTTTGGCTGTGTGAGGTATTGCAGTTTACCTATAGTCACTTGAATTAGAATAAATGTGCAATACACAGCACAGCCTATTGTTTTGGATAAAAAAAAAAAAGGAGCCGATCCTTTTTCTAATCCCAGAGAACCTAACAGCACCCATGTTGTCTCCCTATAGGTACCACACTTGGTCACTTTTGTCTTAAAGTTAATATCCACATTTTAACATTGTTTCATCTTTGCATTCAATATTCTGTGCAGATTAATTTCTTGATATATCTTTATTGTGGTCATTTTTGGAAATTCTGTCTGTATAAGAATTTACTCCCCCCAGTGATGGATGTGGAGAGGCAGAATATAAAATACATTTCTATGCAAGGAATTTTGACTTCTGTATCAGGAAAGATCCAACTTATATACAGATAAATTAAGAAATGAATTGGCAGAAATTTTTGAGCCAACAGTAAAAAATGGCATTCAAAAAATCAATAAAGTATAAAATCATCTGGAAGTGACATAAAGCTGCATTCACCAGATACAACTCATTCATTTGGTCATAATGCATTTTTATTACAGTACATGAGTCTGAAGATCCAAGGTGCCTCATCCTTCTATGTGCAACACAAAAATGACATATCTAACAAAATTTTTGACCAATGATGAACAATACTTGACATCCAAATGCAGTCAACACAGGTACACATGCATAAATGTAAAGATTTCTGGATGATCACTGGAGCGCAAAAAGAGGAATGTAAAGGAAAGGCTCATAAGGTTTTTATTAATTCCCAGCCAATGGCTTGGAAGCTACATGTAGCCCTTAGGTCCCCTTCATGTGGCCCCCCCAACTGTTGGCACCAGGAATGTCATAGCATTAGAGGTCATAGCATTAAAACCACTTCACATATCATATTCCACAACATAGTGGTAAAAACTATATAAGGCTAAGGCCCCATGCAGCGAATCGCTGCAAAAAACGCTGCAGAAAAGACCTCGGCAGAAACGCATTGCATTTTTTCCATAACGTTTTTCAGAAAAAGTCTGTAGAGTATTCCTATTTTGACTTTCTGCCTCTATTATACCTATATGGAAGATGCCAGCGTTTCCTTAGGTATAATTAACATGCTGCGATTTACAAAAACTCAAGCGCTTTTGAAAACGCAGCATTTGTGCTGCAGATTTTTTTCTGTAATTTATGAGATTAGCCATAACATAAAACGCAGAGTTTTTTGCCACGTTATTTTCGCCATGGCCAAAATGCTGCGTTTTTGCAATGTGGGGCCCTGGCCTAAATTGGTCACATCTACAAAAAGTTGGAAACCTCTGTGACAGATTAAGAATACATTGGCTTGGAACCCGAACCATGATAATCCCATGGGTAATGGATATAAAAAGGGTATCATCATGCCAGGCCTGCTATGCTTTGCCAGAATGTTTGGAATCAAGCTATAGTAGATAATGCCAAAAGAGAGCTTGCCGCTATCCCATGTTTAGTATTTGCTACATAGGGCAGATACTACATGACCAGGGTTAGTTTTACAGGAAATTAAAAAACAAAAAACAAAAAAAAACGCAGCAAACCCCGTCCTCCCTGCCCAGCATTACTTAGATTTTAAAAAGCTTCAAATTTAAAATAATAGTGCCATGCAATTACTGAATAATACCGCAATACAGTATCCATATACAAAGTGCCCGCATAATACTGATATTCACTGTCAAGATAAAACTACTAGTCAGTGTTCAAATATTACTGCCATACAATAGCATACAATAATACTCCCATATAACACTACCACAGAAACAGCAGAAGACAGAAAGATTTTTTTAGGGTGTTTCCCATGTCATAAAGTGATAGTAAATAATCGTACTAGGAAATGACATCACTTTTTATTTGGGAGGGGGGCAAACCTCTGGAAACACCACCAATCATGAGAATGAAGAGGCCATGTTGCTAGAGCAGTGTTGCAACCCCTTAATGGGCATTTCCATGGAATCTATGGCAGGATTGAGCAGGATGCTTATTTTTTCAGCCCTCCTTCAATCTCTTCCTCCCATTGAACACAATGGGGGGTAGATTGAGGGCAGAGTTTGGCACTGATTTTGAGGTTGAATCCACCTCAAAATCAGCGCCAAATTCCTACGTGTGAATATACCCTAATAGTCTTTCCCTGCACAGTGGTACTCCTGGCGACCTTAGTAGGGAACTACAGCCAACCCTATTAACTTTAATAGGGATCCTGGACAGCTTTGTGACCAGGCAAAAAAAAGGGGGGGGACAGCACTACACCATCATTGTGCCCCCATAATTCTCAGGATCAGAGATTATACAGTCATATGAAAAAGTTTGGGCACCCCTATTAATCTTAATCATTTTTAGTTCTAAATATTTGGGTGTTTGCAACAGCCATTTCAATTTGATATATCTAATAACTGATGGACACTGTAATATTTCAGGATTGAAATGAGGTTTATTGTACTAACAGAAAATGTGCAATATGCATTAAACCAAAATTTGACCGGTGCAAAAATTTGGGTACCCTTATCATTTTATTGATTTGAATACTCCTAACTACTTTTTACTGACTTACTGAAGCACAAAATTGGTTTTGTAACCTCACTGAGCTTTGAACTTCATAGCCAGGTGTATCCAATCATGAGAAAAGGTATTTAAGGTGGCCAATTGCAAGTTGTTCTCCTATTTGAATCTCCTCTGAAGAGTGGCATCATGGGCTCCTCAAAACAACTCTCAAATGATCTGAAAACAAAGATTGTTCAACATAGTTGTTGAGGGGAAGGATACAAAAAGTTTTCTCAGAGATTTAACCTGTCAGTTTCCACTGTGAGGAACATAGTAAGGAAATGGAAGACCACAGGGACAGTTCTTGTTAAGCCCAGAAGTGGCACGCCAAGAAAAATATCAGAAAGGCAGAGAAGAAGAATGGTGAGAACAGTCAAGGAAAATCCACAGACCACCTCCAAAGAGCTGCAGCATCATCTTGCTGCAGATGGTGTCACTGTGCATCGGTCAACAATACAGCACACTTTGCACAAGGAGAAGCTGTATGGGAGAGTGATGCGAAAGAAGCCGTTTCTGAAAGCACGCCACAAACAGAGTCGCCTGAGGTATGCAAAAGCACATTTGGACAAGCCAGCTTCATTTTGGAAGAAGGTCCTGTGGACTGATGAAACAAAGATTGAGTTGTTTGGTCATACAAAAAGGCGTTATGCATGGCGTCAAAAAAACACAGCATTCCAAGAAAAACACTTGCTACCCACTGTAAAATTTGGTGGAGGTTCCATCATGCTTTGGGGCTGTGTGGCCAATGCCGGCACCGGGAATCTTGTTAAAGTTGAGGGTCGCATGGATTCAACTCAGTATCAGCAGATTCTTGAGAATAATGTACAAGAATCAGTGACGAATTTGAAGTTACGCCGGGGATGGATATTTCAGCAAGACAATGATCCAAAACACAGCTCCAAATCTACTCAGGCATTCATGCAGAGGAACAATTACAATGTTCTGGAATGGCCATCCCAGTCCCCAAACCTGAATATCATTGAACATCTGTGGGATAATTTGAAGCGGGCTGTACATGCTCGGCGACCATCAAACTTAACTGAACTGGAATTGTTTTGTAAAGAGGAATGGTCAAAAATACCTTCATCCAGGAACCAGGAACTGATTAAAAGCTATAGGAAGCGACTAGAGGCTGTTATTTTTGCAAAAGGAGGATCTACTAAATATTAATGTCACTTTTCTGTTGAGGTGCCCATACTTTTGCACCGGTCAAATTTTGGTTTAATGGATATTGCACATTTTCTGTTAGTACAATAAACCTCATTTCAATCCTGAAATATTACTGTGTCCATCAGTTATTAGATATATCAAATTGAAATGGCTGTTGCAAACACCCAAATATTT